>NW_021011490.1:4571541-4955877 GCF_003987935.1 Bombyx mandarina | reverse complement strand
ATAATATAATAATATTAGTATAGATATCCTATGTTATTAAATATTGCTAAAAAGGAACTTTACCATGAGAGACACAAAATACTATATCAGTAGAAAGAGATTTAAATTTGACAGAAAATAACCCGTAAATTTAGATTCGATATTTCAACTTAGTCATTTTAGTATAGAAATTGTTTAAGCACATAAATGCTTACAAACTTGTGACATTAACGAATTATCGCCAAAACGGTATGCTTGTTAGTTTATTAAACACTAAAATATCCAAAAACTTAAAGAGAAAGAAGTTTGCATTTTCAACAACTAATTTACAGGCTATTTAAAACATAGTCCATGAAGCTTAGCAGAAACGTCATATGAAAAACACGCGCGTCATTTAACGCAATTCCGACTCGTATTTCATCTTTTGAATAACATGAAAAAAAACATTCGTTTAACAATCACTAATGTTGGGTGCTTAATTCATTAGGCGCCCCTAAATCACCAATAAATCCCTGGGTCCTCGTTAAGGGTGATTTCCTTCCAATTTATTATCACGCCATTCTTTAGGTGAACTTGCCTATCGATTGCAAGGTCGTTCTATTGAAGGCGCTTTGAGTTAATGTGAGTTTTCGAAGAAACGAATCCAAATAAAGTAAACAGAAAATCTATTACTTTATATAAATACGTATGAATGCTATTTTATTTTTGTCATATGTACGTTTTTATATCATTTATCCGGCTGTGAAGAAATTGTGATACAGTTGTTTTTGGCATTCCGCGAAATGTTTTTGTAATTATTATTACAAAGTCGTATGTTGATGGTATTCCATAAAAAAAAAACGAATATTTTGACGACGACCCTGTAAACTATTCGAAACATTGGAAATAATGAAATTACAATGAAAAAAAAATCGGTTGTCTGTAAAGTCGGTTTACTGACGATAGTTGGACGTGACAACGTCATAAGAAAATCTATATATTAATATGTGAAGCAAAAACTTTGTATTCCTTTTTACGAAAATTGCGCGGACGGAGGAGTATGAAAATTTCCACACTTATAGAGAATATAGAGAAGAAGTGCACAATGCTAATATTTTTTTAAAATAATGCATAACAGATACATTAAATCAATAAAGAAAACATTACACACACTACAGACCATGTATTTGACGCACACACGCACGCATACTATTTATTGTAAAAATTTTGTTCTTGACGTCTGTGGTCAAATTGAGAATAGATTGAATATTGTTTGTCTTTATTAATATTTTTTTATAGTGTAGCCTTGGCGAAATTTGTGATTATGGAAGTATAAAATACAATAGTGTACAAACTTATTATATAATTCCAATTAATTATAGTCGAATTTCGTCTACTGCGGGACCTCTAGTACTGATGGAAAGGTTTCATTTTTTTTAAAAAAGTTTAATTTTATTTGTTTGATAGATATTTTGTATGGATATAGAGGAGGAGGTAAATGGAAATCACTATTGAATTGATCGTGACGTTTCAATTTATCTCATGACGTTTTCAATGTTCAAATTAGACTCGAATTGACTACGGCGTTCCATGGTCGCGTCTTTGTTGTCGTCAAATAATTGAAGAAATTTAGTACCAGTTTAGCCACGTGATCGTGGAACGCCTCAGAGCGAGGTAACGCCGCATGAGTCATGTTTTTTTCGTGCGTGTAGCCGGCTCCATCGAATTACAAGACGTTATCACGTCAAAAATTGGAGATTAAACCGTAAAAACAGTTTTATTTATACTTTTTTAAATTATTAGTAGTGTTTTATGAAACGTGCTCCTTTAAACAAACTTGATATGTAGTAGTAGATATATGTGGTCAAGATAGATCTTAATGTTATCGATACCTATGGGCTGCTGCTATACTGCATCCTTTTCTTATTACGTGGGCTAGAGTTTGGTGAGCATTGTTCTTAGCAAATATCAAATAGAAAGGTGTCCAATTTTATTATTACACAAGCTACTGTGTTGAACGAAATGCATTTTTTTTTTCGTTTAAATACAGTCGACTTAAGTTTATTTGCGTAACAGAACTAGAAGATTGCACAAAGTGGGAATGAGTTGCTCGCTCCGGGCATTTCAATATTGTAATAATTGTAATGTTATAATTACTTATTGTAAAAATGAATATATAAAAAAATCTAATATTAAAAAAGAATCTAATATTTAAAAAAAAAAAAGACATGCCCGCTGAGTTTCTTGCCAATTCTTCTCAGGACGGAGGCTAATTCTTGTGAATTGGCGGTAGTTCTTTTGACGTTTAACAAGTATGTACTTTCATTTATGTTGAATAAAACTTTTTTGATTGATTGATTTGATTCATCTAAAATAATTTTGGTTTACAAATAAGAAATTCTGCAATAATAAATAAAAAAAGCACTTATAGCGCATCGTTCAAGCAAGCTACAATGTATTCTCTAAAGCTATCCGTGCTAAGCTATGTCGTGACGGGATTGAAGACCTATCTCACAAAATGTCCCATTCTATTAAAAAAATACGAACATCGTACAAGCAGAAGTCGAGTTACCCTGAAAAGTTAACCGGACGTACCCGGCAGTACGCTCAGACACAACCGGGTTACCCGGTCGGGCGGACTCGGATATTTTTGTTCGCAATTGTTTTTTGTTCTTGACCAGTGTTCTGCTAATGGTCCCGGTTTACTTTGTTTTATTTTACGCCGGCGAGTATGAATGAGCGGCTTTGTTTTGTCCATGGGGATATCGGTTTGCTTTGTTAGATTTCCGGAGCATAGAACATCTCGTTTGGACTTGCTGGAAGAAAAGAAAAGTCTTGTAGGATTGTGTGTTATTTTCTGCATTATATTATGACTGTTGACTTAAAAAATGCATTCATTTAATAAATAGCTAGTGTATCGGCACGCTATGATTACCCTTTTGACGTTATATTAATAAGGAAAGATCATGGGAAGGTTATGAAAGAGGTGTGAAAATAGAGAATTTATAATATTTTAGAAAAATAACTTATAATTATTATTACTGTAG
Source organism: Bombyx mandarina (assembly GCF_003987935.1). The sequence continues at coordinate 4,952,872 of NW_021011490.1, read as the reverse complement.
GTGATGATAGCGGTGACGACAGTGAAAGTAGCAGTATGGACGAATCTGATTAAATATACCCTTTTGTTTTTTTGGTCTCTTTTTTTATTAATTTGTTTTTTTTTTATGCATTAAAGTTTATATATTCATTTTTATTCCAATATTCAGATCGTTCAAATATATTAAGTAAGCATTTATATTTTTGTTTTATTAAACCTTTTTAATTAGGTACTCCACCTCCTCCTCCTTTTTTAGTACGATGCAGTTAGGTCTATATCTCGTATTTTATATTGTGCACCAAATATAGATTAGATATTAACATTTTTAACAAACATAGTTTAGTTTAGATCTTATCTACGGTTAATTAAAGAGAATGAAAATAATGCTCTATATTCGATAGTTCAAATGATCTTAAGCTTGTTACCGCTTAATGGGTTCGTGATATGCCATATTAAATATTATTAGAACAGTTTTATGGCGCCATATTACGGTATTGTCATTAAGGATAAATTATTAAAAGGTTTTGTTTTAAATTAACATAATACCTACAGTTCTACCTAGTGCTTAAAATGTATTAACACAATTATAATGCTTTAACTTCAATATGGCTGTAGTACTAGCTTTTAAGCCGAATAATGAAGGAAAATGTTCGATGTTTTTCATTTCACATTACCAATCAGTTTTCCTTACCGCGCGCTTTAATCTACCGGGAAGCTCTCGAAGCTTTGAGCGTAAAAACTTATTGGCAATTATCTACTCGTTCTCTCACCACTAATTGACAAGTAAAATTGTATTATGGTTTTTTTTTATATAGACTGTGATAGAATTAGTTTCCAGTAAGGATTGCGTTTGAGAAAAGAATATTGAATTTTTAATTCAGTTCAACATTGCAGCTTAGTGATAAAATATGTTACATTTACTGAGTTAACTTTTCAGGTACTTGAGCAACACTGATTGATACATTGAGTGGGTCATACGTATCTAAAGAATTAAAAAGTTGATTATTCATTTTGTGATTTAATTAATGAATCGCGAGGTAGGACTACGCTGGTTTTCAAGTATCTAAGTAAATATTTAGAAAAATGTGCAAAGAAAAATATGTACTTACGCCCCTAGCACGTGTTCTAGAACGATTTCAAAATAAAGGCCGTATACTTTGGTCTACAATATAATATATAATCCTGGCATTAATCTATTGGTGCTAAATATCTCACTTTAAATATATTAATATAGAAAAACGTAATGTACCAATTCTTCTTGTTCTTAATGAGTTCGATAATTAGTTTTCCCACGCATACAATTCGTGGATTTATCGTACCATCAAACTGCCCAAAAACATTTTTATCTTTAATTAATAACGCGACGCCAACGATATTTTTTCAGTTCGTGGGCTAAGTCGGGTCTGTAAGCGCGGTTGATCGGGCCGCGCTCATTTGGGCCGGATTAAGAATTAATTCGCCTGAAGGCCCCAATGGATGTGCGATTAATTTTCTCTCCCGGTCTCGCTTCACTAAAAACTGGGAGGAATTAAGGTGGGCGTGGATTTGTAAACAAAATTAAGAAAATTTATGATATTGATGATTGCTTGAACTTAGAAGGAGAAGCTGCTAGCTGCTACAAATATACTATCAGCGGAACTTATTAATACTATACGATCAAAGGAAACCGTATAGTAATAAGGATTCTAGTTGTAAATCTAAGCTAACAGCCATTAATATTATAGTAATTATTAACAGACCTTCATCTTCGAAAAATTGAGCTACTTTGAATGTGTAAGTTACAGAGATCTAAAATCCTAGGGAGAAAATGAAGTCACGGCTTACCGCGGTATTGGCATAAGTAGTAGCTATTTGGACTCTTCAGATATGAGTCAAGCTAATATAGTGAAGAAAGAACAATGTTGAAAAACGTATTGAGGATAAATTCAATCAATATTTCTCTTCACGTTTCAATTTGCAATTTATAATTACACTTTATTTTAATAGCCTTGCCAGGAAGACTGGTTTATTAAATGATTATTTTTTGATATTTCATCGTTCGTAATCCAACCCTGTACATACAGTTGTACGAAATTAGGTAGTTCAATTCAATCGAATGGAATTTTAATTAAATTACCTGGTGCCTGAAACGCGGTTTAATTTTCTTCAATAGGAGGAGACAATTTGTGATGGATTCGGTTTCAAATTGTGTTTTAATACGGATGATTCAAATAAATTGGGTTCAATTTGCGCAGCGAAGCCTATCATGATCGATTCTTAAATTTCATTATGATATTCGCTGGTCGCTCTGTGTGTTCGAGAATGGTATAATTTGTACATGTGGTATCAGTGGCACAGTGTGGTAAGGCCTCCTACGAGGTGGAGCGATGATCTGCAGAAGGTCGCGGGAATCCATTGGATACAGGCAGTGCAGGACCGATTGTTGTTGTGAACCTTGGGGGAGTTCTATGTCCAACAGCGGATGTCTGTGGGCTATTGATCATAATGGTGATGAAAATTCGTCAATACCTATTGACGAATTTTGACGACCTCGTCAATCCACATTGTGGGAGGCGTAACTACGCTACGTCTTCTGGTATGCTGTCCCCATTCGAGAATTGTTTGATCCAATCGGCCATCTGATCAATGTGCCCTTCCCACTGCCGCTTCAATCTCGTAATTCTTAGGCCTATATCAGTTATCATAGTTCGAATCTCCTCATTGCTGATTTGATCTCACAAGGAAACTCCGAGCATAGCCATACCTTTTTAAATCTTAATTTAATTTACTTTAATTTTTTAAATCTTAATTTATTTTTACTTTAATAATAAAAAAATCCCAATAGAACTTCTGGATCATTTTTGTAATTATTCCATCGTTCAAATTTTTGAGTATTCGTGCTTAAACTAAAACTAAAATGCTCATAGCGTCGGTAGATTGCTAAGTAGTACATTAATTACCCAGTTTCCCTTTCAGCCCGACCCACCTTTCCGGGTCTAATTATTTGTGCCAACTTACACCTCTGAAACTAACCCTCTTACTTCATTGTCGGGTTAGAGTAGCTAGATGTGCCATCCATATTGTCCATCCATTAGCTTAAAAAGTAGTGAGCCCGCACGGGGAGACACCATTGCCCTGCCTTTTTCTGACGCCAAGCAGTAAGGCGTTCCGGTTTGAAGGGAAAAATCTTTGTACTATAGAAGTGAGGCTTAAAACTCGTTTCTCAAGGTGTATGGAGATATTTACGTTGTTTGTGGCTTCGGGTAATCACTTAACATCACCTGGGCTGTCAGGTAGTTCAATCGTCTAATGACTAAAAAAAAACTTAAGTTAATCGTCATTGTGAACTCTTTATAATACTGCTTATATGTAGTACCTAACTAAGCTACGTTGCTTTTTTACATTGGTAAATTACTCTTTTTTTCCCTATCGAGGCTGATAGTCTTGAAAGGCTATTTCAGTTTCGCCCTAACATGTAGGTGAACTCACGGGGCTCAAACCGGAAGTGCTTCCCAGAATCTAGCACCGGATCGGAAACGCACCCGCTGAGAAGATCCGGCGAGAAACTCAGTGGGCTGTGTCTATGTGTTAATTTACTCGCCAAGCACTTCGTCGCAAGCAACGGTTTTGGCGAGGACGGTGACGGTGGATCGGGAGGATCCGTAATGGCGTATCTAGGGCTTAGTTGTTTACCATTCAGTCCACAGGATCGGGTACGTGATTCCCGGCGACGGTAAATTACTGTTAATCTAATGAGTCATATCTAGTTTTTTCCACCTTTAGTTCTGTAACACCCCGTCTTCAGCAGTAAACAACCTAAGTGCGTTAGCGCTAAGCTCGGAGTAAATCTTACTTGACTTACCTCTTCCGTTCGCAACCAAATTATCAGTAATAATTAGTGATGTTGTATTAAAGATTATTCAATTAAATGGATATATAGGATGTCAATGTTAACTATAATTAACATTGGCAGAATGGTATATTGGTATTATTATCACTATAGGTTTCTACCGTGAACTTTTTTTATTTAATGCACCCAGCATGAGTTAACAGGCCACCTGCTGTAAGTGGTCACCGGTCGCCCTCTTTAAGACATGAGCTCCATGTCTCAATTTTTACAATACAACGGCTGCCCCACCCTTCAAACCGAAACGCATTACTGCTTCACAGCAAAAAAGTGGTGGTACCTACCCGTGCGGACTCACAAGAGGTCTTGCCACCAGTAACAAGAGGTTGTGAATGCCTATGGGCTACGGTACTTAACAATAGGTGGGCCATGAGCTCGCCCACTAATCTAAGCAATAAATAAAAATCAATACACCTATTAATTTGTGGCTTCATTTCTAAATAAACACTTCATGGGAAGTCATAGAATAACGAAGAAGTTCAGGCAATCTAGTATGAGTATATTAAGGTACTAGTTAATATTATTATGCTTATACTCTATTCCAATTACGAAGTCCCTTTTGACACTTAGAACGTAATTCTTGACGTTTCGCATAATTCGAAATAATATTAATTTTTGTTCATGAACGTAAATCATTATTTAAAAATAGACTAGAGGTCCCGCAGTAGTCGAAATTCAACTATAATTAATTGGAATTCTAAGATTGTACACTATTATGATTGTATTTTATACTTCTATAAGGACAAATTTCGCCAAGACTACACTATAAAAATATTAACAAAGGCAAACAATATTTAATCTATTCTCAATTTGACAACAGACGCCAAGAAGAAAAGTTTGACAATAAATAGTATGCATGCATGTGTGCGTCAAATACATGGTATGTAGTGTGTGTAATGTTTTCTTAATGGATTTAATGTATCTATAATGCATTATTTAAAAAAAATATTAGCATTGTGCACTTCTTTTCTATATTTTCTATAAGTGTGGAAAATTTCATACTCCTCCGTCCGCACAATTTTCGTAAAAAGGGATACAAAGTTTTTGCTTCACGTATTAATATAACATATTATAATAATAAGATCTGTCAAATGGGACTTCGTGATTGGAATAGAGTATAGATACCCAAACTGCTTTAAAAGTATTCAATAATACTATTGCTATACTTACAATTCACACACACATTAACATAATAATGACAGCTGTCAAATGGGACTTCGTAATTGGAATAGAGTATAGATACCCAAACTGCCTTAAAAGTATTCAATAATACTATTGCTATACTTACAATTCACACACACATTAACATAATAATGACAGCTGTCAAATGAGACTTCGTAATTGGAATAGAGTATAGATACCCAAACTGCCTTAAAATTATTCAATAATATTATTGCTATACTACAATATTAAGTACTATCTTATACCTTTAAACGAGCAATTCTTGTATATATATAATTATATAATCTGAATCTCGGAAACGGCTCCAACGATTTTCATAAAATTTAGTATACAAGGGATTTCGGGGGCGATAAATCGATCTAGCTACGATTTATTCTCAGAAAATGTTGTTTTATTCGTGTTTTCAATAATCAACTCTTCCCGATATCTATTGGCGAATAATAATACTATTTTTCTTAATTGAGGGCAACTAACCGCTTTAAAGACACCAGAAGATGGCGTTATCAAAAAAAAAAAAACGAGCAAAGCTCGGTCATCATCTAGCTTTGCCTAAATAAATACAACGATAAGAGGAAATCTTCGTTATATGCAAAATCACTACAAACTTGCGAAGCGCCGATAGATTCGAGGCATTAATTTGAAGGAAATCGTTTGGAAAATAGAAAATTTGTGCAACCCCCGGCATACTCGTTTACGCAAACATACGAAAGACTCCCAATTTTACGAAAGTACCCCTTGTGCCTACGACATAGGACTTTTTATTTGCAGCACGAATGTTAGAGTTCAATTTTGTTTTATGACACGCGGTATGAATGTTTATAATTTTTAAATTTTCAAGAATATCGTAGTCGTTTTGANAAAAAAAAAAAAAAAAAAAAAAAAAAAAAAACCGTAGGTAGCAGACGACAGCAGCCGGCGCCGGGGAGACTCCTCCACGGGCATCACTCCACCCATGACAACAAACCCATCGTATTATATATAAGTATTTATTATTTTGTCGATGTAGTGCAGCCGTGCGCGCTGCGAACAGCGTACCTCTCCCTGGTTCTTCCTGCATCCATATCACCCCTGCCCTATGTGGCAGGGAGCTTCGTCCCGGGCAGTGGGGTTTGCCCCGAGGCCCGTTCCGTGCCCCCGAAAGGGGGTACGACGACCCTTCTTCTTCTTCTTCTTCTTCTTGACGCAACGCATTCACCAAATCATAGTGCCTTTCGATAGCAGTGTGAAAATTTAAAAGTATTAAGAAATCGAGTGATTCAGATGTGGCATTGTATAAGCATGGGTATTTTCACAATATTGAATGAATTTCAGATTACTTATTTCGGAATCTTGCAACTATACTCTATTCCAATTACGAAGTCCCTTTTGACATTTCTTAGAACGTAACTCTTCACGTTTCGCATAATTTGAAATAATAATCATTTTTTATTCATGGTCGTAAACATTATTCAAAAAATACACGATCAATCTAAATCATTATACAATAAATTCACACACACAATAATATAATAATAACACCTGTCAAATGGGACCTCGTAATTGGAATAGAGTATAATAATAAACGTCAGTCATATTGAATGCAGTACAGATTACATACTTCGGAATTCTTCAACTACTATTTAAAATTAGGGCCTAAAGATCACATCACTTTTTTATTAGCCACGACGTCATATAGGCCAGCGTCGAAGATACCATGTGTCCATCGACACATACATAAATAAAAATGTGAAGCACATATAAAATAGTTTTTGAATTTTGATCAAAAAAATTGTAAACAACACGTATTAGAAGCACAGAAAATTATATAATAACAAACAGAAAACGCGAGATAAAACCGTAAAACTATTTTAAATTATACAGGAATAAAATATTAAAACATTTAAATGTTCTTTTACATTTTAAAAAAAATTAAAAATAACGTTTCTGAATACATGTACCTACATCAGATGTGAAGGAATTATCGCGGTGGATGATCAAAATTCACGTTTCAGTTCCTCCGTCTGACATGCGCTAACCGAGCGTGACGTGTCGCGGCACAGAACGACGGCGGCATCATCGGAAACATATTGCAATTGTTTTGTTTATGTTGTTACAGTTTCGGGAAAATGATATCTATTTTAAGCGAACACACAACATGCACTGTATCACTACATAGTATAAAACAAAGGCGCTTTCTCTGTTATCTGTCCCTATGTTTGTCTGTCCCTATGTTTAAAGATAAAACTACGCAACGGATTTTGATGCAGTTGTTTTAATAGATAGAGCGATTAAAGAGGAAGGTTTATATGTAAAATAACATCCATTAAATAGTGGAGAATTCAATAATAAATTACAGTTTCCGAAGCGAAGCGAAGGCGGGTCGCTAGTAATGCAAGATTTTTAGTATGTCTACTATTTTTTTGTGATTGAGGGATTCACCAGGACAGGTGGGCGAGCAAGGGCTCAGCCAGGAGGGGTGGAATTTACTAACAGCTACCTGAGTTTCCTAAGGAGACCTAATAACTCAAGAGTAGCTGCTTCGCGAATGATTATACTATAGAATCGGAATCGCGACCCGCTGAGAAGATCCGGCGAGAAACTCAGCGGGCTGATGCATGGGTTAGGTTGCACGTCGAACTCTTTGTCGAGTGCGACGAGTACAGTTACCGAGGTCGCTAAGCTAGTAGTAGTATACTAGTGGTTACTGGAGCCCGTAAGCATCATAATGTAAATACTACTATTAGTTCAAATATTTTAAAATCCTTAATGCGAGCTTTACTTTTCCCTGCCTATTCACTAGAAGCCTAAGAGGCTATTCCAGATACGCCCGGACCGGTAGGTGAGCTCACGGACTCAACCTGAGAGAGCTTACTAACACTAGCTCTAACAAGAGCAGTGATTCGTAGAATCTATCAACGGATCGCAATCGCGACCCACTGAGAAGATCCGGCGAGAAAATCGGGCTCCTAATACGAGTCCTTGGCTATTATCACGATACCTTATCTTCGAAATCGAATTGTGCTTTCAAATAAACTCTACGTGTGGGTGAATACATGTTAATGATTTCGTGTAAAGACCGCTCACCAGTTCAGTTCTGCCTGATGTGACATTAATCGATGCTGTTCGATTAATAGCGACGTATTTTATTCACAGCGGATTTACATCGCTTGACTCACTAATTCGTTTGACATTGTTTTGCTTGAAATGTATTGTGTTCATTTTTTTAGTTGTGGTCCGTGATAATTTGTTGTTTGCTCTCTCTCTCAGTATTATTTTGCATTAGCTTGCTCACGGCGTTTGCTGTAAAGTGTGTTTAGACACTTACAGCCATCATATAGTGGGTCACAGAAAATACGAATAAAATATAAATTCTATAATAGATCGTAATTAATAATAAACTCGCAACGGGTCGCGAAACAGTCTGGGTTTGAAAGGCTAGGAGATCCCTTGTGCTATAGCAATGGTATACATTTTAGGCTTAGGCGCCCAAAATACGCCACTACGGATCCTCCCGATCCATTAACGGTGCTTTCAGGTACCACAAGCACCGGTCACCGTCCTCGTCGAACCCGTCGATTGCGAAGAAGAACTCAACGAGCGAATTAACCCATAGACACAGCCAACTGAGTTTCTCGCCGGATCTTCTCAGTGGGTCGCGTTTCCGATCCGGTGGTAGATTCTGCGAAGTACTGCTCTTGCTAGGGCCAGTGCTAGCATCACTCCAGCTTGAGCACCGTGAGCTCACCTACACGTTAGGGCGAAGCTGATAAAGCCTCTCAAGGCTGTCAGCATAGGTAGAAAAAAAATAGGCTTAGGCCACATCTGACTGTGCGACTAGTCCACCAATTAAAAGTTACTCAGCGAGCTATGGAGCAAGCTATGCTCGGTTTGTCATTGCGAGACCGAATACGCAATGAGGTCATTCGGGCAAAGACCAAAGTGATCGATATAGCTCGCAGAGTTAGTAAGCTGAAGTGGCAGTGGGCTGGACACATATGTCGCAGAACCGATAACCGTTGGGGTAGACGTGTTCTGGAGTGGAGACCGCGAACCGGCACACGTAGTGTAGGACGCCCTCCTGCTAGATGGAGCGACGACCTGCGCAGGGCAGCTGGCAGTAACTGGATGCGTAGAACCGAAGATCAGGTTCAGTGGCGAGCTTTGGGGGAGGCCTATGTCCAGCAGTGGACTGCCGCAGGCTGATGATGATGATGATGAGGCCACATATGTCGAGATTATTATTAAATTAGTTTTTTAAAGGAGAAAATCATGTATATTCTTAATCTTATGCTGGCGCCTTTTTAATTCAGCGAATGTCTTCTAAAATTAAAAGTGAAATTCAAATTACCTTCACGATCGCGTTTTCGCGTTTATTAAATTCATTTAATTATTTGCAAAGAATAAGACGTTGGTATATCACTTATACCACGAAAACTATGATATATTCGAAGCTGCAGAGGTAATAGAATAATTATAAACGCAAATTTCTACTGTAAGAGTCGTTTTAATTACTTCTTGTGTTTATGGAAGCCGAAAAATGCAAATTGAACTGGTACTAAAACAGGTAATTGACTTCTGCGACCGGTTTCCAGCAAGCGTTTCAGAATCAGCCAGTAAAATCATTAGGCTTGTACAAATAAAACAAAATAATCATGTATATCGTTTTATTGATTCAGTGATAATTACGTTCTAGTCCAATCAATTAAAATAATAGGTTAAATGTAAATAGAAATAAATGTACATAAATTACTCTTAAAATTTAAGATACAAAAATATAAATGTAAAAGTCCATTATACAACTATCTACAACTGAATGATTTTCCTTTGGTTTTCACATACGGGTCTTCTAAATGCAAACTTAAATGGTTTCATTCTCACTGATTTTATTTCAAAAGACTAATAGAGAAACAGTATCGAAACATCGGACTAAAAAAAACTGTTTTATAACTGACGAAAAAGTAAAAAAAAAAACAATTTATTGACGACTTTAGAATCCACATGAATGTTTATGACTTAGTGAATTTTTTTAAGGACATGATGTTATTTGTTGCTGAATCAGCGAAACAATGAAATATTGAAGCGAATGAAAGAAAAAAAAACAACACAAATCAGTTTTACGTGTCACGCATTCGTTTTATTACTAATTACATCAAAGTATTACTTAATTTTCATAATATTTACATTTTCATGAAAACGTTACAAATCTAATAAAACATTTTATATTGATCTATCTACAACAAACATTTCTAATTTCTATAAAGTTACAAATTAACTGTACAATAACTATTCTAAAGATTCAAACGCTCATTACTAAACTTAAATGTAATCAATCATATTTTACTCCTTTATATTTTTACAATTTTTTTATTTTATTTAATCGAAAACCGAAGTTGAATGAATGTTTTATTGAGGAAGTAAGTGAAGGCTGATTTAATCTACTTATTAAATTACTCCATCTCGAATAACTCCATCACTGCTCGGTTGTTAAGCAGGTTCTTTTTAGATCTTTAGATTGATTGATATCAGCCAATAAAACGAATGAAAATTATAATCTTTTCATGCTGCTTATCTTGTACTTTGGTTAGAAATATTATGTATCTTACGATAAGCTAGAAAATACGTCATGGCGTCTAAATATTACAAATGAGATGATTGAATATATTATTCGGAAGAGAGCACTCGTCATTAATTGTAGTTTATTATGGCATGCCAGAAACTTTTTCAGAATTGCCAACAATAACTATATTAAGTTTTAAGAAACACACGGGCGATGCCGAAACACACAGGTTAGTATCTTTTGCTTAACATACAACATATTATTTTATTATGCTACCGATCTGATTTCAGTAGCTACAATTTTTTCTTTTTTTTGCTCTAAATATTAATAATCTAAGCATCTAAGGATAAATTCTATTTGCACGTAAACTAATTAATTATATTATTATAGTTTATTGAACTTGTAGTTCAACTAACTAAAATCTATACATTCGAAATACCTGTTCACACTTAAAATTAAGAACATCATGAAAATGGTGAATCACTTTTTTTTTTAATAAGCACATTGACATAAATAGACAAATCAAAATCTGACACTATTGTTTTTAAAATTAATTTATTTTAATCGAGAAGATCATGTAAATAGAGAGGCTGTTACTCAATTTTGGTTAATCTTTGGCATTGTTATTATTCCATTATTAGTTAAGTCTGTTCTTAAAGTAATATATTAGTAGAATACACGACTACAACACGGCAAGACATGGCATAACTTTCTTTGGTGTTTATTATTTGGTAGAAGTTACATAAAACACAAGTAATTTGATGTATTTATTATTTATCTTAAAATCATATGAAGTCTTTACCGGTAAATATAATAATATAACAAAGTAAAAAACATTGTATTTGAATCAAAATTTCCCGGCATGTTAATACAAATACTCGTATTAAACTAAATTAAAAAAAATATCGAAATATAATAAAATAGCACCTAATCTTTTGTATTCTAATTTTAAATTGCTCTTTTAAATTATGTACAGTTAATCCCTAATAAAAAATCTTAGCATAATTTTTTAATTGGTTACCTTTTCGTATTTCGTTCAAAATTTTGAAATTGTACATTTACACGGTTATGTGTCTCCGTGAAAACTATAAAACTACTAATATAAAATCGTTAAATAAACAAATAATTAAACAAATGTAAAATAAAAAAAGTTTTTAATCACTCACAATTATTAAAAATACATTCAGGTATTCGGAACTAAAAATCTCAACTGGATTATCACAGCTACTTAAAATAAAATAAAATGTTAAAACAAGGTTACAAACATCGAATCATAGACTTCAAGATGCGATTTGTTTAAAATTGATTTCAATTCAACTGATAAAATGTCTTAGAATAATGCCCACTAAGTTATCTCTTGATAACTTATGGATATGCTATTAACAACATCTGTTTGCACATGTTTAATCAAAGGCCTATTTCATTATACTCTAGCAGAGATTTGATGCCTCTGAAATAGCCTCTTACTTAATTTGAGGGTTCGTTGACATTTCATGATCATAAAAGGTCATGATTATGAAAGGAAACTGACAGATTTGTCAGTTTCTGTTCTAAAAGTTTAAATCAATCGCAGACACAATTAAAGTACTCTTACGGTTCACCCAAGCGAATTAAAAAATATGCATTGAAATTTTTCATTTCGGACAATGTTTTAAACACAACTAATAAGACGCGATATTAAACCGTATAAATAATTTAAACCTTAACTCCTTATTCACAAAGGACACTAACTTAACTATTCGTATTAATCTAATTTTCTATGAAGCGATCCCGACGCGGAGCTTAACACTGATTATTACTTTGTCCACATTGAAAATGTTGCACTTATTCACTGAGTTGTCTCTCTGGATGTAATCACATTACAGCCGGGTTATACACTAAATCGTCTTCGTCACTATACTACTTTCACTCGGGCTGGAGCTATCCTCAAACCTCTGATTTTTCAATTCCTGCAATAAATAAAAACAAGTGAGGAGACGGCTTAAATCTTATAGAAGTATGTGCCCTAATGTCGAAAATTTGAGATAAAATAATCTAAGTATTCGATTTACTAAAAAAATGGTTGCTACTATATGATGACAAATAACAATTAATTGTCACATTAACAATTAATCATCCTACGCTTGATAGCAATGGGAATTGCGTAAATATGGATTTTTTTTAAATAAAATCAAGTTCTAAAATGTATCGAAAATTGGACAACATAAACTCTTAATTTAATTAATAAGAGCTTATCAAGATAAGTTCGCTAAAGTATGCTTACTCGGGACGTGACAAGCCTTTGGACGACAATTTCGAGACGATCACCAGCGGCCGCTATCAATGGTACTGTCAAACAGCAATCGTAATCCACTGTTCGTGTTCCATTCACCTGAAGAAAGAAAAATAAACATCTATTTAAAATACGGGAAAAATAGAGGCTTGATTCCCAAAATTCCCAAAAGATAAATGATTAATTCTACCGTTTTCTATCTGCGGAATCGTAGGATTAAGATCTCAAATAATAAGAAATCGCATATCCAATACAAGTTATAATAATATACTAGGAGATCGGTTCGAAGTTTTCCGGGTACGTATGTTTTGTGCCAAAATCTGATATTTTAGCTCACCTGTAAAATCCTGTCATAAGGCCGGAGCAAACCGACGATATCTGCAGGGCCGCCCTTCCTAATCCGGTTGATATAAACCCCCCTTTCATACAATCCGTCTGACACAGAGAATCCGTAATCATCGTAGATTGCGTCTTTGTACAAAATGACATGATGAATAGATCCTTTAGCCGGGGACAATGTCTCGGTACTGTATAAACCTAGAAGAAAAAAGTAACCTTTGTCATCAGAACGTAAGATAGAATTTTCATTGTCTCGTTGACTTTGTGCGAGTGACCTTTCAGATTTTTTTATTCAAATTACTTTGTACGTAAAAAATACATTCTTATTATTTTTAAGTTTGTGGTCTGAAATGTATGGTTTCGTTTTTTTATAATATGAGTTGCATTTGGTAAGATATAAAAAAGGGGTATTAATTTACCTGGAACGTCATTTTCGTAAATAGGGCTGGTGGAGAATTGAAAGCTTGTCCCCGGAACACCGGGCTTCATTGGTGATTTTTGAGGTGTTGTTACCGTGTAGATACCGTTATTCAAAAAATCATCCCAATCGGGCCTCCTGGTTTTCGGTGATACAAAACCATACGGTCTCATCTGCACGTATTCACATTTGCATGAAGATCTTTCCATGTTATGCAATTTGCAGTCTTTCATTGTCGAGGTCAAAATTTCAATTTGCTGCACGTCGTCTTCTCTCGTTATATTTTGTTTATTTTTTAGCGTAGCTTCAGGAATGATACAGTTATTTTCATAATGGAAAGTTTTAAGAGAATTGTTCAAAGAATAATTTGGTAGTGGTAAGTCGTTGATAGTGTATGGTGCGGCTGAGTTGAATGAAGCCATAAGCTTATCATCATCCGATGGAGAATATGGTTGTTTCTCCGTAATTCGGCTTTTATCTGGAACTGCGTATTCTATAACTTCTGAGGTACCTACGATATAAACTTTTGTACGGTTATTGATGGAAATGTTTTACGATCATATTCATATTAAGTATTTTAAACTCACCACAGTTCGCGCTTGTTCTTACTGGTGTATTCTGATCCCAAGATTCTACAGCACTATCGTTGGATAAGCCTGGACTTGATGTCGAATGGCTAGAATCCCTTGCACTCGCTGATTCTGCATTATCCAAAGATCCTAATAATGTGTTCTCTGTTTTAATCTATTCACTAGGTGGTAGGACCTCTTATGAGACCTCTTGTAAGGTACCAACCACCGCCCTGCCTATTTCTGCCGCAAAGCAGTAATGCATTTCGGTTTGCAGGGTGGGGCAGCCGTTGTAACTATACTGAGACCTTACAACTTATATCTCAAGGTTGGTGGTGGCATTTACGTTGTAGATGTCTATGGGCTTCGGTGACCAGTTGACACCAGGTGGGTTGTGAGCTCGTCCACCTATCTAAGGAATAATAAAAAAAAACAGTTTTTTTGTACGTTACAATACAATTATGCTTTTTTTTTAATTACCTGTTACTTTCCTGCACAGTTGCAACTGAACTCTTTGACCACTTTGTTGTAGTAATTTTATAGCTTCCGACAGTGGTTTGTTCAAAACACTTTCACCATTTATACTCAACAGCTCATCACCTATAGCTAGTTTACCACACTTCTCAGCCACACCACCTGTGAAATACGTATTTTCAACGCCATTAAATTTTTAATGAAAACATTGATCTTGTTAAGAGGCCTATTACAGGTGAATTGTGTAAAAAAAACAAATTAAAAAACAAAGATTTCTTCATACCTTCCACCAATCCACTTAACAGAATAGGTTGGTTTATATCTTCGCTACCCGCAATCGTTAATCCTAAGGGACCGTTTTCTTGCTTTATGAGCTCTACAGTAAAAACAGCATTATTTTCGTTACTACAATGGCTTCTTTCACTTTCTTTAGCACTGTTGTTTGGACTATCAGTGTGATGTCCTGAATCTTCTCCGCTGTGCACTACAGCTTTAGTTTCTATATTACTGAAACTTTGCAAGGTAAGTTTTGCGTTCTTGTGTACATTTGACCAGTCTTCTGTTAAATCTCTTTTTCTAACCTTCAACGTAATTATGTCTTCTGGTGAATTCTGTAGTATATTAAATGCTGTGTCCTACAAATCATATAATTGTTGTGTATTAATATTTCTTGCGAAACATGCATTAACTTTATAAAAGTAAATTTTTCATCTGTTAAATTTAAAATGTAATACAGTTAGAAACATTATGAAATCTTACTAGCGATAAATTATGTAGTGGCTGTCCATTGATAGCTAAGAGTTGATCTCCTGGGGCAAGAGCTCCACTTCGATGTGCAACCGATCCAGGCTTGATGTCTGATATCATCATTGGTTCTTCATTACTCAGTAATTTCTGCTTACAACCTGCAATGTGTTTTTAGTGTAGTGATCAAACCAAAATTATTTAGGTAGATGAGGTTTTGGCCATGACGTCAAATTAAACGAGTTTGCTTAAATATGTATAGTTCTCAAACTAACATACATTAATGCAAAGTTAACCCAAAAATTAAGATGATTATTATTATTTTTTAGATTTTGATAATTATTAAGGTATTAAATCAAATAAAAAAATTTATATCGATAAGTCAATCGAACATCCTTAAATTCGTGAAAATGATGTCAAAAGTTTCAGTTATATAGATAGATACGATTTATGTTAGTAAAAGCGTGCTAAAATCCATTATTCGCATTAAAATTTGACTTCAATTTTAAATATTTGAATAAATAGCAGTGCTCATGTTGTAGAAAGTGGTGAGCTATGTACTATTCAGTATTAATTATGTACAGTACTGTACAGTACTATTTATGTACAGTATTGTACTGTACAGTACTATTCAGTAGCTTCTGAATATTACTTCGGCCATAAGCAAATCTGCCTATTTAAGTATATTGATTCCAAAAATTCCCCTTACCTGTAATTGTTACTCCAAGGCCAGCAGTAGTTTTAGCTAATTTAACATTAAACACACCACTAGACGCTTCTATGGTATTAGGCATACTGAATTCCACATTTAAAGTTAAGTATTTGTTGTTATGCGAATCATTTCTTCTTTGTAAAATTTCATTTGCAACATCAACAGTTAGGTTTTCATGTCCATTGATGGACATTACTCTGTCCCTGATTTGCAAGCAGCCAGACCTAAAAAATAGTGTAGTATGTAGTCAAATATATTAATTAACTTTGAAATCGTCGTGGCCTAAAGGATAAGACGTCCGGTGCATTCGTATCGAGCGATGCACCGGTGTTCGAATCTCGCTGGCGGGTACCAATTTTTCTAATGAAATACGTACTCAACAAATGTTCACGATTGACTTCCACGGTGAAGGAATAACATCGTGCAGTAAAAATCAAACCCGCAAAATTATAATTTGCGTAATTACTGGTGGTAGGACCTCTTGTGAGTCCGCACGGGTAGGTACCACCGCCCCGCCTATTTCTGCCGTGAAGCAGTAATGCGTTTCGGTTTGAAGGGTGGGGCAGCCGTTGTGACTATACTGAGACCTTAGAACTATATCTCAAGGTGTGTGGCGCATTTACGTTGTAGATGTCTATGGGCTCCAGTAACCACTTAACACCAGGTGGGCTGTCAGCTCGTCCACACATCTAAGCAATAAAAAAAAAAAAATTGAATTTTTTTTGTAATGTTAAATATGTTATTTTTTATCCTTGATGAGGGAGGAGTGATGCTAATTTATTGATTAAAACTTATTATTATCTGTGTAAGAATATTTTTACAGTCATAATTTTATTTAAGCATAAAATTTCCCTGTATAGATAAAACAAAAAACTAATTCAATTTTCCCCTTTTTTTTAAATCTTATTTGAGGATCTGTTAGTCTTTGAGAATAACTAATAAGTTGAACTTAATTAAAAAGTGTTTAGGCATCTAAGTTTTGTAATATCGCTTTCACTTTTTATCTTGACGGCCATTTTATTATACCTAATAATTTCCAAGCAATTAGAAATATCGTTGCGTCATTACTTAATAATATTTTTACACTATAAATAATAAGTGTTTAAGTTAATTTTATGATTTTACTGTGAAGACAATATTTTGATGTGTCAGTTAATATCAAAAATTTAACAAAAGCTTAATTGAATCTTCGTGTGTCATCAACACAACAATAATATTACAACAGAACAGAAGAAAATACTATTACAACAGAATATAACATAAGTAAAATCATAATCAAGTAAAGTAATGAATCTTCGTGTGTCATCAACACAACAATAATATTACAACAGAACAGAAGAAAAGAATATTACAACACAATATAACATAAGTAAAATCATACTAATAATAAATCGTAGAACAGAACTAACCGATAAGCTGGTGATTGAGAAGATACATGTGAAATAACAAGTACAGTGTTGTCTTCGTGGACAGCCAAACCGCTGCTTTGGCCTGGAGGCACTTCCAGCTGGATGTTCAGAGACTCCACGCGACACACGCCCATGCTCATATAATTCTGCTGATTTTCTGCTAAAAAAACAGATTTGATGGTCACTAAAAACTAAAACTAATTTTGCGGCTTTTTATCGTAAATATGTCGTTGTCGTGGCCTAAGGGATAAGACGTCCGGTGCATTCGTGTTGAGCGATGCACCGGTGTTCGAATCCCAGGCGGGTACCAATTTTTCTAATGAAATACGTACTCAACAAATGTTCACGATTGACTTCCACGGTGAAGGAATAGCATCGTCTAATAATAATCAAACCCGCAAAATTATAATTTGCGTAATTACTGGTGGTAGGACCTCTTGTGAGTCCGCGCGGGTAGGTACCATCACCCTGCCTATTTCTGCCGTTATAATGTTCTCAAGTTTTGTTAATAGATTTTTTTTTATAGCTTTGATGGGTGGACGAGCTCACAGCCCACCTGGTATTAAGTGGTTACTGGAGCCCATAGACATCTACAACGTAAGCGTGCCACCTACCTTGAGATAAGAGTTCTAAGGTCTCAATATAGTTACAACGGCTGCCCCACCCTTCAAACCGAAACGCATTACTGCTTCACGGCAGAAATAGGCGCGATGGTGGTACCTACCTGTGCGGACTCACAAGAGGTCGTACCACCAGTAAAATGGGATTCAGTTCGAATTAATGGGATTCAATTCGAAGTCAGTATGTAGCAGAATTCATTTCTGAATGATGACATTGATTCCAACAAATCTACTACACTAGACGAAAGACAATAAATTACTAATCCCTCAACAAACTTTTGATAAACACGCCTTCGCGACCCAATTAAGAGTAGCGCCAAATTACCATAATGCACTAGCACGAACTACCCTAACGAACACATCCTAAACAAATATGGGTGTTGGAACTGTTTTTACTCAGTAAATTAATTATATGTGTCTCTACGTCACAGACCCTTTGTCATTCGATGGTAATTTGTTGTAGCTTTGGAAGTCTCGTGTCAGGTCAAAGGATGATTACATTAGAACGGTCTACATGAAGATTTTTCACCAGAACGACTTTGCGATTTCAGCTCTTGACAGCATTTCCAAACACTTAATACCGTCATTAATAGTAGTACGATTATCTTTAAATTACCTAATTTCTTCTAGAATAATAAAAAAATTGTATATTTAGAGTTGAATCCATCTTCTGGTAAAGGCCAGTCTTACAAGTCCCATTTCAACTATGTTACCCTTAATTCCTATCTTGAACACTGATAGGACATGCCATGAGCCGGTATTTATCTACTATCAATCTAGGTTTTTTTGTTGCCCTTATAGATACACGAGCATACAGCTCACCTGATGGTGAGTGGCTACCTTCATCCACGGACATCACCGGTGCCAGGGGCAGACCCAAGCCACTGCCTACGTGTCGTGAAGTTATGTGTCGAGAAGCAGACATGCTTTTGAGCAACGCGATTGAGACTTGTAACTAGTATCACTATAGAGACGATGGCATATAAATAATAGTTTTGCTTAATTAAAACCATTTTTACAGTGTAATGACGGAATTTTTTTTATCATTATATTTTTTTCGTGTTTCTAATACTTTAACGGTTTACGTGTTTACATGCGATCTTAGGATGTTTCGCGTTTCGATGTATCGATAGAAATACGTATTTGTATAAGGGTACTGAAAAAAGCATTGCTACGTTTTGAGTTAAAAAAAGTATTTTTTCCAAAGTACCTGAGATATATTAATAAGTGGTTTATATTTTATGGTTTGTTCCTTCATCTACAGCAAGTTAATCGATAATATTGTTTTAAAGCATATGTATGAATCGTAAATAAGAAACATTTCCAGTTTCTAATACTGGAGTGCACATTTTGAACATAAATAGTATCTATAAATACAAAACTAAAAGCTACGCTACTTAGAGCCATGTGGATCAAAGTGATTGCTTTTCAATTAATGTTATCGGTTAAACAGAACTAAATGTGAAGCTAGTTCCAATGAACTGCAATGAGTAGCATTATTAAATAATTTGAATCGTGTGTTATTACGAATTATTAACGAAGCTTAATTAAAACATTGAGTTTCAAATGTCATTTTTTTACAGTTGTAGTACTACCAGAAGATTTGGTCACATTGTCTTTGGATATGAAGTAGAAAATTGAATAACACACCGAAACGCAAAATTACACTGTCGCAAAAACTATCAGGATGTTGATGCCCACTCGTGTGGTCTCTTAATATGTCCTGTCACTAATAAAGAGAAGTTATTTATGACAGTGGTATTTCCTAGAAACCACAAATTAATTATTACTAGAGGTCCCGCAGTAGTCGAAATTCGACTATAATTAATTGGAATTGTAAGTTTGTACCCTATTATGATTGTATTTTATATTTCTATAATCACAAATTTCGCCAAGGCTACACTATAAAAAAATATTAATAAAGACAAACAATATTTAATCTATTCTCAATTTGACCACAGACGTCAAGAATAAAAGTTTGACAATAAATAGTATGCATGCGTGTGTGCGTCAAATACATGGTATGTAGTGTGTGTAATGTTTTCTTTATTGATTTAATGAATCTTTTATGCATTATTTTAAAAAAATATTAGCATTGTGCACTTCTTCTCTATATTCTCTATAAGTGTGGAAAATTTCATACTCCTCCGTCGGCGCAATTTTCGTAAAAAGGGATACAAAGTTTTTGCTTCACGTATTAATATATAGATTAACGGCGGAAATTAACAAAATCCAATTCGACCTACCAACAAAACGTTGTGATCGAAACTATTCACATAAATACTTGTATAATTTATAGCAAGTACTCCGCTCTTATCCTGCACCGTAAACACAGCGGTGCCTTTAAATCCCATAAGATCCCATAACAATAGCATTAACCCGGGACTGACTCACCGTAATCGTCTGTTAAGCCAAGTTTTGGCATCGAACTTTGTCTGAAGTTTCTTTGCCTGTGCTTCTTAGCGTTGAGGGTCGACGAGCCGGATACTGAGTTTTCTGAAAACAAGCACACATTTGAAGTTCATTGTACTTAATATAGTTTTGTGGGTAAAGTTTGAAGTGCGTATTTTTATTAATTATCTACGACGTCCAAGCTAGGTCGGTACGTATCTAAATGGTACGTATCGAGGAGGCCTTCGACTTACGCTTCCTTCAAAAGTTTAGGAATATATTAGAAACTAGCTGTAGGTACCCGTCCGCTTCGCTGGGCATTTAAAATTATCATTATTATTTCTCACCCTCACAAAGATTCTCATCATTGACGCCCCCGCAACTGGTGTAGGGAGTCCAAAAAGGGAGTCATATAAATATTAGCCTATCCATTAAGTGCATGTATTTTCTACATGAATAGTTATAACGTAGTAGTTATAACGGAACATCCGTAAAAACCACTGTAGATTTATATATTGGTAGGTATATATTAGAAAGATAGATATAAAATACGTCAAGATATGATCGGACTGAAATTATTAAGTCGTGATCACATTACTACTTATTCTGGCAACAGTTGTACTGGCTTTTATAATTAAGATCATCTGTCCTAGACTTAATATGCACCGATGGTGTTTAGTACAGTTGAACAGATAAGAAAGCCTTTGCTCGATTCGCGATATTTTATATATCGATTTTATTTATTTATTGCTTAGATGGGTGGACGAGCTCACAGCCCACCTGGTGTTAGGTGGTTACTAGAGCCCATAGACATCTAAAACGCAAATGCCGTCACCCACCTTGAGATATGAGTTTTAAGGTCTTAGTGTAGTTACAACGGCTGCCCCACCCTTCAAACCGAAACGCATTACTGCTTCACGGCAGAAAGAGGTTCTACCGCCAGTATTTTATTTTGTATCATGGCAATATCATAATCGTTTTATATGTATATTTCCAGATCACGAGGGAGTGCGTAAAATCGCTTTTTCTCTACTTGATAATTTCGAACAAAACTTTCAGTAGCATAATTGAGCCGAAATGAAAGAGACGGAGTTCAAAGTGAAGTTTAATTTCACTTCAGCGAACGTAAATTTATATCTGAGATCAAGAAGTAAAGCCTTTTGAATAATACAACTCGAGTTTGATAAACATATGTAAGTAGGTATAATAGGTTTGTGTGGAGGTGGTGTAAGTTAAGAAGCAATTTTCGTACAATTTTAATTGAATTAAAATCATTTCAGTCCATCTATCACACAGTTTTATAATTTAATTATTTACAAAGTTGCTGATAGTCACATTCAATTTTTATACTATATTTTATATATAAATAGCTTTTGAGGTTTTGTTAACTTAAATTGATATTTCAATTGTATTGTGACGCGCTGGAGTTCGAGATAAATAAAATTCCAATGAATTACAAGTTAACAGTGTATTTGTACTTAGAGCACTTAAAACACTTCACAAACACTTTAAAATTCTCAATTCGCTTCTTTCACTTCGCTTCAGGTGATTTGTTCGCTGTTTCGCTTCGAGTAGTTCCGATTACTGACTGACTCCGTGCCATCTCTGCAACGCTTTTATAGCCGATACCACATCCCTAGAATTATCAAGAATATTCCACACATTTCTAGTATTGTATTTCCGCTATCTGACAATAGATGGCGGTGTACTTCTCTAGCGTTCTGGGTGCTACTAGATCCTTCGATATTTTTTCGACGATTCGGCGATAGATGCCGTTACGGCCTGGCCACGGGGATCGGCGGTGCGAACAGCGAAGCGGTGGGCGAGGCGACCATTCGCGCAGCACCGTTTGCAGGCCACGGGTACTCACGTTCGCCGCCGCGACTAGTAAGGAAGTCCGACAGCGAAATGTCTATATCGAAATTATCTCGATATTGCTTACAAATTAATAGTTTTTTGGTTCAGGACCTATTATTNTGATTGTATCTACCAGTGCGGATTCACAAGATATCCTACCACCAGTATTTTCTTTTATATCATGGTAATATCATAATCGTTTTATATGTATATTCCCAGATCACGAGGGAGTGCGTAAAATCGCTTTTTCTCTACTTGATCATTTTGAACAAAACTTTCAGTAGCATAATTGAGCCGAAATGAAAGAGACGGAGTTCAAAGTGAAGTTTAATTTCACTTCAGCGAACGTAAATTTATATCTGAGATCAAGAAGTAAAGCCTTTTGAATAATACAACTCGAGTTTGATACACATATGTACGTAGGTATAATAGGTTTGTGTGGAGGTGGTGTAAGTTAAGAAGCAATTTTCGTACAATTTTAATTGAATTAAAATCATTTCAGTCCATCTATCACACAGTTTTATAATTTAATTATTTACAAAGTTGCTGATAGTCACATTCACTGCTTGTACTATATTTTACATATAAATAGCTTTTGAGGTTTTGTTAACTTAAATTGATATTTCAATTGTATTATGACGCGCTGGAGTTCGGGATAAATAAAATTCCACCGAATTACAAGTTAACACTGTATTTGCACTTAGAGCACTTAAAACACTTCACAAACACTTCACAAACACTTTAAAATTCTCAATTCGCTTCTTCCACTTCGCTTCAGGTGATCTGTTCGCTGTTTCGCTTCGAGTAGTTCCGATTACTGACTGACTCCGTGCCATCTCTGCAACGCTTTTATAGCCGATACCACATCCCTATAATTATCGAGAATATTCCACACATTTCTAGTATTGTATTTCCGCTATTTGACAATAGATGGCGTTGTACTTCTCGAGCGTTCTAGGTGCTACTAGATCCTTCGATATTCTTTGGACGATTCGGCGATAGATGCCGTTACTCTTACCGGCGTAACAGTTAATGATTTTCAAACGTATGCATTGTGCAGACAGCAGCGACAAATGTCGTATGGTTTTTTCCTTTGCGATCTGCCACCAGTCTTGAGACCATCAGAGGTGTTGTGATGGGATATGTTTGTTGAAGCAGTTGGGTTCATGCCCGACCGGGTGAAATGAAGTCGAAGTCTTACATGTATTGAATAGCAGTTTCCGCAATATTGAATGCGGGACTCTTAATCTATACACGGAAATAAACCGGTTAGGATAGTGGTACGTTTAGCATCTACCCGTTGAAACTTATGCTCTACCGTCAGTATTTAACTAAGGCTATACAAAGTTTACCTGAAGCTTCTGAGTAACAGTTAATCAAGTCTTGACTACCATCGTCCCCTATCAATTTCGAATCGATTTTCATTAAGAACTTTCCAGCGTCTAATAAAGTTTTAGTTCCGTTCGCTCAAATAGTCAGTAGCTCATAGGAAACGGTGAAAGCTTCAAGTAGCTCATATAAGCTGCTATCAAAGACAGACGGGGAGGCCTGAAGATTCCCTTACTAAAATTGCTTTACGATTATGGTCCCATTTTTCATATGGCCTTAGGTGGACAGATTAGGTAATATGGGACTTATAATTATTGATGAAAGTGAGATATAAAGGGAGTAAGAGGATTTCCTGGGCCCATATTAGTAGAACGTCGTTTTTCTGTGTATTTTGAACGGTGTGCTTAATCGAGAGGAACTACAGTATTTCCCTCGGTTTTCGCGAGTCGTAGACATAATTATAACTACGTACACAACTACATAAGTACACACAACACACATACAACTACAAAAAAAACAATTTTGTGAAAAATAGCAGTATCAATACCAGTACTAATGTTATAAAATAGTTTAGTAATTAATTTAATGAATGTGATATCTGTGTATTGACGGTAGACAGCGTCCTGGTGCTTAGCGAATTTTATAATGGATAAAAACATCAAAAAAAGAGTTTGTACTAAATTTTGCATCGCCATTCAAATTTCGTGTTTGGAATCACTGAAAAAGTTAAGAAGCCTTACGGTGAATCGACTTTTTCAAAAACACATGCTTATGAGTGGTATAAAGCATTCAAAAGCATCAAGATATGATGGAAAATTTGTCTCTATCTGGTAGGCTTCAACGTCTGCAACTGAAGCTAACATCGCAAAAGTGAAAGAATCGTTACTGAAAATCCTCATTCAAGTTTGAGAGAAATAGCCGCCGAACTTTTTTTGTCTCACGAGTCGATCCGTACCAATTAAATGAATACTTTTGAGTATGAATAATGTTGCCTCTTGGCTAGTTCCAATGGATTTGAATTTTCTCCCAAACTTTAATCGTAACAAAGTCGCTGAGGACATGCTAGAACGGGTCAATTCCGACACAAAATTCATGAAACACATTATTACTGGTGACAAGACGTGGGTTTATGAGTTTGAGATGCAACCTAGTCAACAAGCTTCAAGTGGTGCCTTTCAAGTGAATCAAAATCGAAAAAACCACGCCAAGTCGGTCAAAACTCAAAGCCATGTTGAGTATTTTCTTTGACTATTGCGGTGCTGTGCATTCGGAATTCTTGCCCGGAAGGTCACACGGTAAATTAAAAATATTACCTTTATCTTTATCTTTATGCGACGTTTAAAAGAGCAAATTCGACGAAAAAGGCCAAAGGCCAGATTTGTGTATCTTCGCAAAAGGCCAATATTATGAACGAATTTTTGACCAAAAACTCAACAGGTACCATCGAACAACAACCTAATTCAGCAGATATGGCTGACTTCTTTGTTTTTTCCTTTTAAACTATGTCGTGGCATCCGTTTTCATTCGGTATAAGGAAGACATAAAGGAGAATTCGCGGCGAGAACTGAACTCGATTCCGGAATCCGATTGGATTATTCGTTGGCATAAGTGTATCATTTCTGAAGGTGTATACTTTGAAAGTGATAAAACAAATTTGGCTGAATAACTAATATATTGTATATTATTGATCTTTTGTGGGTACTTTCTTCACCGTTCTCATATCATTTGAAAAAAACAGAAGATAATGTTAAGATTTAAAATTGAAGAAATAAAAACAAAACTTTTACCCTTGAAATAGGTCAGAATTTTCTTTATGTAATAAAAAAGCAACTTCTTAACAACTTAACTACACTGACCTCGGGTGAACCGTCCAGCATGGGCTAAAACATGTCTCGGTGCTATATGAAGTCTAGTGAAACCGCCTTCGCAATTTTCCAAATAGCACATCACCTCTTCGGCGGTATAATTGTTTCCGTCAATGACGTGATCGTCGAAAGCCAAGAGCTGGTCTCCGGGATGTAGAGCACCGCACCTGCAAATGATTTATTCGTCTAAATCGTGATTAATTATTATTTACTACATCATTTTCAACTTTCGACCCCATGTCTCCGAGGTGCATTGTCGTAATTATTGATGTCTATGTGCCTGGCCACTTGCGATATATCTGCTGGAACCTATGAATTGGTCTTCCTATATATAGCAATAAAAATAATAATTAAGAATTTAATTTTTAAAATCTAATATGCAATTTTTTTTTAAAAACATCTTGTAGCAACAAATTTAGATACAATAAATCTCGTCAAACCAGCATTAGCTGTTACTTATATGATCTTTCAGATATCAATAAGCCGGTCATAAATTTGCAAACAAAATGAACCGGATTAGTCTAGTATTAAGTTTATGTGACTGCTTTGAGACCCGCTAATGTAATTTAAGAGCATTTGAAGTAAGCTCTGCAAGCCGAGGGCTTAATCCTCGCTAAGTTAATCTGATGGCTGTGTTTTTACCTACAAATTTAGAAAGCCTTTCTCTTAATATAAGCAAATTATTGTCCAAGGTGGTTTTTTAATGAATTGGCGGGTAAACGAGCTTCATGCTCCGGTTTCAAGTGGTTACCGGGGTCCATGGACATCACAAAGTGAACGTCGCCGTCTCCGTGACGATGATAAAGTTACGATTGTGTTATATGAAGAATATTACACAGATCGAAACTGTTCACTATCCTGTCTGTACAACTGTTAACAGGATAGTGGTTTTTACCCGTGTGGGTTTTTAATACACCTCGCTACCGGTAACTACACAAAATACCTTGAATGATTTTGTATGGACCTTGTTCCCTCCCGCCTTCCAAAAGTCTGGAATGTGTGCGATATTCAATAGGACGGAAAAGGGGAAAACAAGGAAAACTGTTAGGGTTTATTTGTAAATAAATAAAATATTTTTAGGCCTGCATTTATTTTTGATATAATTTTGTTTTATATTAAAAAATATCATTCTATATCAAAACAAAAAACTGATAAAAAGTTCGAGTGACATTTATGTTTATCTCAATGTTATTTTACCTATAATTGATTATTAACAATTACCTTAAGCCATCTGTTAAAATGTTATCAATCAATTATGATGCTACATTAAAATATATTTGACGCCCTAGCTCCATTTACCATATAATGCAGATTATGTGTGTAAAACTTCCCATGGAGTGATTTAGTGTAACCTGCCAATTTACAATAACATGTCGGTTAGCCAAATCTCTGACATGTAACTACATAATAATATAAAATATACATATATGCATGATCGAACATGACTGAACTCGTACTTTGAGCAGTCAAATGTAACTTTGCACCTTGATCAATAGATTATATCACTATCTCGGTACTTCAAAGAACATTGCGAAGATTGTCGGCATAGTAAATCTTGGCAAGGTTAAAATATGATAGGTACAAAGTGCGAATAGATATTTCATTTTAAAATAAACATAAGAAAAACTCGAAAAATATTATTTGATGTTATTTATTCGTCATAGAAATAATTTATGAACTTTAAAAAATTGGTAGTGCTAATGCCAATCGTAATGGATCTGCGACCATGCCGGTATTCAAATACGCAGTATGGTCGCATCGCTTGGTCGCATCGCTTGACACGTGTATACCTGTATACACCTTCTCCTCCTTGCGTCGGTTTCCTCATTACCGAGGGTCCTGGTCATGGCCTTGAAACAGATTGTTTTTTATAGTGCACCGCCATCTGTTCCTATCTGCAGCTGAGTGCAGAGCATCGTGCACTGTGGTATCCAGGGCTGCACGAATCTGGTCCGTCCAACGGGTTGGGTTCCTGCCTCTTGGTCGCTTGCCCTCGACCTTTCCAGTGACCATCAATTTCTCTAAGTTGTCACTGTCTTTCCTTGCGATGTGGCCAAAGTATTCAAGAATTCTTCGCATGCAAATGGTGTAGTATACACCACACGTGTATAATACAAGTGTGGTCTTATCATTTAGGCCAAGACGACTTCCATTTTTAGGAATTCAAAATTTTAGGACAGTTTGACTCAAAAAATGTTGTGTGAAGAAACAGGTGCAAGTTAAGGCCCGTCAAAGGTTTATCTACCATTGATAATGACATACTACCATACATTTATTCTACCATTATAAGCCGTTAAAAATATACCAAGTCAGAAAATTCATTTAAAGTACAGAATGTGCAATTCGAGACGGAAGTTTCTCGTTTGAAAAGAAACTTTCTAATTAACGGTCAATCTTCTCAGTTTTATTCTTCGTAGTTTCGCTGACTTTGTTTCTAATAAAAAACGCCCAGTACTTTTAGTACATACTGAATATACGGGCAGGCTGCTTATTTTTATTGAAACTAAAAATTTTGTTAACCAACGCAAATGGGCGGGTTAATAATCTGTGCTTTTAGACTTTTTTTTACTGGTGGTAGGACCTCTTGTGAGTCCGCACGGGTAGGTACCACCGCCCCACCTATTTCTGCCGTGAAGCAGTAATGCGTTTCAGTTTGAAGGGTGGGGCAGCCGTTGTGACTATACTGAGACCTTAGAACTATATCTCAAGGTGTGTGGCGCATTTACGTTGTAGATGTCTATGGGCTCCCGTAACCACTTAACACCAGGTGGGCTGTGAGCTCGTCCACACGTCTAGGCATTAAATAAAAATAAAAACTTAATATAAACATTGTGAATGCTTATCTTGAGCTTGCTGTGTGAAGCGAAAATTCAAAGTCACCTGTTTTCGTGATTCACATAGTAAAGCCTCCGCTGTTAAGATAGATACTTTTAATTTAAATTTTAAAGTTACAGAATCAAGAATAGGAAACTTCTAGGATTCATCAACAGGTAATTCATACAGATCGGGATTCTTTTAATAACTAATCTTAAAAATGTTATCAAGTTCAGTTTCTTAGAGTTCAGAAAAAAAAAAACACTGTTTGATTTACGATCAGACACTTGTGGCTCTTGTACGATCTTAAGAGAAAAAAATTGTTAAAGCTTTGTTTTTCCTTAATTCGTACCTGTCTGTACTAATTGCATTACATTACTTAGGAAAGTTGTAATTGCGTAGCGGTACCGACATTAAAGGAACGAATTAAAAGCAATGGAACAATATAATAGGATTTTGTGAGCCTTCAGGTTTTCTGGTGGTCAGGCGTTTCTGAGCTGCTTTCAAACGTCCAGTCAATTTTGGACTAAAGTAGATATTTCGTTGCGGTTTTTACCGTAAACAAGTAAAACTTTGGCTTTATGACTTGGCTTATGTGATAACGTTTTTCTTGTACGTAGTTGTGCGGTTTTTTTTTTATTGCTTAGATGGGTGGACGAGCTCACAGCCCACCAGCTGTTAAGTGGTTACTGGAGCCCATAGACCCCAATGTAAATGCGCCACCCACCTTGAGATATAAATTAATATAATATAATATAGTATATTTATATTTTGGGCTACGGTTGACGATTATCACGTATCAAGTAGATCGTGCGTTCGTTTGCCCATTTTATATAATTAATGAATGGCCAACAAGAATAAAAGGACTTCAAAACTTTAACGGCCAATATAATTATTTCTGTTCCACTTCATTCCAAAAAAAAAGTGGCCATGATATAAAACTTCCTTGATTAAATTTCGTTTCCTCTACATGTTACAGCTGAATTCCTCTAAAAGTCTAATTATCTTTAAATAACTTCCTAGTTTTAAAACGTTCCAAAGCTTACTAGGTCTTAAAATGTTATTGAGAGGGTCCGTTCCCGGTGATTCTGAATAAGCTTTCGTGAATAAAAGCTGAATTGTTTTGAATGGGATCGTTGAGCTTTTTAATAGAGTTTTACGGAAATTTTCGGTAAAAAGAGTGCGTTGTTACCTTTGAAATTCTGGACGACCACGAAATTGAAGTATTGAGGGTTCATAGAAAGCAATTTACTCTACCTACTCACTCCTTCTTCCTTTAACATCTTTGAAATATGAACTGCTACAGAATTATACAAAAAAAAGTTCAGTGCTTAACAATATAAATTGAGACACAAACTCTTGACAGGTAAAGGACTATGTTTGGTTTTATAAGTGACCAACTCTTGTTGACTTCTGAAAACTGAATATCAGAAATAAATAAAAAATACTCACCTGTCACTTATACTGGCTGGTAGTATACTGTCTATGAATATAGCATTGCAGCCACCAACCCTCTGATAAGTATCAGACCCTGAACTGTACACGTCATCAGGTATCCTTTGGTTACTCAAAAACAATCCTAAGTCTTCATTGCAAGGCCTTTCTATCTCGATCAGGAGGGGACCGGTTGCCAATTTCACCGACTCCATGATGGAAACGTCGTATTCTATCGTGAGACTGGTCACTTGAGGACAATTCTGGAGTATTTGGTGGACTTCTGATAGTGTTTTGTTGGTTAGGGAAATCTGTGAAAATAAATACTTCTTTATTTGGGTACAATCAACAGACTGTTAAGAAGAGTTTATTCAGAAATCCTAAATATTTTTTTTATTGACAAAGCCTTACTTTTTTGATAAATTTAAATTAAAATATTTAAATGTGCGTTACGGAAAATAATGAAGGTAGTAAATAATCTTAAACATTTACAAAATATAGTAATCAAATTATAATAAAGTGAGATATCAGCACTTTTTTTTTAAATTGCACTAGGTAGGTGAACGAGCTCACGGCCCATTCGGTGTCAAGTGCTTATCGAGTCTATGGACAAGTAAATCCCACAACACATGTTCAGATATGAGGTTGAAATCTCTATTGTAACAGCTATTCTATACTTTAAATTGAAAGTTTAGAAAATTAGACAGGACGCATGGTACGTACCCATGTGGACCTACAATTAATCCTAACACCCGTAAACAACACTCATATAAAAACATGGTGGTAGGACCTCTTGAGAGTTCGCACGGGTAGGTACCACCACCCCGCCTATATCCACCGCGACGCAGTAATGCGTTTCGGTTTGAAGGGTAGGGCAGCCGTTGTAACTATACTGAGACCTTAGAACTTTTATCTCAAGGTGAGTGACGCATTTATGTTGTAGATGTCTATGGGTTCCAGTAACCACTTAACACCAGGTGGGCGGTGAGCACGTCCACCCATATGAGCAATTAAAAAAAACATTAATCGATACTTACATGATCAACTTTCAACAATCGATCACCAGGCTTTATTCTTGAAGTATTGTAGGCTGCTCCGCCAGGCCTCACATGAGTGACCACCAGTGGCTGAGCATCAAGGGACCTGCTGTTCAGGACTAGATCCGCACTTGGAGCTGAGTTCTCCGGTAGGCCACCACGTATAGTCACTCCTAACGATCCATTAATCTTCTCCACCGGGACCTCTGCTAGCTTGGTTGTGATGTAGAGCGAGTTTTGCGATGCTGAAAAATAGTAACATATTAATGCTCGAAACTTCTTAAAGTTTTTTGGAATGAAGTTTCACATGGAACGATGCGGCGGGGTACTCTAACCGGGAAAAAACGTCCGTAACGTAAGATTTTTATTATTTATGTATAGTCTTAGTATGATGGCTATACAGTGTCTAATGTATAGTCTACGTGATGACGGTTATTATTATTATTCATATAAATAGCTGTTTCTTTTTATATCATTATAACATAATTTTTGTAAATCATTGTGAATAAAATAAAGTTGATATCTTTGTAAAGTAGTTTTTTTTATCAATAAAAAAATCATTATAAAAAATATATACCCGAATAATTATGTTCTTTATACCTTGAATAGAACTTAACATTAATATTGTTATAATAAAGAACTTCGTTCCTATCCGGTGTCCCACGACATCAAACAATTTTTTTTTTAGTTGTAAGCCTAGTAGCATACGGTCCACCTGATGGTTACCGTCACTCAACGTCAGTAATGCCAAAGGCACAAGCAAGTCGCTGCCTACCGCTAAGCAATCTCACAAACCTCGTTTGAAGAAGTACATGTCTTAGCGGTCGGGAAAGACTGTGGAAAGAAACCAATTCCAGAGCCATATAGTGCATGGTAGCAAAGATCTTTAGATGTACACTGTCAATGAAGGCACCGGTTCCAGATAGTATGACTCAAGTTGGCTCTAGTGGCGGGAGATTTAATGGTACAAAAAAAGATGGAGGGATTAACTCGATTAATTCAGAGCGCTTTCCATGGAATTCTGAATTATGAGTTTCTGTTTTTGTAGATCTGGTTAAATCATTCAATTAAGGACTTTATCAAATCCTCAGCGCAACAGACATAAATTACTGTAATTCTCGTTAATTTTTTTGATATGGTCCTATCATTTTTACATAAAATCAGTTATACCGTGTATGGTTTACTTCATGATAAATTATGGATTTTAGATGAGATAGAACTAAATAACTGTTTATCTAAATAATTGTCTCGATAAAACATGTTTAAACCACACGTCTTACTTGAAGATAATTTACTTTACAGATCTTTTCTAACCTAATTTAGTGTTGTTGTTATACAATACCGTTTTAATAGAAGACTTAAAACAAACAAAAGGAATCCGTCCGACGGGGGGGACATCAAAGGAAAAACAAAATTGTTATTTTTATTTAATTCCGAGCACATTCATATCCTTTACCTTTTAAACCTTCTCTGGACTTCCGCAAATAATTCAAGACCAAAATTAGCCAAATCGGTCCAACCATTCTCGAGTTTTAGCGAGACTAACGAACAGCAATTCATTTATATATATGTCGTGGATAACGACTTTTAGTAATATTAAGACGGTGGTTTTGATTATTATTTTAAATGATGAAATGTTGTTTTGATAAATATCACAAAATGAAGGGTAGACTCCGTAACGCCACAGTATAAAATGGCGGTACGTGGACAGAGTCGTGGCATTCCGTGTCAGACAGTCATTCCGTCCGTCTCAGTCAGTGAGTCTCTGGTATTCAGTCAGTCAGTCAGTCAGTCAGTCAGTCAGTCGGTCTGTCGGTATGTGCAACGAAACTGTCGGTTTATCCTGTCATTGTGAAAGTTGTGTGTGTTGAGTTTCAATAATTATTATTCAAAAGGTTTTATTGACTTTTTATAAACTGTGTTCAACCAAATACGAGTGATGACGGAACCTACCGCTCAGCCATCCCTGGCGCTGAGACAACATATATATAGATAGATAGATAGATAATTAGTATTTCTCACCATAATTAGGCATGTAATATTCCACTTCAAGTGAAGCTCGTTCTTCCACATTGTCCAGTAGCCGAAGAACTTCGTCATTAGTGAGTCGCGCCGTGGAGATACCGTTCACGCTGCAAATCCTGTCACCAGGGGCTAGCCGGTCGGACTCGTGGGCGACCGAGTCCTTCGTGAAGCCCACAATAGATGGAGCGATCCCGGGTTCTGATCGACCTGAAATAGAACAAATAATGATAATAATTAAAAAATTAAGCTTTTCAATTTATTTATTTTAATTTTTATTTTCATTTTAGGCAGATGAGCATATGGCCCACCGTGGTCTTCGTTGCTTCTAAACGACATAAATACAGGGGGTACAGGCAAACTGCTACCTACCCCTAAATATTGATATAAATGGGTTAAAGTGCTTGGGAGCTATTCATTTAAGCCATGAAAATTACCATTACAACCTTAATGTCGCAAGCCTCTTTAAGACATGAGATTAAAGTTTCATTTTAATTTACTGATATCACAAGCCTCAATTCTCGTTAAAAAAGCTAATAAAATATAAAAAAAACCCAATATACACAAAAGATTCATTAATAAAGATACTGAAAATAATAGACTTTTAGGTCATGGTCACATTCTCAAACCGCAAATCAGGAAATCTATAGCCTTGAAATTCGATTTGGAGATGGATTTCCGCAATGAAACATAAACCTTACGTCATCATCAATTACGTTGGAGACCAAACACGAACCGATCCTCTGAATGTTGAAGTGTTCTATATACCTAGTAATTCTATAAACGTGCTTGGGGATAAATTACTACTCGTGTATAGACAGTGTAAATAAACATGAATGTTTTACAATAGCTTTAATAAAAAATTGGACTTGAAGTTCGTAATGGTACTGGGAAACATCCAGTAGGATCCAGTAGAAATAGTGGTAAGAATGGCAGTAATATACCCTGTAGGCTAATAACAAGAATAAAGAGAATTTATATTAGGAAGAATTATTCAAATTAAAATTCAAAATCATTTATTTCAACTTAGATGTCAGTATGACACACTTGTTGAATGTCAAAATAAAAATAACAATATTAACTCTACCACCGGTTCCAAAAACAGTCACAGTCCTGAGAAGAACCGGCGAAACAAACTCAGCGGGCTTTTTTTTGTTTTTTGTTTTTTCTCAAAATATTTCCTTTTTTTTTAAAATAAATAAAAATATTTACAATAAAGGAAAAAACAAGTCAAAAAATACAATTAAAAAAAAATTAATAATAATGAAAAATGAAAAGGCCAGGAGCGAACGCCTCATTCCCACGTAGTGCCATCTAGTAAATAATCCTTAGCTTTATAATATGCCTTGTTGCGGTAGGATTACTTAATTAGGAGGTAGAGTTGCATACTCAACTCAACTCAACTGTTCTGATTAATAACAGGAGAATTATCCTCATTAAAATTAACTAATCAAACGTTGCACGACTGGTCACCTAATTGATTTGATTAAATTTGATCGCTTCGTTAGTGTAGCAGCTAATGAACCAAGAGGTCTTTGTTCGGTTCTCGGCAAGACAACAATTCTTTTATTGAAGATGTTTCAGAATTGAAGTATAAATTCATTCAAAATTCACTGTTATCAAAATTTTCATGACATTTTTCGTCTACGCACGATTCATATTTATGAATCACCCATTTCAGGAAAATTTAACTATATACAGTAAAATAAAATTTCCGTAACCGCAAACGTGTAAAGAGCACTTTTTCCTAGACTACCTTTTAAAGTGCCGAGTCCATAACTCACAGGGCGACACAGTCGTTTCACTTTGAAGTGTCAGTATATGGGCCGACCGGCGCTAACAATGTCATAAAACGTGGAGTAGTCCAGGCCTTCATAAAAGTACGGCAATGGCTCGTAAATATGAAATGATACTTCCTTTGAGCGGTCATTTCGTCTATTATAAAATGTTGAGTGTAAACGGTTAGAAATATAAGTGCCATTTTTGTATGAATATTTTGTTTGGTTCATTTTATTGCATGATATTCCAAAATCATCAAGGAACCCAAAAGTTTCTTCTTCTTCTTGCTCTTATCCCTCATTACATGAGGATGACCGGTGGTCGGAGGCCGTTTATACTTCAGAGTCGTGACCATGGAAAGAGCTACTGCTATAAACGGTGCATCTTAGTTAATTCGTGGCAAAAAGCGTATAGTTATGACTCATTTGTTTTTATCGTGCTAACGAATCCGTAGAAGGGCCATATAGCGCGAACATCGGACGCCCGATGGAGCAGAAAGGTCCTCGAGTGGAGATCACGTACTGACAAGCACAGTATGGGATTGCCACCTACCAATGGACTGACGATCTAGTGAAAATCGCTGGGTCACGTTGGATGCAGGTGGCAACGGACCGGCCACACTGGACATCAATTGGAAAAGCTTATGTTCAGCAGTGGACAGTGTGAAAATCGCTGGGTCACATCGGATGCAGGTGGCAACGGACCGGCCACACTTGATATCAATTGGAAAAGCTTATGTTCAGCAGTGGACAGTGGACAGGCTGAGATGACTAATGAATCCGTGATCTTCGCCAATCAGTCTAACCACCGTCTTAAATTATACACTGTTAATCCGAAATAATGTTTAATCCACGTAATTTCAGTCTGAAGTGAAGCTGACGCTAGTTACTGGATCCTTGTGAGTCAGCCACTTTCGGATTATATTATTCCAGTTCATGAATCAAACACATCCTATAATATATGCATTGATAACTTGCGTATCGGAATCACGCGTATTAAATTGTTTGTAGTAATGTTTGTATTAAAGTTATTGCGTACGTGTATGTTGTTTCTCAGGTGAACTTAACGTTAAATATTTACTGGTTTCCGTTCAAAAGTTCCACCACTAGGAATAACGCGTTTTATTTTTTATTTTTTATTGCTTTGATGTGTGGACGAGTTACTGGAGCCCATAGACATCTACAACGTAAATGTGCCAACCACCTCGAGATATAAGTTCTAAGGTCTCAGTATGGTTACAACGGCTACCCCACCCTTCGAACCGAAACGCATTACTGCTTCACGGCGAAAATAGGCAGGGTGGTGGTACCTACCCGTGCGGACTCCCAAGAGGTCCTACCACCAGTGAAGTTTCGCGGTAAAGAATTGTTGCTGTCCAACTTTGAAGAGTGGGCCAGTCATTTTGCAACAATTAGCAACAAAAAGCTTAATCTCGTGTCTTGACCATAAAAAATAAACTGTAATTCGGTTTCATCTTTTGCCTTTCTCTTTTGATAGACTTCGGTACCTACTTAATATTTATAGTATTTATAATAGTCTGGCCTACTCATCTTAAGCAGTAAAAAACTGGACGTTTTTTTATAGCAGTTTCTGACACCAAATTTAGTATCTGAATCGTATAGTTTCACATTAAAGTAATAAATAAAAAAGCTTCTCAAGATTAAGAGTGTGTGAAGCACTCACGTCATGTAATATACATAGCAGTCTCCGAAATTAGAAACATTGGAACTTCCAAGGACTCATGACGAGGGTACGAGGCGTGTCTCTATTCCAAGATTTATAAAATATTTACGTCCGCTTGTCCTTTGGTAACTGCGCTTTGTATTAGTTGAGTTTAATTCCATCGAGGTTTGAAAAGGGTCTCGTTGAATAAAACGATGATTTATTTGCCATCGATTTTTGGAAAGGGAACGCTTAATAAATCCTTCAATTTTTTTTGTATAGAGTCATATTTTTATTAATATGCCGGGCAATATGCTAAACAGTTTTTAAGGTTCTTCTTTCAATGTAAAGTTTTTTTCTTAGATAGTTTTTCAATTGTTGTCTTCGCCTATTTTATGTTTAAATTTCATTTACATCAATCGTTTGTAGTTAGACAGAAATATCTTTTCTAGATACAGTTTTTTATTAGCTATCAAAGGCATGAAATCGGTATTGACAAGGCAGCGACAGCGGCAATACGAGGGGAACAGTCAAACCGCTTCTTTGACTACTACGTGAAAATGCTGTATGATAAATGCTGATAGAAGGAAATATGCCTTATTGTAATACCAAGAAGGGAGTTTATTCCAAAGCTTGATATTACTAAAAAAGTTAATACGAATTGGACTGTCCTTGTCGTTGCGTTTCGCTCAATGATCGCAGTTGCAAAGTCACCTTAAACATATTTTGATATATAGTATATGTTTTATTCACAAGCAAGATGCAAATCATTTTATTAAAAATAATACATATTGAATAGTAATCAAATTATTAAAACTGACGATATTTTAATCCGCTATTATTGATATAAAGAAACGTTACTTAAAGACGCAGTCCAATATGTCGGAATTTAAAAAAAAATTAACATAGCATAAGTTACCAAAGAATACAGAGATAACAATAACAAAACAAAAAACAAAAGTGCGAGCCAAGAAATTTAAATTATTAAAGATATTTGGCACCGGAACGAAAACTGGGAAATTGTTCACGATAATTACACGCGTTTGGGAGACATCATTTCGTATTCTACTGAGAATAAAATAATATTTGCATTTATAATTTAAACTTAGTATGGAATTAGCTTTTATTATTTAGAATCTGATCGCGACGGAGGAAGACATTATTAACAGTTACTGTTGGATTTTAAATAAATTATCCATCGGTACAAGACGTTATGGAATAAAAACGATTTTCAAATTAATTACTGTAGAATGTGATTTTCCGGGAAATTATCCGATTAAGGCAATGGACCGGCCGCACTGGACTTTTTTTTTATTTTTTATTGCTCGTGTATCCAGACGATCATACGGCCTACCTGATGATGAATGGTTACCTTCGCCCATGGACTTCAGCAATGCAGAGCCAAGCCGCTACCTACCGATCATCTACCTACTGATGCCTATCAATAGGAGAGGCCTCCGTTCAGCAGTGGAAAGAGGACAAGCTGAGATGATGATGATTTTTTTTTTATTTTTTTTATTTCTTAGATGAGTGGACGAGCTCTCAGCCCACCTGGTGTTAAGTGGTTACTGAAGCCCATAGACATCTACGACGTAAATGCGCCACCCACCTTGAGATATAAGTTCTAAGATCTCAGTATAGTTACATTGTGACAGAGGCGTTACGATCTAAACTCGCGTCCAGGGCATAATACCTTTTTAGCGCATCGCCCCTTCCTTTTTTCCTTTTTATTTACGAAATAACATATATTATATTACAGTATTAAGCGGTAGGCAGCGGCTTGGCTCTGCCCCTGGCATTGCTGAAGTCCATGGGCAACGGTAACCACTCACCATCAGGTGGGCCGTATTCTCGTCTGCCTACAAGGGCAATAAACAAAAAAAAAAAAAAACACTAAATTTAAAATATATTTTCCAGAAATCATTCATAAAAAAAATATCCACCATTTTTTTTGTTTTGCGGCCCATTTGGCGCCCCATTGTGAGTTCACGCGGGTATATGTATTAACATCCTAACTTATTTTATTTACAATATATCAATGTATACAAAAGTGAAGTAAAGGCTACCTGCAAACAAAAAAACTAGGGTATGATAAGCACCTACAACTGTCAACACCGTTGTAGTAGAAGCTACAGTATGTTCTCTCCTGTACCTCTGATGATAATGTGTATGCAATATTTCATTGCGATCGGCTGAGTAGTTAAGATTTGATTGCGTAACAAACAAATAATCTCACGTTCATGTCAAGTCCACCCGGTGTTAAGTTGTTACCGATTACCATAGACATCACAAAGTGAATGCCACTATGTACCTTGAGACATGAGGTTTATGTCTCAATTTAATATTATAACGGCTGCTAACTTTGAAATCGGAACGCATTACTGCTTTGAGACAGAAATAAGCGGGGTGGTAGTAGTTTTCTGTGAATGAATGTCACTGTAAACACGTCATTTCGGATCCTTCCGATCCACTAACGGCGCTTTTAGGTACCTCAAGCACCGGTCACCGTTCCCGTCGAACTCGTCGCGTGCGACGTAGGGCTCGGCGAATAACTAACACATAGACAGTGCTCTGAGGAATTGTTCGAGATGATACCTGTTATGTTTGTAAGTATGTATTCACTTCAGTGTGTCAATAAACGGTGAACGCAACGTACGTGTCTATTATTTACTAGTGGCGAACGCGGAAAAAAAAATCAATTTGTGGCTTGTTTGTTTCTTGTTTGGACTAATTAAAATTATATGAACATAATGTCGGTGGGACAGTTGAAAGAATTCGCGGTAAACAGTGGAAACTGGTCCTCATATGTTGAGAGATTGGAAATGTACTTTTTGGTGAATAAAGTGACTGACGATTTAAAATTACCCACATTAATTTCCATTATGGGTGAGGAAGNAGACGAGCATTCAAACGATGTCCTGTTTTTCTTCAATATGCCCGAAGCCCTAAGTCTTCATTTAACACCCTTTTCACCGTGGTTCTGCTTAACCCCATCTGAAGGGCCAACAGTTTCTGCTTACGTTTGGGATTTCTTTGAATTCGCGCCTTCACAGCTTTTATCACTGCTGGAGTCCTAACAGACCGAGGGCGACCACGTCTTGCCCTGTCATCTACACTAGAGTCTTCATTGTATCGTTGGATGGTACGATAAACGAATCTTTTGGTTATATTCAAATTTTTCAGTATGTTAAAAATTTGAATTGGCGCGTAACCGCAACGATGCAACGCAATAACTGCAACGCGGTCTTCTTTAAGCGTCCACTCCAAATTTTAAAAATGAGTAAAATTCTAAAAGTATACATTTTTATTTTCATGAACAATTCGAAATTCGAATTCAATAAACTTTTTTGTGGCCAGCATTCTAAAAGAAAAGTTTTTACTGTGTGACAATACTTATGACCTCACTAGTTATATATATATAGAGATAGATAGATATATATATAGATAGATAGATAATTAGTATTTCTCACCATAATTAGGCATGTAATATTCCACTTCAAGTGAAGCTCGTTCTTCCACATTATCGAGCAGCCGGAGAACTTCGTCATTAGTGAGTCGCGCCGTGGAGATACCGTTCACGCTGCAAATCCTGTCACCAGGGGCTAGCCGGTCGGACTCGTGGGCGACCGAGTCCTTCGTGAAGCCCACAATAGATGGAGCGATCCCGGGTTCTGATCGACCTGAAATAGAACAAATAATGATAATAATTAAAATATTAAGCTTTTAATAAATATATAAATATAAATATAAAAATTTACTAACAATCACGCCGCGTTAACTGGTCCCGTGATAAGTTCGTAAATAACTTGTATTACAGGTACCAGATTACGGAAATAAATGTAAGATTTTTATTATACACATACATATAT
This sequence comes from Bombyx mandarina, assembly GCF_003987935.1. Next base: position 4,912,674 of record NW_021011490.1, on the reverse strand, counting down.
TTAATATACATCCATAACCCTGGAAAAGACATTTATATTTATCATACAAACATCTTCCCTTGGCGGGATTCGAACCCGCGACCCCCTTATGTAGTGACTATGTCACTTACCAGTACACCATTCGGCCGTTTTCAATTTATTTATTTAAATATTTATTTTCATTTTAGGCAGATGAGCATATGGCCCACAGTGGTCATAGTTGCTTCTAAACGACATAAATACAGGGGGTACAGGCAAACTGCTACCTCCCCCTAAATATTGATATAAATGGGTTAAAGTGTTTGGGAGCTATTCATTTAAGCCATGAAAATTACCATTAGAACCTTAATGTCGCAAGCCTCTTTAAGACATGAGATTAAAGTTTCATTTTAATTTACTGATATCACAAGCCTCAATTCTCGTTAAAAAAGCTAATAGAATATAAAAAAATCCATTATACACATAAGATTTATAAAGATAACTAGCGACCCGCCCTCGCTTCGCTTCGGAAACATTAAAACACACATGAAACCAAAAAAAATAAAAAAATAAAAAAAGTAGCCTATGTTCATCAGGGACAATGTCGGCTTCTAATGGAAAAAGAATTTTTCAAATCGGTCCAGTAGTTTCGGAGCCTATTCGAAACAAACAAACAAACAAATCTTTCCTCTTTATAATATTAGTATAGATGAAAATAATAGACTTTTAGGTCATGGTCACATTCTCAAACCGCAAATCAGGAAATCTATAGCCTTGAAATTCGATTTGGAGATGGATTTCCGCAATGAAACATAAACCTTACGTCATCATCAATTACGTTGGAGACCAAACACGAACCGATCCTCTGAATGTTGAAGTGTTCTATATACCTAGTAATTCTATAAACGTGCTTGGGGATAAATTATTACTCGTGTATAGACAGTGTAAATAAACATGAATGTTTTACAATAGCTTTAATTAAAATTGGATTTGAAGCTCGTAATGATACTGGGAAACATTCAGTGGGATCCAGTAGTAATAGTGGTAAGAATGGCAATAATATACCCTGTAGGCTAGTAACAAGAATGGAGAGAATTAATATCAGGGAGAATTATTCAAATTCAAATTCAAAATCATTTATTTCAACTTAGATGTCAGTATGACACACTTGTTGAATGTCAAAATACAAATAACAATATTAACTCTACCACCGGTTTCAAAAACAGCCACAGTCCTGAGAAGAACCGGCGAAACAAACTCAGCGGGCTTTTTTTTGTTTTTTGTTTTTTCTCAAAATATTTCCTTTTTTTTAAAATAAATAAAAATATTTACAATAAAGGAAAAAACAAGTCAAAAAATACAATTAAAATAATAATAATAATAATGAAAAATGAAAAGGCCAGGACCGAACGCCTCATTCCCACGTAGTGCCATCTAGGAAATAATCCTTAACTTTATAATATGCCTTGTTGCGGTAGGATTACTTAATTAGGAGGCAGAGTTGCATACTCAACTCAACTCAACTGTTCTGATTAATAACAGGAGAATTATCCGCATTAAAATTAACTAATCAAACGTTGCACGACTGGTCACCTAATTGATTTGATTAAATTTGATCGCTTCGTTAGTGTAGCAGCTAATGAACCAAGAGGTCTTTGTTCGGTTCTCGGTAAGACAACAATACTTTTATTGAAGTTGTTTCAGAATTGAGGTATAAATTCATTCAAAATTCACTGTTATCAAAAATTTCATGACATTTTTTGTCTACGCACGATTCATATTTATGAATCACCCATTTCAGGAAAATTTAACTATACTAGAGGTCCCGCAGTAGTCGAAATTCGACTATAACTAATTGGAATTGTATAATAAGTTTATACACTATTATGATTGTATTTTATACTTCTATAATCACAAATTTCGCCAAGGCTACAATATAAAAAAATTAATAAAGACAAACAATATTTAATCTATTCTCAATTTGACCACAGACGTCAAGAACAAAAGTTTGACAATAAATAGTATGCATGCGTATGTGCGTCAAATACATGGTATGTAGTGCGTGTAATGTTTTATTTATTGACTTAATGTATCTTTTATGCATTATTTAAAAAAAATATTAGCATTGTGCACTTCTTCTCTATATTCTCTATAAGTGTGGAAAATTTCATACTCCTCCGTCCGCGCAATTTTCGTAAAAAGGTATACAAAGTTTTTGCTTCACGTATTAATATATAGATAGAGTAAAATAAATTTTCCGTAACCGCAAACGTATAAAGAGCGCTTTTTCCTAGACTACCTTTTAAAGTGCCGAGTCCATAACTCACAGGGCGACACAGTCGTTTGACTTTGAAGTGTCAGTATATGGGCCGACCGGCGCTAACAATGTCATAAAACGTGGAGTAGTCCAGGCCTTCATAAAAGTACGGCAATGGCTCGTAAATATGAAATGATACTTCCTTTGAGCGGTCATTTCGTCTATTATAAAATGTTGAGTGTAAACGGTTAGAAATATAAGTGCCATTTTTGTATGAATATTTTGTTTGGTTCATTTTATTGCATGATATTCCAAAATCATTGGGGAAGCAAAAATCTCTTCCTCTTCATGCTCTTATCCCTCATTACATGACATCGACTGGTGGTCGGAGGCTGTTTATACTTCAGAGTCGTGACCGTGGAAAGAGCTACTGCTATAAACCGAGCATCTTAGTTAATTCGTGGGAAAAAGCGTATAGTTATGACTTATTTGTTTTTATCGTGCTAATGAATCCGTAGGAGGGCCATATAACGCGAACATCGGACGACCGATGGAACAGAAAGGTCCTCGAGTGAAGATCACGTACTGACAAGCACAGTGTGGGATTGCCACCTACAAATGGACTGACGATCTAGTGAAAATCGCTGGGTCACGTTGGATGCAGGTGGCAACGGAGCGGCCACGCTGGACATCAATTGGAAAAGCTTATGTTCAGCAGTGGACAGTGTGAAAATCGCTGGGTCACATCGGATGCAGGTGGCAACGGACCGGCCAGACTTGATATCAATTGGAAAAGCTTATGTTCAGCAGTGGACAGTGGACAGGCTGAGATGACGAATGAATCCGTGATCTTCGCCAATTAGTCTAGCCACCATCTTAAATTATACACTGTTAATCCGAAATAATGTTTAACTCACGTAATTGCAGTCGGAAGTGAAGCTGACACCAGTTACTGGATCCTTATGAGTCAGCCACTTTCGGATTATATTATTCCAGTTCATGAATCAAACAGATCTTATAATATATGCATTGATAACTTGCGTATCGGAATCACGCGTATTAAATTATTTGTAGTAATGTTTGTATTAAAGTTATTGCGTACGTGTATGTTGTTTCTCAGGTGAACTTAACGTTAAATATTTTGTGGTTTCCGTTCGAAGGTTCCACCACTAGGAATAACGCGTTTCGCGGTAAAAGATTGTTGCTGTCCAACATTGAAGAGTGGGCCAGTCATTATGGAACAATTAGCAACAAAAAGTTTAATCTCGTGTCTTGACCATAAAAAATAAAGTAATTCAGTTTCGTCTTTTGCTTTTCTCTTTTTTGATAAACTTTGGTATCCACTTAATATTTATAGTATTTATAATAGTCTGGCCTACTCATCTTAAGCAGTAAAAAACTGGACGTTTTTTTATAGCAGTTTCTGACACCAAATTTAGTATCTGAATTCTATAGTTTCACATTAAAGTAATAAATAAAAAAGCTTCTCAAGATTAAGAGTGTGTGAAGCACTCACGTCATATAATATACATAGCAGTCTCCGAAATTAGAAACATTGGAACTTCCAAGGACTCATGACGAGGGTACGAGGCGTGTCTCTATTCCAAGATTTATAAAATATTTACGTCCGCTTGTCCTTTGGTAACTGCGCTTTGTATTAGTTGAGTTTAATTCCATGGAGGTTTGAAAAGGGTCTCGTTGAATAAAACGATGATTTATTTGCCATCGATTTTTGGAAAGGGAAAGCTTAATAAATCCTTCGATTTTTTTATATAGAATATTATCTATATATTAATACGTGAAGCAAAAACTTTGTATCCCTTTTTACGAAAATTGCGCGGACGTGGAAGAAGTGCACAATGCTATTTTTTTTTTAAATAATGCATAAAAGATACATTAAATCAACAAAGAAAACGTTACACACACTACATACCATGTATTTGACGCACACACGCATGCATACTATTTATTGTCAAACTTTTCTTCTTAGTGTAGTCTTGGCGAAATTTGTGATTATAGAAGTATAAAATACAATCATAATAGTTTACAAACTTACAATTCCAATTAATTATAGTCGAATTTCGACTACTGCGGGACCTCTAGTTCTTATTAATATGCCGGGCAATATGCAAAACAGTTTTTAAGGTTCTTCTTTCAATGTAAGGTTTTTTTCTTAGATAGTTTTTCAATTGTTGTCTTCGCATATTTTATGTTTAAATTTCGATCTACGTCAATCGTTTGTAAGTAGTTTTTAGGTAGAAATATATTGTCTCGATAAAGTTTTTATTAGCTATCAAAAGCATGAAATCGGTATTGACAAGGCAGCGACAGCGGCAATACGAGGGGAACAGTCAAACCGCTTCTTTGACTACTACGTGAAAATGCTGTATGATAAATGCTGATAGAAGGAAATATGCCTTATTGTAATACCAAGAAGGGAGTTTATTCCAAAGCTTGATATTACTAAAAAAGTTAATACGAATTGGACTGTCCTTGTCGTTGCGTTTCGCTCAATGATCGCAGTTACAAAGTCACCTTAAACATATTTTGATATATAGTATATTTTTTATTTACAAGCGAGATTCAAATAATTTTATTAAAAATAATATTGAATAGAAACAATATTATTAAAACTGACGACATGGACAGTTTTAATCCGTTATCATCAATAAAGAAATGTTACTTAAAGACGCAGTCAAATATGTCGGAATTTAAAAAAAAATTAACATAGCATAAGTTACCAAAGAATACAGAGATAACAATAACAAAACAAAAAACAAAAGTGCGAGCCAAGAAATTTAAATTATAAAAGATATTTGGCACCGGAACGAAAACTGGGAAATTGTTCACGATAATTACACGCGTTTGGGAGACATAGTTTCGTATTCTACTGAGAATAAAATAATATTTGCATTTATAATTTAAACTTAGTATGGAATTAGCTTTTTTTATTTAGAATCTGACCGCGACGGAGGAAGACATTATTAACAGTTACTGTTGGATTTTAAATAAATTATCGTGCGGTACAAGACGTTATGGCGTAAAAACGATTTTCGAATTAATTACTGTAGAATGTGATTTTCCGGGAAATTATCCGATTAAGGCAATGGACCGGTCGCACTGGACTTTTTTTTTATTGCCCGTGTAGGCAGACGAGCATACGGCCCACCTGATGGTAAGTGGTTACCTTCGCCCATGGACTTCAGCAGTGCAGAGCCAAGCCGCTGCCTACCGATCATCTACCTACCGATGCCTATCAATAGGAGAAGCTTCCGTTCAGCAGTGGAAAGAGGACAAGCTGAGATGATGATGATTTTTTTTTATTTTTTTTTATTTCTTAGATGAGTGGACGAGCTCACAGCCCACCTGGTGTTAAGTGGTTACTGAAGCCCATAGGCATCTACGACGTAAATGCGCCACCCACCTTGAGATATAAGTTCTAAGATCTCAGTATAGTTACATTGTGACAGAGGCGTTACGATCTAAACTCGATTCCGGGGCTAATACCTTTTTAGCGCATCGCCCCTTCCTTTTTTCCTTTTTATTTACGAAATAACATTTATTATATTACACACTAAATTTAAAATATATTTTCCAGAAATAATTCATAAAAAAAATATCCACCATTTTTTTTTGTTTTGCGGCCCATTTGGCACCCCATTGTGAGTTCACGCGGGTATATGTATTAACATCTTAACTTATTTTATTTACAACATATCAATATATATAAAAGTTAAGTAAAGGCTACCTGCAAACAAAAAAACTAGGGTATGATAAGCACCTACAATTATCAACACCGTTGTAGTAGAAACTGTAGTATGTTCTCTTCTGTACCTCTGATGATAATGTGTATGCAATATTTCATTGCGATCGGCTTAGTAGTTAAGATTTGAATGCATAACAAACAAATAATCTCACTTTCGCGTTAAATTCAACCGATGTTAAGTGGTTACCAAATACCATAGACATCATAAAGTGAATGCCGCTATCTACCTTGAGACATAAGGTTTATGTCTCAATTTAATAATATAACGGCTGCTCTAACTTTCAAATCGGAACGCATTATTGCTTTGAGACAGAAATAAGCGGGGTGGCAGTAGTTTTCTGTGAATGCATGTCACCGTAAGCACGTCATTTCGGATCCTTCCGATCCACTAACGGCGCTTTTAGGTACCTCAAGCACCGGTCACCGTTCCCGTCGAACTCATCGCTTGCGACGAAGGGTTTGGCGAATAACTAACCCATAGACACAGCCTATTGCCTAGTGCCCACTGAGTTTCTCGCCGGATCTTCTCAGTGGGTCGCGTTTCCGATCCGGTGGTAGGATTTTGCGAAGCACTGTCTTGCTAGGCCCAGTGTTAGCAACACCTTCTGGTTTGAGCCCCGAGAGCTTACCTATCCACTAGGGTAACGCTGGTATAGCCTCTCAAGGTTATCAGCATAGAGCTAAAAAATGTGAGTGCATACCAAATGCCCTACCAGCATTTACAACAGCAGTATTAATATGGACGGCAGATCTAGCTCATAGTTGAAACTTAAAATACAGTATCCGCGGAACTCGTAACGCAAACAGGGATATTGGACACAAAACCCATACAAGTCTCAACAACAATCATCTATTACTCGAATTGTGGGAAATGAGCTATAAAACGACGCTTCCAATACGGGAACGATGTTTGGACTCATTTCAAACGAGACGACCCGATCGACGCAGGAGCGGAGCCACAAACTGCATGTTAGTGGGTCCGACTGCGCTGATCCCGTATCCGGTCGTTAGGAAGCATTATTATCGACTCGAATAAACGTTGTTGTGATAGCTGTTACGATGCGTTTTCTGCAGTTTCGGTTCATATAGAGTATTGCTTTTATGCGCCATTCTAATTGTGTAGTTCGTATTTATTCGTTTCGCGATGAGCCTACACGAATATGGAATCGATTTTGTCGATACGATATATAAATAATTTGGCAACCGTAGCCTTATGCGTAAGTCGGTCCGTCAGTCTTGAGATTTTCCAATTATGAGTAGTCTTCCAAACGTTTATTCATGAACAACTTTATGATGTATAAATACCATAATTTTAAGAAGCAAAAATAATTTGCAGATTGGTTTTTAAATAAATACCGCAATTTAAAGAAGCAAAAATAATTTGCCGATTGGCTTTTAATTAACTTAACTGATAGAAAACATTGTGTCCGTCCAGGTAAGTATTATCAGTCAATATATTTCTGCCGCGAAGTAGCTACCACGAAGCTAGGGATCAGACGCGGTCGATATCTAGTATTTATTAACTGACTAGCAGACCCGGCAGACTTCGTAGTGCCTCAATCGATAAATAAAAGACCTAAACTTTTGTATAAAATAAACTTAAAACAGACAAAAGGAATCCGCCCGACGGGGGACACATCAAAGGAAAAACAAAATTGTTATTTTTATTTAATTCCTAGCATTTTCATATTTATCTACCTTTTAAACCATCTCTGGACTTCCACAAGTAATTCAAGACCAAAATTAGTCAAATCGCTCCAGCCGTTCTCGAGTTTTAGCGAGTCTAACGAACAGCAATTCTTTTTTTTATATATATTATAATATAGATTGATACGTGATTGAATTAGTTGAAGCTTTTTTTCAACTTTAAGTTTATCTATTGACTTATAATATGATATGATTTAAATAGAACAGTTGTGTATAAAGTTAGAAATAGGATACGGTCGATTGACGAACGAGCTTTGTCAAAGTACCTAAAGGGATCAAAAGGGTAAGGGGATAAGTGCGGTAGGATTACGGTCTTTTTAATAGTATACAAGTATTTTTTTAATAGTATTTGTTAATATATTTTTTGGCCGAAAGCTAACAAATACTTATACTTCATTATTGAGATTAGATCTTCAATTTTAAACCTATACTTTTCGTAGCACACGCATACTGATATCGCGTTTAAGAAACAATTCATTATGTACTTAGTTTCGTCTTAAAAAATATCAATTTATTATAAAAAAAACATGTGTGCAATTCACACGTGGTAGAAGTGAAACCTTCCAAAATGAAAATACAATTATCCTAAACGTCTTAAGTATATGTAAAATTTTGTCATTAGTAAATAATTGTAAGGTAGCGCCCTCTGTGAATTGATATTTTAATTTCACGTATAATCCTAAATTAAAATTCACTACAAGAGCTCTCATACACACGTTAGTATTAAAAAATCTCACAGATGGCGCTGTATTAAATAGTATGTATATTTCTGTCTCATTCTTTGCTGGCTTCATCCTACACATTTTTGTATTTGTGTCTCTTACCTGTCGTTTTTTCCGTTGCATCCGGTTTGAAATCACAACGATTCTAAAGAAGTTTTCACTTCAAAAAGTGTGCTCTCTGTGTTGTCAAAGGCAACTTTTTATGTATGTAATTATCTCCCGTCTCTTTGAACTCAAAATCGCTATTTTCGTTTTTTTCATCTTCAATTTATTGCGGGCTCATTGCGTGGCATACGACACGAAGGCAATTATCCACATATATCATTGAGTCGGCACACGCGTTTCGCATGTAAATGAGACTGCATCAACACAATTTGAATACTCAGTTCAATGCTCGCCGGATTCACGGCAATTACCTGGAGTCGGGCCGATATAGTAGTCACTTAATCAATGTTGTACAACTGCGTTCTCAATTGACTATGAGATATTGCTTTATTGTGATATTGCATGTATTTGAGGTAGACGGAAAGATCGTCATGGTTTATTGTTTTTAGTTGAGAGTAGACAAGCTTAGGGCTATTCTGGTGCAAACTATTTTTTTATTGCCCTTGTAGGCAGACGAGCATACGGTCCATCTGATGGTGATTGGTTACCTTCGCCCATGGACTTCAGCAATGCCAGGAGCAGAGCCAAGCCGCTGCCTACCACTTAATACTCTCCACAAGCCTCGTTTGAAGAAGGACATGTCATAGCGCTCGAGAAACACCGTGGAGGGGAGCTCAATCCATAGCCGGATGGTACGTGGCAAAAAAGACCTCTGGAAACGCACTGTGGATGACCGCAGTGGCTCCAGGTAGTATGGATGAACTCTACTCCGGTGGCAGGCGGTGCGATGGTAAAAACGAGATACCGGTATCATCTCGAACAATGCCTCAGAACTAGTTACCGGAGTTATATCAACATGAATTCGTCCTTGACATTTGGGTTTAAGTCTTAGTAATGAAACTGATGTATTCTTTAAATAGGAGCGCATGGCTTCTTTGCAGCTGAACTTGGTAGGGTGGTGGTACGAACTAGTTACACTATGCTCAATCAGAAGTAGAATAGTGGTAGAAGCGTGGCGTCCGCGATCCTTAATGATGATGATATGTATGATATTAGATACCCGGTTAGTATTCACTATTCGTCAGCTGTCTTAGCTTTACATTCGTTTTCAGTTTTTCCGTTTCACAAACTCACTAACATCTCAAGTAATTATCTTTGCTAGTAAGATCGATTAACCTAAATTAACGATAAGCAATCGAATTTCAAAATTCGACCATAAGCACTGATATCTGAAGATTAAATTTCGATATTTTTTTTAATCGACAGTTATCACTCGTTGCTCTCAAACAGTAAATGTACTTAATAATTTTAGGTCCCAATTAGCCGTGTGAACATTCATTAAAATATACATTAATTAAAATCAATTTTATTCTATTCAACAGTTTTACCGGAATGCTGTAAACTGGTGGCATGCCGAATGCTACCTACCCATTACAGCCTAAGTCTTACATTGGATTTCAATATTTGAGTTATACAAGTGACTTATGAAACGAACTTTATTCAGTAAATAAAATGAATGAATCACAATTGTTCAGGGTCTTCTAGAATTAAAACTCGAGATTGTCATAAATATACTTCAGAACCTAGAAGTAATTTCTTTTATTTAAAATCAAATAGCGGACAAGAGTAAAATGGAATAAATTTTTAAATTAACCAAAGCCCGACGGCTTTAAATGCACAGTGTATAAAATGAAAGCGTCTTTATTATTTCTCTAAAATACTATGATACAATTCAGTTTTTTTTCATTTAATTTAATTAATTATTTTTACATGAATACTTCTAAATCGATTAGTGGAAATCGAATTAGTGGAATCGAACAAATATTATTATTATAATTGAACGTGGGAATAAGCAGAGGAATGCCCCTTCTATCTATAAATTAAATGGTTAGTACTTTTCTGAGTATACTTTCATTATATCGATCATAAAAAGTGGAATGAATATCTTTCTACTGTGTTCTAACCCTAAGATAACAATAACCAAGTTTGGATACGAAATATCCACCTTAAAAATGTACAAAGCTGAGAGGCACAAAGGGTACACTGAACATCGATTGGAGGCTGTGCATCTAAGGAATTTTTATGTGCTTCGGTATTCACAACGTATCGGTATTTCAATAAGAAAGTGCCTAAGTGTGTAGTTTTTAAGCTAAAAAAATATTCTTCACAATACATATTTTGGAGGCTGCGGAGTCAAGGGATTTTTGTTTGCTCCAGTATTTTACGGTTTGCTTATAACAATCCTAGTCTCGTACTTGTTTGAAAAAGAATCTAAATATGTAATTACAAATTTAAAACCTTTTAACTGTAGCCTATGTTAATTGTAAAGAAAATCTGTAGATGTACAAAGCAATTAATTAGTTAAGGTATTACATTATATACATTACACAATAACAATGAGCAAGTTTTTCGGGTTTCAGCGAAATGCACTTAGTACATTTTACATTAGAAAGATGAATAAGAAAAAAAGCAAGCACAAATGTGTTTTTTTAATGGTAGTAATTACTAGATACTGTAGACATCGGCAATGACAATAGCACAAACAATAAAATGCGTTCTCCTCAAACCTCATACGAAGAAAACAAATTAAAACTTTCGTAAATATCAAACATATGTATTTTAAAAGTTATTTATATACGTATTATTATCATATAAAAAGGACATAAATAACGGAGTTAAAATCAACCGCGGAGAAAATGAAGTATCGTGATCATGGACTTAAAAAAAATAAACATGAGATTTAATCGTAAAACAGATTAGTGTATCACAACAAAAAAAGGGTGCGTGTACTTATGTACGCGCGCAAGAAGTTATACTTTATTTTCATTAATGGTTTTTTTTTTTAATTTAAATTTTAATCAATTTGAAAAAAAAATCGATTAAACAACATCCTCAAACACGCATATTGGACATTCCTTTTCTTGACATCGTATAAATTCGGTAATTCTCGGTACGGTTCGGAAAGTTCACCTGCGGCTATATTCAGACTCGCCAAGTTACGTCGGTCGTATTGTAATAGGCGATTTAGTGGGCAACTTCATTCTGTTAATTTTGTGTCACGGTGCGCGCGCATCGTAAAATTTCACTCTCATCAATTTTTCATAACGCGCCTGAAGAAGTATAACTTCAAAAAGCAACAATAACAAACTTTTAATCGCAAGAATAATTGAAGAATTGAAATAGCGATGAATGCAAGAATCTCTGCGAACGCCCGAATGCCGCGACCTAGCTATATCTTTAATTCAAAAGAAACGCTCACAGCGGCACTTCTTTATTCCACGGCTAAGTGATCCGCTCCGACAATGTGAATCGAGTTTTAAAAGACTTTTCAGACGTTATTCCTGCTCTAAAGTTCAGTTAAACTTTTGCTGAATCGTTGGAAATTTCCACATCTCTTTTTAGCTATCTGGCTCGGCTACGGTTATGAATTGTTTGTTCCTTATTCAAATTATGTTTTTAGCATATCGACGCTTGAAAGGCAAACGTGACTAAGCGACAATAACTGCTTTGTACATAAATGATAGGCAATAACCATATTTGATGCGCAAACAAAAAATATTTCTAGGTCTATTAAAATCATTTCAATCCTACAGCTAGATTCGTTAAAATAGAATTTTTTTCAGGTACTTCAACTTTAAATTAGTCTACTATAAAGTTCACGCATTGTCGCTTAGTCACGTTAGCCTTTCAAGCGTCGATATATGTACTTGTGAATAGTTTGGAATGTTTTTTTTTTAAATCTCAATTAAAGTCTGGCCGTACATATTTCGTTAATAAGAAGAATTAAATCGTGTAACTCGCCTTGAATTTCATATAAAATATTGTTTACGATCGACGACACTAATAATTGGGGTCTCGGGGGAATTTGAATGTGAGCAAATTTAAATCTGATCTCATTATTTCAATATGCACTTTCACGATTTATGAATTTAGAGATTGTTTTCACTTTGATTTTGTTGATGAAAAATATAGCATACTTCAGTTATAAAGCAGGTTATTAGAGAGTAGTTCTAGAGTAGATCTAACTTAGATCTAGAACTACTTTTGACATCATCATCGTCATTTTAGGCCTTATAGTCCAGGGTGGGTCTTAGCCTGGTCCACTATGTCTCTCCAGACTGCTCTGTTCAGGGTTTTCTCTTTCCAGTTCCTGACACCGATAACTTTGAGGTCGTGCTCTACGCGATTTACTTTTTTACATTTTACTTTTGACAGCTGTCACCAATTTCATTATGACAAACCAGACAGCGGAAATAAATAATATTGTAGTTTGGTTGTTTGAGCCGAAAACTAAAAAGGCGTAAAATATTGAAAATATATTAATTAAATTCATAAATAGCTTATTGAGACGTACTTAATTTATTGAGTACGTCTTGATGATAACAGACACTCAAAATTGTATTAATTACCACGAAAACTCTTCCGAATTTCCCGCACGAATTCAAAGAAATTGTGTGACGAAACAAAATTGGAATTATTCTTGGCACGTTCATTTTTCAGTGAAAAACATTGAAAATCGGTACGGCCTCAGACGGTCACCAGTGATGTAATCTTGTCGAGTATCCTGGCTTGTGATTCAAGTCCAAGTACTGAATCATCTCAACAGTGAGGCGAGTTCGTGTGCTATCTTTAATTCAGCAGCTCAGTCAGTAAACCCATTTGAAAAGTACGACGTCAGTGATGAGCTGAGCGAGTTGAATGCAGTTCGATGTTACATTTTACACTTATCTAAAATTAAATATTCTACACTTCATTCAAGATCCAGTGATGTTTTGTATCATATAATTAGCCTAGAGACTCTTCATCAGCAAACACGGATTTTTATTCATACATAACGATCACTAGCCATATACAATGCTTCGTTGAATCTATCACCAGATCGGAATCGCGACCCACTGAGTAGATCCAGTGAGAGTCTGCACAATTAACGCCTTATTGTTTGTCTTGTTGGGGTGTGAATATTTAGCTCAAAATTTAACTAGGTTGTTGCGACTTGAAAGGTCGCAAGTTTTCCTCATCGAGGTGACGTAGCTTCTGTTTTTTGCGTGGTATGAGGTTTTCGTAATGAAAACTTCTGAAGACCCATTAGTAGATTCATTTTCCTTTCTATTGACAGAGCTGAGGGTCTTTTTGATGAACTCATCGATTTTTGTGGGCCACCTCTTTTTTTATTCAGTTTTCAATGACGTAAACGACTCTAACCACAATCCTTGTTATTCAACAGAGAACAAAAAATACCTGTACGGACACACAACACATTCATTTTGTATTGTTATTTTTGATTTACATTATTTGAAATTACTTAAGTTTGCAGTAATCCACGGGTAATGTATGGCAATTTATTAGTTATATGCTAAAAATATTTTCTGAGTTGCCCAAACAATACAGCTGGCAGCTTTACTTTAGATTATCAAAATCACTGTAAAACAATTGACATTCTAGTGACAGATATTAATAAATATAACATAATAAAATAATTCCTCACACACACACTATAAATCAAATAAGCATTCTTATCTATAACAGGAAGTCTGACCGGAGCGAAATTTAAATTTAAAAACGCTGTCGCTTATGACTATGAACAGCTGATAAATATATTTCGGTCCTCCCTCTCTCGCACTGTATTTCAATATTTTTCACACGAAACGTATAGTGTTAAGTAGAGCGTGTACCAGAATCACGAATTCACTTTGTTTTGTTTTTAAAACGTTTATAAACGCTTCATGGAAAACAATAATTATGCTTACTCGATGGTAAATTAAAAGGGTCTACTCATGCCTTTGCTTATTGTTGATTGAACGTGTTGTGAGGTGTTGTAAACCCTTAAAGGTTGCTCCTAACCTCTTTCTTCTTCTATGGCAAAACCATAATGTGTTTGGTTCGAAAGACTAAAATAAATAGCCGTTTTTTCGATACAGTTAGTGTTTAATCAACTATCTAAATTCGGCCATAATCACTGACACATCAGATTCACGTAATACATTTTATATTATTAGTGCTTCGAAAACAATTTATGGACGGTGTCCAATTTTTTAAATCGATAACACTAAAGCTCATCGTCATCATCAATAGCGACGCCAAGCCAAAAAACAAATGAAATGAAAATCGGTATACAAGCAGAGCAGGAAATGGTTATGAAATGTTGTGTGCTTTGTAATTATTTTTAGTTCAATGTAACTATTCTCATTTATTAGGGATAAGTGATAGCACAAAGTTGCTAACTAAACAAAATATAAAATCGATTAACAAAGTTCCAAATGATACGTAATTATCTATCTTAGCGTATTTATATGTATTATTATTATGGATACCAAACCTCAAACTAATACCAGAGTTCGCACGTTACCAGAGCCCATAGACAACAAACTCCGAATGCAATTCACCTTGTGGCAAAAAGTCAAATGTTCTAATTTATCATTTCAGTCCCACTTTTTAAATAGGAACATTCGTCTGCTTCGGGATAGAAACAAGTGTGTTTTTAAACTACATCCTATCATCGATAAATCAAATTTGTCTAGATTCCTATCAAGGTGCGTAAATTGTTCTTTATTGGGATTTGTTTGTTCTACGGCATAGATTGCTTGACTTTAACTCAAGCTATCAGTAATGGTTTAAAACCCTTGAAATATGGTTATGCAGAAGATACATGAAGATAGCCTGGGTGAAGAGAAAGTCAAATGAAAAAGGTTTGCTGATGGTAAATAAAAGGGGAAGTTTTTAGATACTATCAAGAAGCGCAAACTAATCTACCTTGGTTATATTGTTGGAATTAATGAAAAAGATCTGTTCTAGTTAGTAATGCAAGGAAAAATCCTACAGCAACGAACACCCGGAAAAAGACGAACAAACATTGTAGCTTAAACTCTGGTCATTGTTCAATATGACCACGACGTGAAGTAGTTTTTTGCAGTTCTATTAAATTCCTATGCCGCCCTTTACGGTGAGCACAGGAAGACATGGATAGTATTCCGATAGCCAGATTTCATGATTTCATTATAATAATATTATGATATTATCAAAATATAACAAGCAAATTCAAACGAACAACTTTTAAATCACAATGAATTAACGCTAACAGCGCGAAGCGAATATCCAAAGTAATAACTAAAAAAGCGTAGACATTGTGAGTCACCTTTGCGTGTCCATTCTGACTCAACCCAGAGTACAATGTAATTGAGCCAAAAGCCACCGCGCCCTCTGGCGAAACGCGAACCGTCTGAGTCAATTAGCATCATTATTGCTTTCCACGTGGCCACGGAAATGTTATAGTCAATGCTATGAAATTTACTTTTTAAAATATCTCTTATTGTACGATTTTCAAGTGTATGCAATCGTTTAGTTTTCGTATTTATCTTATTTATTTGAATTGTTTTTTTTTTTAATTTTTTTAAACATTTCACTGCATGGCGCTGTTTATTAGGAATACGATTTTTTTCTGCAGATTTTATATACTGTGAGATGTACTCAGGACTGGCGTCAAATTGAATTTGAATTGAATTGCCGGTAGTTCTTTTTGACGTTCAACAAGTATGTACTTTCATTTATGTTTTTTTTTTTTTCATTTGATTTAATTGATTGATTTGATTGATTAATTGGTTACTGGAGTTTATATCACGATATGAACACGTCCATGCACCTTGAGTCATGAGGTGGAAGTCTCAATTCTATTCTATAACGCCTAAACCAGTTTTTAAGGCTAAAATTATGATTGCTTCTCCACAAAAGTACGTCCTACTGGTCAGCAATACGCAACCAATTTACGTATATGGTAGGACGCATTGTGAGTCCCCCCGCTTATTTCTGCCGTGAAGCAGTAATGCGTTTCGGCTTGAAGTGTGGGGCAGCCGTTGTAGTATACTAAGATCTTAGAACTCATATTTCAAGACTCACTCATACCTCTGGGTCTGCGGAGGGACTTCGGTTCCCTCTGTATTTTGTACCGTATGTTCCATGGGGAGTGCTCTGAGGAATTGTTCGAGATGATACCGGCATTTCGTTTTTACCATCGCACCGCCCGCCACCGGAGTAGAGTTCATCCATACTACCTGGAGCCACTGCGGTCATCCACAGTGAGTTTCCAGAGATCTTTTTTGCCACGTACCATCCGACTATGGAATGAGCTCCCCTCCACGGTGTTTCCCGAGCGCTATGACATGTCCTTCTTCAAACGAGGCTTGTGGAGAGTATTAAGCGGTAGGCAGCGGCTTGGCTCTGCCCCTGGCATTGCTGAAGTCCATGGGCGACGGTAACCACTCACCATCAGGTGGGCCGTATGTATGCTCGTCTGCCTACAAGGGCAATAAAATAAAAAATAAAATAAGATGGGTGGTGGCATTTACGTTGTAGATATATATTGGCTCCGGTAATCACTTAATATCAGATGGGCCGTGGGCTCTTCCACACATATAGGCTATAAAAGCAAAGTAGAAGCGATTATAATAATAATATTATCATGTCATTGCACGTACCGTTGTATGGCCGGGCCTATATACTTGTATAGTATTTGTATTATTTTTCATTATTATATCGATTTAATATTCTGACAGTAGCAAAAACAATTTCGATTTGAAAAATTACCACGATTACATTGTTCAATAAAAATCTAAAACTGAAAGATTTTGGATTTAACTTTAGCACTTATTTTAATAATAAATTAGAAACGAAATTAGAAGATTGAATAATACGAATTCAATGATATGGAAATTGAATTTAATAGACTAAAGCGAAAGAATGAAGTAGATTATTAAAAACTATCTTTTGAATTTATCACCGTTGGCTCAGCTCGAATAGCAAAAGTAATTTAAAAAAAAAACGAAATGTAGCCTATTTCGGCTTCTTTAACAATTTTATAGATAGATATCTTTAGACACGAAATAAAAAAGTAAGTTGAAATCCTCCATTTTTTTATCGACTTGTCTGTTAGAAAAGTTAATTATATCTGAATGGTTGTGATTCGATTACTGGAGTATTCAGTATCTTTTGCGAGGTAAGCGGTACTCGAAGTTTGGATTTATTAAAACAGGTTCTAGCTGTGTATGATTGTTTTCTGTTAAATAGTTTACTTCTGTTTTAGAACATTGAGAACATGGTAAGATAAATTATAGTGCCGTAGATCAGCTATGCATTTCAGGGTAAGATAGTAATTGCATGGCAAATATACTTTGGACCACAATAATTGGTGCACAAAAATTACAAAGTAGCCCAACATAAAGGAAATAAGTCGAATTCGATATAGCTTATCGTTTTTAGTACGACTCCAGTATAATGCAAAACCACCCCACGGAAAACAGAATTAGCATTCAGCACGCTTAAGTGCAATTAATTAAATCTATTTCACGAAATTAAAATGATGGATTAAAACGATGAAGCCGCCATAAAACAACTACAGGGAAAAATGGATTGTAACCAAATTTCTTGACGAATTAATGAAACGAAGCGGTTGGTTGCGCCAGCTAATATTGATTTAGTCCAATCGTGACCGTAATCGATCCCATTCGGTTGAAAAATCTAGATAAATAAGGTCAGTAATGATCGCTATACATTTATAACAGTCAGTAGCCTTCTCTGGCATTTTGTGACTATGAAAATATATTTTAATTCTAGGTATAGGTAGACGATACTGATGATATTTGGCTTAACGAACAGTTTGGTTGAACGACATAACAAGGTCATTGCTGACTTTGAATCTAGAGATGGACATGTTATTTTTATTATAATGACAGCTATGCTACCCTATGAGCTGGTATGAGTAATAGCCTCATAGCACAAATAAGCAAAATTAGAAAGACTAGAGGTCCCGCAGTAGCCGAAATTCGACTTTAATTAATTAGAATTGTATAATAAGTTTGTACACTATTATGATTGCATTTTATACTTCTATAATCACAAATTTCGCCAAGGCTACACTATAAAAAAATATTAATAAAGACAAACAATATTTAATCTAAATCTCAATTTGACCACAGACGTCAAGAACAAAAGTTTGACAATAAATAGTATGGATGCGTGTGTGCGTCAAATACATGGTATGTAGTGTGTGTAATGTTTTCTTTATTGATTTAATGAATCTTTTATGCATTATTTAAAAAAAATTAGCATTGTGCACTTCTCTATATTTTTTATAAGTGTGGAAAATTTAATACTCCTCCGTCGGCGCAATTTTCGTAAAAAGGGATACAAAGTTTTTGTTTCACGTATTAATATATAGATAATATAAGAAATAGTAAACGGTAACATATTTAATGAGTATATAAAGGGTGAGGTCAAAAAATTTTCAAAATTTCGATGATAGCTTATGTTTCAATCATCAAAAGAAACAGACTGGTATTGAAAACATGAAAAATACTCGTAACGTACAATCAACGATTCCGCATATGTCGCGTACAAACTGATATATTTTTATTGAACTATGATTTATGATCGAGTAAAACGTGAATCACATAAGAAAACACATTTAAATTTGATTTGTAGGTTTGTGACGGCCTGATATATATTATATCCCGATCCAGTAAGGGTGCTTTTAGTTACCTCAAGCACAGGCAAACTAACCCATAGACACAACCCACTGAGTTTCTCGTCGGATCTTCTCATTGGGTCGTATTTCCGATCCGGTGGTACATCTGCGAAGCACTGCTCTTGCTAGGGCTAGTGTTAGCAACGTCCTCAGGTTAGAACTCCGAGAGTTCACCAACGCTTTAGGTTACGCTGGCATGGCCGCTCAGGGCTACCAGCTTAAAAAAAGGATATATTATATGTCTTCTAAAAGTTCTGCTCATTCTGCCGTGATTGCAAAAGATTCTTAATCTGTTAATCAAAGCTTTTCCGCTATCAGGCGCAATTATTTAATTTTTGGAATTGTGAATATTTTGATGAGCTCGCAATATTTTTTATAATCAGGAGAAAATTTAGCGATTTAAAAATTTTACTGACACTATTGAATAATATGAAAATCTATTATTGTAGTTATAGATGCCATCTTCCAATTATATAATGACGTAATCAATGACGTATATCAAGATAATTGATTTATATCGATGTCAATGATTGAGTGGAAGATTAATTACGCAGTGATGTGGCTTGATGTCGGTACTACCGCGTGCTTCAAAGCCAGTCCGACATTCGATTCGGTTACAGATGGTCTAATTACGAAATTAAACTGATTTGTGATCAATGTGAGGACAGTACTATTTGGTAGCTTAATGAATTAGAGTTTTGTCTTGGGTTTTTTTATTTACAATGTTTATAGTGTGAAGAAACCTTTTTTATAAAGAACCTCTAAATTGTCTAGCAGAAGCCTTGTCGCTAAATCTAGTCAAGTTCAGATTCTAGGGCAAATAACCACATAGATCACGAGTACGAATAAGTACAATCTAAATATCATACTTAGCAACTATGATTACCTTATTGTGGCTGAAGACTTTTACTACAAAGCAGGTCAGTTTTGATGATACACTGCCATTGTGACGGTCGATCTAACAATTTATCAAACCGATTAAAATAAAATAAAACGTAATGTACTGGAATATACTAAGCAATGTTAATACTACCAGTGCAAATATATATATTAAAATCGCACAATCCAGATTCAAGGTTCAAAGCAAAGCACGTAGATGCAAAACGATACTCGAAAATTATACCGACTGAATTTTTACTATCCGAGCTATATTATCGGGCAAAATGGACGGAGTTCCGATAATACTACCAGTTACACGACCAATGAATTGCTTTAATCGCTTCTCGTGAAAAGAATCGGCTCTTAAGCCCCCTTAACGAAGGGGCGGTCTTTCGCAGCAAAAAATTGGGTCATAAGACTTTTTCGATAACACGACATTACTGGCTTAGTATTTTTACTGAAGTCATTGTGCAATACGAGGGCTTTAGGAATTCCGTTAGCAGAATATAAGCCAATTATTGTGGATCATGGCTTATATTGAATTTTGTTTCCTTAGAACTATTTTCTGAAACAGATTACAATGAAACGAAAGTACTGCCGATTGTTAGACTTATTAATAACAATAGGTGCTTACATATTATTTTTTATAGTGTGGGGTGTTAATATGTATATCTATTATCTTTCTATGTTTCGATGATGTTGTTTGGTTGAAATACTTATAGTGAGCCGGAAAAGAATATAAATCGCGTTTATTTTCCGCAAAATCTTGTAAAATTGTAACTTCTACATAGGTACCTACATTAATTTCATCTCTCAGACGGGAGAGTGCGTATATTGTTATGGGCCAGTAATATTTTTGTAAGGACGTGAGCTTGTTTGATGTTCTAAGCCAAGAAACAAAGGCCTTAAAAAAACAAAATGTGTGCAATTCACACGTGGTAGAAGTGAAACCTTCCAAAATTAAAATACAATTATCCTAAACGTCTTAAGTATATGTAAAATTTTGTCATTAGTAAATAATTGTAAGGTAGCGCCCTCTGTGAATTGATATTTTAACTTCACGTATAATCCTAAATTAAAATTCACTACAAGAGCTTTCATACACACGTNTATATTGTCTGATCGCCCCACCACAACGGAATGGTGGTGCGATCGACGTCACTAGACGAGTGAAGTCAACCGAGTCAATTGAACAATTATTTAAAATTATTATTAAGTTAAAATAAATTCAGTTAATTATATCTGAGATACTATTATCTATTTCCAGAAGTAATTAGATTAGTTTTAAACATCTTTATCGAGATTTAATAGAATACAATCAACATCATCGGATATGCGTAGCAACTAAGCCTACACGACAGCAGACTTTATTATAATTTATGTGATATTTATGTGATATCTTCGGAACTTGTATTATGTACTTATAAATACCTAACATTACAATGAAACGAAAGTACTGCCAATTGTTAGACTTATTAATATCAATACATACTATTTTTTATAGTATGGGGTGTTAATATGTATATCTATTATCTTTCTATGTTTCGATGATGTTGTTTGGTTGAAATACTTATAGTGAGCCGGAAAAGTATATAAATTACGTTTATTTTTCGCAAAATCTTGTAAAATTGTAACTTCTACATAGGTACCTATATTAATTTCATCTCTCAGACGGGAGTGTACTATATTGTTATGGGCCAGTAATATTTTTGTAAGGACGTGAGCTTGTTTGACGTTCTAAGCCAAGAAACAAAGGCTTTAATAATTAAAAGCAAACTGCGAAGATACGCTAAAGTTAAAGCTATTGAAGGCCTCATTTTACAGTTGGATACCATTGTCAAATATTGAGAGTAGTAAATTCAGTGAAGTTGTCGACATTCGGACAACGACAGGACATCGGCACAGCTGGCGGGTTTAAAGTTCGCCACAAATAAATACGTTACTGAATGGATCTGCGGCTTAAGGTCAGGCCTGTGACTATTTATAGTTTTCGATATTGCGTAGCATTTGCCAAGTATTATTATTTTCCGTTAGTTAAAACGGTTTTCAAATATAATTAAAATATATTATATATTGCATAGTATTAATTTCAAATAAAAGATAATAAATAAAAGAAATATAATTATGTTTGTCTTAAGGAATTTCACGTAAGTAATTTCATTCAGTAAAAAACATGGATCTTTTTATTTATATACTCGTACTTCAGTTTTGATAATAATATAATAATAATATGTCACGTAAGTCGGCCATTTAATTTGTTGTCATGTGCTCACAAGGTTTCCGTGTCAAATGTTCACATTACCGCTAATTGTGAATGTAAATCGTTTCGTAAACCCAATGACGCTTGATTGAGTATTATCTGGCGATTAAAAAGACTTGTTATTGACTTTTTATACTTGATTAAGCAGACCTATTTGTATCGCTAAATTTATTCTGGTTAGAAGAGTGGAACGGATTTACGATTAATTTATTTTTACTTCGATTTGAGTTCTCTGGGTGGTTGGCAACAGCTACATTTATGATACCTATGAACTGTCTTAGCCCCGTTCAAAATATGGATAATTTTTCTGGTTGTTAACTATGATCAATTAACTGAACATTAAACTCATAGTTGAATTAACGATAGTTAATAAAACAAAAATCTTGGTAATATATCTGAGTTTCATTCATTCTGTATTGCTATCAATGAAGGCCAAAATGGAAGAATATGTTTAAAAATTACTATTGATTTCCATAACCAACCTTTTCGTTCATAAAATCTGCGCTAATTACAACCACAACTCAGAATTAACTACCCAAATCTATCCAATACGAGTTCACAAAACAAATTTCGCCTTAACTAAAAGAGGCTCAACAATGAATTTGGCAACTGTCAACCCCGTAGCGTTTCGGTCCATAAATATTTCTATTTGTGGCCCTAAAGGTGCTTGATGTGGGTTTCTCCTGGATATAATAGGCCCACTAGAGGTGAAGGGTGTTAGGGAGTTCTGTAATTAAATTTCGCTTGGAAAGATTATTTGTGCACGTGGATACGTGGAACCAGAGTGTGTAGTGGGTGAGTGGCTTGTGCAAAATGATGTAAGCACTACGTTAGTTTTTTAATTAAACTACTTAAGTTACTCGTATCGACAATATGAGTCGGGTCTGGATGTCGAAGAAGAAGAAACCCGAATCAATCTCTACGTAAACGGTTCAAAAGAAATATAAATCAATGTGAGGTTATGACTGTTATGAAATCCAATTGAACACTATTGCCACTGACTTTTGGATGAACTATCGTCTAAGTCGAAATTTCGTGCAAATAAAAAGTAACTGGTGGTAGAACCTCTTGTGAGTCCGCACGGGTAGGTACCACCACCCCGCCTATTTCTGCCGTGAAGCAGTAATGCGTTTTAGTTTGAAGGGTGGGGCAGCCGTTGTAATTATATTGAGACCTTAGAACTCATATCTCAAAAAGGTGGTTGGCGGCATTTACTTTGTAGATGTCTATGGGCTCCGGTAATCACTTAACAACAGGGGGGCTTTGTGAGCTCGTCCACCCATCTAAGCAATAAAAAAAAAACCTTACGAATTGAGATATGTATAAGTGACTAGGTTTTTTTTTCCTACCTAAGCTGATAGCCTTGAGAGGCTATTTCAGCGTAACCGTGGCTAGTAGGTGAGCTCACGGGGCTCAAACCTGATGACGTTGCTAACACGAACCCTAGCAAGAGCCGTGCTTCGCAGAATCTACCACTGGATCGGAAACGCGACCTACTGAGAAGATCCGGCGAGAAACTCAGTGGGCTGTGTCTGAGAGTTAATTTACTCGTCGAGCCCTTCGTCATAAGCGACTGGTTCGACGAGAACGGTGACCGGTGCTTGAAGTACCTAGAAGCACCGTTAGTGGATCGGGAGGATCCGGGATGACGTGTTTTGGGCGACGTCGACTGCTTTCCATTCTGTCCGCAGGATCGGGAATGTAGTTACCGGCAGCCACGATGAGAGGGTTCTCGTGTCGTGCCGCTTTATCGAAGTGGCGCATCGACGCCGACTGCAAATACTTACTGACGGACTCTAAGTCCAGGTCGTCATGGAGGTCGACGTTCCTGACGAACCACGGGGCTCCGACGGCTATTCTGCAAAAACGGGATTGAATAATCTGGAAGGATTTTAAGTGAGTGCGGGCCGCGTGAGCGAACACTACACTTGCATATGTCATGACGGGGCGTATGCAAGTTTTGTACCTATAGAGTGTCACCTTATTTCTAAGGGACATTTTACTTCGCCTGCATATCATCGGGTAGAGACGTCCTAGAATGAAGGCGGCACGGTCGCGTACCGTCTTGATGTGAGGGCGGAATGTCATTCTACTGTCGAGGGTGATGCCTAAATATTTGACCTTCGGGGCCCACGGCATGGGCTGGTCGAACATCGTGGTTGGGCGAATGGCGGAGGCGGGGGCGGAGGTGTTGACGCGCCTAGTCGGGCGAGGGATGCTCAGCGTGGTGTTCGGAGGGCGACCCCTTTTGAAGAGCACCGCTGTGCTTTTCGTGGGGTTGATGTCGATGCGCCACTTCCGGAATCACTGTCCCATGGTGGTAGCTGCGGTCTGAAGTCGTCGATGAAGCAATGCCTTCTTCCTACACGAGTAGTAGATGGCGGTGTCATCGGCGAAGACCGCCAGATGGGTCTCCGGAGACCGAGATATATCATTGATATACAAAGTGACTAAGTATTAATTTCGATACGCAGCGGTTTGGTTTCTGTTCAGTAACTTGATGACGTCAAAGAGCCACGGCGGCCACTCACTGAAAGAAAAGAAAAACTTTAGAAAAGCAAACAAAAAATTCCAACGCCTAACACTAAACATACCATAACGGGTCAAAAGACCCATTTTTAGCTTTTGCATTGAAACTTAATTAATCAACAGTTATTATACTATTTCTTTTTGTTTTGTTTTGTTTATTTTCAGTAAAACTTGTCGTATACCGTTATCTACCCGCGATGGTAGAAATAGGTACCAGTAAGCAAACTAGTTAAATGAGTAAAATATATTTTCGCAACATTATTTTACATTAAGATAACTTTGTACGCAGATTTTGCATCCATTAAACTCATTTTGCGTATTACCGAAGCGAGTGCTGTTCCCCGTGATTATGGTACACGAAACTTTGTATGCGATTAAACCGCAAACGTATGTTTAATTAACTAGCCGACGATAAACAGGGTTATTCAGAGCGATTGTTAGTGAAGCTATAACAAAACTAAACAGTTAAATGTTTAAGCACGTTTTCTCTGTGACCATTCTAAGTAATTTTCGATGACAACACGGCCGTCTGGTGTAGTGGTAAGTGACATGGTCACTACACAAGGGGGTCGCGGGTTCGAATCCCGCCAAGGGAAGATATTTGTATGATAAATATAAAAATGTCTTTTCCAGGGTTATGGATGTATATTAAATATATGTATGTGTATAATAAAAAAATTACATTTATTTCCGTTATCTGGTACCTGTAACACAAGTTCTTTACGAACTTACCACGGGACCAGTTAACGTGGCGTGATTGTTAGTAAATATTTATTTATTTATTTATAAATCGTAATGTTGTATAGATAATGCTATTTCTGCTAAGTCTAGAAATATTACACCGCAATTTAATAACGGGAGGTCATTAACAACCTACACGTGCCAAGCCCTACCCAAGTTCGTAGAATCACTCATTGAAATTTCTCCAATATAATTTTTGAACAGAAAATTGGTACCGTACTCTGTACGATCACTCATTTGATTCTCACAAGTCTTCAGAATTTAAGATAATAGTATTCACATCTACCCATCATCGCTAATAAGGTCGGTAATAGGCATCGGTAATGCTATCTACCCATGTCTTAATGAAATAGGACTGGCATCGATAAATTTCATTATTTACTAGCTGACCTCTGACTTCGTAGTGCCTCAATCGATAAGTAAAACACCTAAACTTTTGTATAAAATAAACTTAAAACAAACAAAAGGAATCCGTCCGACGGGGGACACATCAAAGGAAAATCAAAATTGTTATTTTCATTTAATTCCGAGCATTTTCATATTTATCTACCTTTTAAACCTTCTCTGGACTTCCACAAATAATTCAAGACCAAATTAGCCAAATCGGTCCAGCCGTTCTCGAGTTTTAGCGAGACTAACGAACAGCAATTCATTTTTATATATATAGATAACGTTCTACTAGTTCGGTACTACAAGTGCTCCTCACAGTTCACAGCACAAAACCCATGCCTCTGAATCTGATTAAAGCCATGCAGTAACTTGTACTTACTACTTTGTACGTATTATACTTTGGCTTTGGTTGGGTAGGAAAAATAATAAAGAGCACAATGCCAATGACCTGTTATGCTTTAATCAGGAAATCCCTCTAATACCAAACTACTTCTGGTGTCTACATTACAAATTAGTGGTGGAGGGTGCTGTGAATTAGGATTGCCATTGATTTCTTATCAAATTTTTTGGGAAAAAAATCTATATTATCTCTTTGCCGTTCATAATGGATTTACAATACCCCACCAGTATAGTCAGCTGTTTAAAGAATGGCCAGCTCTTTAAAAATTACAAGCAATATTGTAAATTTCCATTACCTCTTTATGCTTTGTATAGTTCGGTAGTACACACAGCAATTTTATTTCTACATTTGGTATCAAAATTGGTATAAAAGAGTTTGTCTATTTGAGTTTCTTCAACGATTAAGCATGTTGGGATAAATTACTGCTTTGAAAATACCAGAGCAAAGCCTCAACATTAAAACTCAACAAGGAAAAATTTAATGTCATTTTTTTATGTCTATTCGAAGCGGTCAATCTGTATGTATGTCGAGGTACAAAAAACAAGCGGCACTTAATGACATTGCCTCGAACGTGACATATGACCCGCGTTGGTGTCGGTCTCTCGATTTTGAGGTCACTTCAATTCTTGCACTAGCTTCAGTACAATTTGAGCTTGACCGTATTTTAAAGATTGAATTCAAAATTGAAATTTCGATACAGGTGTACTGAACACAGTTTTTAGTTTAATTTTGTAATTTTAATTTAATGTTTAAGCCATTAAGATACTTAGTATACTCAAATCAATTGTCGTGATTATAAATAGATCCTGTCTAATCAGTGTTCGCGGACGACTTGCACAATAAGGAATTATAGGTATATTGTATAATAAAAATGATTTATATAAATCTAAATATTTCGTATATACACCTAATACCATACCGTCAGGATATTTTGTGAGATCGCAAAACGAGGCACCATTATCCTGGGAATTTATATCTGTACGTATAATATGTTTTCACTTTTTTGATAAGTTCTCTTTCCAGATTCAATTGTTAGTCTCTCGAGCTCAGTCTCTTAGTCCGTATTGAGTAAAAAAACAGTATGATTACTGTATAATGCTTTCTTGATGTTGAAGTAATATAAACATTACGTTGTTTAATAAATACAGGAACGATTTTAACTTTTTGTTTATTTGAAACAAGTTTGTTTTTCCAAAGTTTACGTAAATATTTATGTGAGTTAATTCTTCGAATTATAAAATGCGGTTCGTTCGTATCGTATTTTTAATTATTATTTTCAAGGCTTATTATATACACAGTGTTAGATCGCATTCTTGTGCATGAGTTTAAAGACTAGCACGAACCTAGCCTTATCGATATCAAACTCACAAAAAGCAAAATCGTGTTCTT
Organism: Bombyx mandarina; assembly: GCF_003987935.1. The sequence goes on along the minus strand of NW_021011490.1, from coordinate 4,885,058 downwards.
CAAAAGTGGTCACGCGACCCACTGCTGGTATCTCGTCCAGAATTAGGCGTGGTAACTCCATCGCCGCTATCAAAATGTTTGGTCACATCATACCGTAGGCCTCAAATGTCAAATACCTAGGCATCATTCTCAATAGAGGTATGACATTCCGTCCCCATATTAACACAGTCCATGACCGAGCCACATTCCTATTCGTTCGACTCTACTTCATGATTTACTCTCTACAAAACTTTACAAAGCTTGCATACGTTCGGCCATGACTTATGCAAGTATAATATGTGCTCACACAGCCTGCACATGTATAAACTCTGTCCAGGTCATCTAATCTCGTTTCTGCAGGATAGCCGTCAAAGCAGTGTGGTACGTGAGGAATGTCGATCTTCCCGACGTCCTAAATTTAGAATCGATACGTCAGTCACTCATGGAAGCGTCAGAACGCTACATTGAAAAAAGCGACGTGAAACGATAACCCTCTTATTGTGGCCGCCACTAATTACTACTACTTCTCATTGGGTTGGGATCTCGATCCGGCGGTGGATTCTACGAGCAGGCCAGGGTCAGGGTTAATACCTTTCTCAGGTTGAGCACATAAGCTCATCTATCGGTCAGCGAGTACTTGAAATAGCCACTTATGTTATCGACAATTAGGTAGGGAAATAATACCGTCCTTGACTTCGCCGCCTCCCACAGCGCTTACGTTGTTACCAGATTTATCGAATATTTTTCTAAGCTCACTTTGTTACTTATGTTTTGATTACCTAAGAATTTAAATGAAATACTTATTGTTGTTTATTTTTTAAGTAAATTGGAATGAAATACACAGAAATACAAATCGTTTAATAACTTTAGGTTGGAACGTAGGTGCATATCAACATCCCGCTAATTTTGGTTGCTTAGCAACTACTACACAAATGTAATATAAATATGAAACTAGGCAGTTCAGTGACTGTTATAAAATTTCAGAACCTAAAGGATTGATATTTCACAAAAAACATTTAATTTTCCTGTTCAAATATTAACGCCCATTACAAAGAAATATTTAGATTTTTGCGTTAATAGTATTGGATTTCCTACCTTGGGGTGTATTGTGTACCCGTATGGTAATTACGGTTCCTCGTTCCTATATTATAAAGTACTTATGCTGACGCGCCGATTTCGAATAAAATCTAACTTTGACGTATAATATCGTAACGTAGGATTTGAAATCAACATGGTTCCCGGGAGATGAAAGACAACCAATTTACAATTTGTAATTTATTTTCAACAGCAGAAAAGGGGAAATTTAATTTTCGCCGAATCCAAAATTGAATTCCTCCGTGACTGCTCCAATAAAATCAAATGAATAATCCATTTAGTGTGCTCACGGGATTCTCGGAGATGAAACTAAAAAAATCAGTAAAATACGTGACTTCACTCTGTTTACCTACCAACATTTTGTTAGCTGAAGCGGAATCTCAGATTTTTATGCTTAGATCAAAGCGTAGTCGATTTTGAGTTATTGATAATTTTTTTAACCTGGTATATTTTATTTCTTGGTTTCTTTTTTTTTGCTTTTATAACAGTGCTATATCATGAAATCGATATTTTCTACAGATTCTAAACTTTTATAATTTGCCTGGTACTAATATTATAACATATGTATTTCTATAAAGAAACTATGCTCTCAATCATATTTGATAGCCGTTATCTTGATGGCTGATATTGATTTAGATCCTTGTCTTCCTTGAATCCTTGAATAATATAGTACGAAATATTGGACTATAATTATGAATAACATCATTTTGATAACGTAGAAAGCAACTGAAATCTTTTGAATTTGGTGTGTCCGTTTATACATGTCTTCAAACGTTACATGTTAAAAGCATTTTGTTAAAGGTATTCCATGGGTTGCTTTGCAATTTTGGCTGTAACAAAACATTCTTAATTGGGTGTGTGCTTAAGAGAGATAAAAAATCGATAGCACGAAAAATTGCAGATAATGAATTGAAGATTCCCTATTCCGTCTCTATTCCTAATTTTTTTAACGTTAGCCGTCGTCATGACTAAGTATAATTTTCTCATTGAAAATTTTGATAATGAAAACCGTGGTATAAAAGCGTTGATAGATACGTTTTTAGATAAATTTTTTTTGGAAAGAATATCAACTAAAGAATAATAAATAGTATACAGAATAATATCAGCCATTATTCATTTTTTTAATCAGAAAATTTGTCCACATTTTCTTTAGCTTACTTCGACTGTGTTCTTTTTCATACTAAGCTCTACATCTTCGTTCTGGAGTCCGTATAACAATGAGCCTAATAATTTCATCTCTGAAAATCCAGTCTTACTTAGAACCATTCTCACTGTTAAGTAATTGGTCGTATGATAATGAGAGCGCTGTAACCAGTGGGGTCGCCTCGGGTTCCGTTACAGGGTTCGTTTTTACGAGCACAATTGATATGAATTATTACTGTGTAACCCATTCCTTGCAACTTGAATTAAATTTAGTGTTATTTCTTGTCGTATCTTGCCCTTGTTTCGAAGTTATTGTTCAGCTTTTTCGGGTGCTACCATATTGATTTACGTTCTAGGATTAAAGTACTTTTTGTATGTGTCAAGAATAGAATTAAGATGTTGGAATCGTGATAGTACTGAGAGAAAAAGTCTGTTGTTATTCAAAGATAATTAATAGTTTTAGTTCATGAATTTGTTGGTTAACATCTATACATATAAATAAAATTGGTGTGTCTGTTTTTAATATTGAAATAGCCTCTTTTTACTACATGCATATGAATTTTGAACAATTTTTGTCTGTCTGTCTGTCTGTTTTATCCGGATAATCTCTGGAACTGCTGGACCGATTTTGATGGGACTTTCACTGATAGGTAGCTGATGATAATAATATAAAGAGTAACTTAGACTACTATTTTTAGACTAGCTTCGCCCCGCGGCATCACCCGCATTACAACAATTACCGCGGGTAGCATCGTGGGACTCAGCTATCTATAATAAAATTTAATGTTTCCGAAGCGAAGCGAGGGCGGGTCGCTAGTCTGACATAAAATTAAAATACTAAACACATATTTGAAGAAAAAGTCTGGTAATTAATGGTTTTTTTACGAATTTAACGACTTCATGCTCAAAGCGTGGATTCTGCAAATCGCCTTATATATAGAAGACATCAATGTTGCGTAAGAAGCCTATGGAGAGACTTGTTGAGTACCTATTTTCCGAAATGCAAATTACCCATAGAAACTCCGGAAAAAAAAGTTTCGGAGCTACGTGTCGGTAGTAAAAGTACTCGCTTGTTGGAATGGAAAGACCATTGCTAGAATATGAGCTCACAGCCCGCCTGGCGTTAAGTGGTTACCACTTAAGTGGAACCCATAGACATCTACAACGTAAATGCACCACCCACCTTGAGATATAAGCTCTAAGGTCTCAGTATAGTTACAACTGCTACCCCACCCTTCAAACCGAAACACATTACTGCTTCACGGCAGAAATAGGCGGGGTGGTGGTACCTACCCGTGCGGACTTAAAAGAGGTCCTACAACCACTAAAAAGTTGTTTTGTTATTGTTTTGACGTTGTTATTGCGGTTGCAGGAAGATGAGCAGCATATGGCTCATCCGATGGTAATATTTACCGTCGCTCGGGGACATCAACAGTGGCGAGGAGCATATGCAAGCCACTACATACTGCTGTTACGTTCCGTAGAACTACACTTGGAATTTCTCAGGCTAATTTAATATGAAGAAAGAATCGTATCTTGGTCTTTTCGAGGACCAGGAGAGCTTTTCGAGAAAGGAATCCTTCGATATTGATCCTATATTGGTGAACGGATATATATATCTACATGGAAAGTAAACAAGCCATCTTACGCCACTGATCGGATCCGAACATAACAAGAGAAACAATGAAACAATGGCCATGTTCAGTAGTGAACTTTCTGTTGCTGTTCAGTAGTGTTGCTGATTATAAAGATCTTTTCATGAAAATGCATACAAATATCTCATCAAGCGTAATATAATAATATAGTGCCACAACTGTATACTAAATAAAATAACGGTCGGTATTCAGTGAGCTACCTTGCATTAGGTCAGTGGAGCGTGAATGTGTAGATTAAAAATATGTCCAAAACAGAAGGGCCATCTGTTGTCACATTTCAAGGTGACGAGCCGAGAAAACAGCTTGACTAGACACGTAAAATCATTTGCTATATTTTCAAGGTATGTTCACATGCGGAGATAATATTATAAAAATGCATGATGAGGTATATAAAACTCGCAACGCCATTACAAATAATCTGATTTGAATGATAATACAATATAAAACATACGAAGGAATTTTTTCGGAAACTAAATGTATCTACATAATAACATCACGAGAGTACTGCCAAAACTAATTGTCGCGGTATTTTGATCAGAAACCCCAAAATTTCTATAGCAATGGGATCATGTCCCTACCAACAAGATGGCAAAAAGTTATCGAACAAAATGGTACCTACATACTTTAGTTAGATGTAAGAAAACTATATTAAAAAATGTTGTGAATTTTCTTAAAAAATTGAAAGAAACTTTTTCCCCAATCTATTATTAAGATACCAATTGTGTTTTTACTATTGGCCGCTGGATGGTTTTGTATATTTTGTTTAGATTTTTGTTACAAATCCAGATATTGTCAGATTAAAATTTTCGATCCTACAAAAAAAAGCTGTTACATAAAGAATTGTCTACGTAGGATTAGTCTGAAGTCGTCGTGGCCTAAAGGATAAGACGGGGCAGCCGTTGTACTGCTAACAGTGAGACCTTACAACTCATGTCTCAGTGTCTGTTGTAGATGTCTATGGGCTCCGGTAACCACTTACCATTATATGGGCCGTGAGCTAGTCCACCCATTTAAGCAATAAAAAATGATAAGGCGTTTAAGTTTCACAGAATATGCAAAATACAAGTATAATAAAAATAGTATAAAAAAAAAAAAAAGCACGAAAGTCGCATGTCGTGAGAGCATAGCTTCCATCGTCTCCGAAACTTGAACATGCAAACGAACCTTGGGGAATCATCGTTTTTCGGAGCACGTCCCCGAGATCGCGCGTTAGTGCCGGGTCAGAGAAACGGACCCTCGGAATTCGGGACCGTGGTCTTTTACGGTTAACGCGCCGGTTGAAAGCCGCCGCCCGGATAATGCGTATGTTATCATAGGATGTATCATTTTTTTTTCTCTTAAATGGGTGGACGAACTCACAGCCCTCCTGGTGTTAAGTGGTTACTGGAGCCCATAGATATCTACAACGTAAATGCGCCACCCACCTTGAGATATAAATTCTAAGGTCTCAGTATAGCTACAACGGACTGCCCCACCCTTCAAGCCGAAACGCATTACTGCTTCACGGAGGAATAAGCAGGGTGGTGGTACCTAACCGTGAGGACTCACAAGAGGTCTTACCAACAGTAATTATGTAAATTATAATTTTGCGGGTTTGATTTTTATTACACGATATTATTCCTGTCAAGTGTGGAAGTCAATCGTGAACATTTGTCGGGTACGTATTTCATTAAAAAAATTGGTACCTGCCTGCGGGCTTCGAACACTGGTGCATCGCTCGATACGAATGCACCGGACATCTTATTCTTTAGGCCATGACGACTTCTAATAATTTGCAGTATGGCAGTTATAGATTCTTGGAAGCATTTTCTGGTATATTCGCGAATTATCTCGCTTTTTTTGAGATTAAGATAATGTGAAAATCAGCTTTACGTTTCCTTTTCCTACATCATCAATACACCAAATGAGGGTGATAGAAAATCGGTGTTATTCGATGCATCCACTTTTAATAGCACATCAGCTGAGTCAATTCCTTTTGCCTTTAATTTTTATTTTATTTACCTGTAATAATCGAAATCTGTAATAAAGGCAACACATGATTTTACTTTTTATTATTATACTGTCAGAGCAGGAAAGAAGCTTGTCTAATTTGTTGTTTTTAAATAGCCATATAATCTAACATCTCACCTTTCACTTCTAATTTCAAAACTCGTATCGTTCTGAATAAAAACTCAAAACGCAGACACGTCTCGGATCGTGTTGTTGTTATTTTTTTTATTTATTTAAAAAATATCTAAGAAAAGAAACCGCATAATAATTCTGAGTTTCCTGTCGGAGCGTGTTCCGTCTCCAATGGCCACATAATTAGGGCCATACTTTACGCAACAGTCTATATATAATCAGGCCTCAATGGGACGACGGCTTGGCAGGCGGGATCGTTCAGGCTACTTAAAATGTTGCTGCACTTGATTGTGCCTTCTGGGATGCTTTGTTATAAGAACGTTCTGGAAATTTGGACAGATTATTTTATGAAATCTTCCTCTGTTATTATAAAAAATATTCTTTCATGTTCTAAATTTGAAACTGAAAAAAATACTTTTGGAACGCAGTTCCTTATGGGACGATGCGATGCTAGTAATGCACACAGTGTACGACTTAACTTTGTAATAACGTATAAATTAGTAATGCACACTGTGTACGACTTAACTTTGTAATAACGTACAAAAAATAACATAATAATATTTTTTTATCTTTCATTGACCACGATCTCAGAGCGTTTGTTTGCGCAATACACTAACTCTTATGCAAACAACCGTGAATGAAGTGTACCACAATAAGTTCGCACGTTACCGAATGACCGTGGGTTGTTGCGAAACCCCTCAGTTTTATTTTCTTTATACCTCGAATAGAACTTAATATTAATATTTTTATAAAAAGGAACGAAGTTCCTATCCGGTCTCCCACGACACCACACATCTTTTTTATTATTATTCCTTGTATGGGTGGTCGAGACCTGAGTCTCTGAGGGCCCACTTCGTATAAAGTGGTTATCAGACCCTAGTAACATAGACCTCAATGATCTAAATGCCGCCATCGACTTTGAGATATCAGTTTTATCGTGAAACGGTTGCTCCTTCCTTCAAACCTAAACGCAACGCGTCACAGCAGAAATGGTCAGGGCCGTAGAAATTACCCGTGTGGGCTCACAAGTCATCCTAACAGTAATTAGGCAAATTAAAATATTTGCTGGTTTCATTTTTATCTTACATAATACAGGATGCTATTACTCCTTTACCGTGGAAGTCATTCATGAACATCTGTCAAGTACGTATTCAATTTCACGAAATTAAAGAAGTAAAAAGTATATTTAATTCAAAAGCTAAACATACAACATAGTTGTAATATAAACTGGATAGTCGAATTCGAAAGTCTTTGAATTCGTCGAGGCTAAAGGTCGTGGATAAGAACGCGATCCGGTGGTAGATTCTGCGAAGCACTGCTCTTGCTAGGGTCAGTGTTAGCAACTCTCCGGTTGAGCCCCGCGAGCTCATCTACAAACGTTAGGGCGAAGCTGATAACGAACCCCGTAGACAGTTACCAATTTACCTATTATAATTGAATACGTACTTGTCAGATTAACAGATGACAGAAATTATTATTTTAATAATAATAAACGCAGGAAATAATAATAATTATAATTGAATACGTACTTGACAGATTAACAGATGACAGAAATTATTATTTTAATAATAATAAACGCAGGAAATCATTATTATTATTTCCTGCGTTTCCAATGCATTACAATTGTAGTGTTTTTATTATAATATATTTACATTTATTTAAAATCTTATTAATTACATAATATTTTTTAAAATAGATATTAAAAATACAATTTTTAAAAACACTATATAAAAATAGATTGCCGCTGATGGCGGTGTCTACGACACAAGCCACCAGTGGTTAGGACTCCAGAGTGAGAAACCTCCTCACAATGCGTGCAGTATCGAGGATAACTGCTTTCTGTATTAGGCCCTTAACCAAGCTGGATAACAAAAGTTTCTTAAGATGTTGATCGAAACTTTTCGCTGTCAAGCCGTGTACCGACACAACTATTGGAACAATGATGGTTGAATCAATTTATTATTATTATTATTTATTCGTGATTATCGCTTATCAATAGTATAATGGGACTAACGCTCATGATACAAAATTTTCCGGTTTTCGCTTCTATGTATATGTTCATTTCGACCCACGTACAAACCACTGCTATAATGTTAATTTTACATAACAAATTAAATCGAACAGTATTTTATCATCGAAACATTAATGCACATTACCCATTTAGTGTCCCCATAAAACCCGGTCGTGAAAACTTTCATTCTACAACGCTGTGGCCCAATAAACCTTTATGTTTACGTGTTAGTACTATTTATAAACGGGTCCACCGAAACTGGTTCAAAGGCTGTCGACTTCTTAGATTCCTTTTTAATGTGATTTCCTACTTTATTTATGGACTTTTTTGACCAAATGTTGACCAAGACCGGGTGGTCTTCGTTGTTTAGTCTACATTAAGTTTGTACCGATAAATTTTGTGGCTGAAATTGAAATAAACTTATGGAAAGATCATGATTTAAATTGAATTTGAAATTGAATGTCAGTAATGTCTAGCCACCAGTTAAGGAGAAGGTACAGACTTTAGTATATATTAAAATTAGATAAGTAAGGAAGTAATTCGATACGTAAATAAGATAATATCAATCCATAATTGTTTTTAACCGTTTTTAATCTTTTAACCGTTTTTAATCATGTTATCGTGTTCTAAGATAAGGCACTAGAGTTAAAATACAAAATAATAATTTAGAAATAACTTTTTGCACCAGGAATGTTGTTTATTTTCAATATTTTAGTAATGTAAACCAAGATACGTAATTAATAAATGTATTTATTGTAATAAAATAATGTTAAAATTGTAATAAACAAATAAAGCTCCTTATATAAAATGATCAATATAAAATGACTGGAATAGTTTAATACCATGATGTTCGCGATAAAGTATTAGAGAAAATTAAATAAAAAATATCAATAAATTACTCTTAAAAAACTTATATTCGGTTGCGGTCACGGATCATTTTTAGTGTTAAACTTCGATTGTTATTGTAAAATAGACGCTACGAGCATTAAGTATATTTCACCCAAAAGAATATCAAGTTTCCGTAATTTCGCCTTTAGCTAACGGAAAGTGGTTGGCGAAACCCTCTTGGCACTCAAATGCGTTTAGCGTCCATCGCCTCCGACATAATTTGATATGTGGCTAATCTGCAATGAAGTTACACGACGTATGTTGGGGTTAGAGCTTCTAATATTTTAGTGGAAATGTAACATTTTTTTTATCGAATTGAAAATATGATTTGTTTCAGTTGCGGGAAAACCCTTTTTTTATTGGCTTTATAAGAATACTAGTTTACTGTCTATCTAATGTTGAAAGGTTTTCAGGAATCGTGGAGACCATTTACGCTGACCTTTATCTCAAGTCCGGTCCAAGCCTCGTTTTATTTTAAATAGCTGCCGCTACATGACCCTTTCAAGCTCTATTGAACGTTGTTTCACGGAAATTTCGGAAGCCGCGTCCTGGTGGCAACAATTTGCAATTCAAGGAACCTCATTAACAAACTTAATCCGGTTACAAGCTAACATCTTTATTAGATACTTAGCAGTTCTCAATCGTATTTCGAACATTAATTCCGAGACGAAAATAAATAAGCCAATTATTAGACAGCTAGTCATTTTTACCAGTATTTATATACCCCTAAATCTCTTGACAGCTGCGCTAATTACTGTCATGTTATTTCCAAATATGAAAATGGGCCTTAAATAAATTGATGTGTCATTTTTCAAAAAAAGAAAAGATGCAGAGAACATTTTCAAAAAAAGGTGCAGAGAACATTTTTCAAAAAAAGAAAAGATGCTGAGAACATTTTCGATGCTTCAAATAAATACGTTTGGAGTGTTCGCTCATAGACTATCCCAACGGGACTCCAACTACGCATCCCATTAGCAAAACATCCTAATTTCAGAATTTGCCGCGAAACAAACAAACCAGCAGTACCTACCTCATTAAGCGCTGTTTATTCTCATACGTTCAAATACAGCTAACTTACGTCTTTGATGTCGTTTCGCTCGTGACAAAATCGGTGTTTTCGGCGGTTTCGTCTTAACAGTTCTGTAACAATAGAAGGGCTCCTCCTTCGAACCTTTTTGTTGTTTCAACACTGGAAGTTTGAAATTAGCGAACATTGCACTCTTTAGCACTGGCACTCACGTCATGTCTTCCATTATCGTACGTCGAAATATCGACAGAAAACACACGGTGTAGAAACGTGCGCATCCGCCGCGGTTTCTAAATATTGTGACTTGTTGTTTTGTGAGCACGCGTCCAGTTTAAAAATAGACTTGACTAGCGTCTGTTCCCCGTCCGTTAGTTATATTTTTAATAAATAAAAACACTACACAAATATTATAAGTAATAAAGTACGGTATAAATATAAATGCTCTGGCTATTATTTTTTTTATCTTGTTTTGTAATGAATCGTCCGACTTTAGTTTCTGCGTCTGCCTCGGCGGTGATTCCTGGTGCGTTTTATTTATAACGATCGACGCTATCCAACGTATAGGTACGTTTACTTAGAAAACTGTTGACTTACAGAAGAATTATGGGCGATTTTGATCGTATTGGTTGAAGAATTTATGGCTGCTTTTCGGGAGTTGCCGTTTAGCGTTTTACGTCCTACGCTTGAGTTATGTTTTAGCGAACAAAAAAAACGTGAGTAAGACGATCCAATAAATTCAAATTTAAAACACTACATAAGCAACTATCATTATTAGGTGTAAAATTGATCTAAAACAGGCAAATAGTATTATATAAAGCTTAAAGTTATCTTTATACGTTTTCAAGTCAAGCTTTCTTGCATTGTTAAATTACTTATTTAAAGCTGAATTATCAGGCATAGGCATGCTTTAAACTAGCTTCTAAGAAAGCTATTATGGTTTTAAATTCAATATATACTTCGGTCCAGCACACAATATAGGAAATTGATAAAAGTATGGGAAAAAAGAACTTGTTTATAACCTGTTGATTATTTAATATACAATTTGTTATAATAATAAATGAAGCCAATCCATATTTTTCATTTGAATTAGTCAAACCGCTCCTCACGCATGCTTTTCACGTTCTATTAATTCTTTATATTGTGTTTACCTAATTTGTGTGCCAGTGCTTAAAATACTCAAGGAGAAATACACAGAATAGTACCTGTGTGAATTAAAAATACCTCTATAATACAAAGCCATTTTTATACAAGATTTTTACTCCATTGTGAAACTACGAGACGTTTACCGGTGGTAGGACTTTTTGTGAGTCCGCACGGGTAGGTACCACAACCTCGTTTATTTCTGCCATGAAGCAATAATGTGTTTTGATTTGAAGAGTGGGGTAGCCGTTGTAACTATACTGAGACCTTAGAACTTACATCTCAAGGTGGGTGGTTTACATTGTAGATGTCTATGGGCTCCAGTAACCACTTAACACCAGGTGGGCTGTGCGCTCGTCCACCAATCTAAGCAATAAAAAAAAACGCTTGAATTGAATCCTTTAGAGTTTTAGTCCTTAGGGTCCCAAAGTAGGATAACAAACACTGAAGATTTGAGAAGGCGAAAGTAGTAAAGAAGGAAGATGCAGAAGAGATTGCTTGACGTTACTGGGATTGCATATCTATGTCTTTTTAATTATATTTTGGACAACATAACTCCATCCATTGGTTTAAAAAAAATACGTTATAAATTTTGTAATCATTAGTATCTAAAATTAGAAATTTAATGGGTTTTTTTTCCATATTAATCATATAAACTCTAATTGGGTCTTGGTGCAGAAATTCAAATTATTTTAGTTCACGAATTTCAGTATCACTAGAAAAATAGAAAAGACTTATTCGTAGTAGAAAGCTATTTTTGAAAATTCAAACATTTTTCGTCGCATGTAGATAGCCAAAAAGTCAAGTTAATTGCTAATTAGAGAAGTTTAAAAATAGCTATCATACTCACAAATCTTTTAAATTTTATTTTTATTTTCTGTTGGTGGAGCATACTGTGATGGCATTTATTGATTCTGGTTTGTCTGGTATGTTAACTATTCTACAAATAAGACTTAAACATCATTTTTAGCCTAGAGATTCAAGTCGTGATGTGTTGGTAACCACTTAATATAAAGTGGTAAGCTCATTCGCTAACCACCAAAACGATGTTCTGAGAGTCTAATTCAAGATTAGTCGTAATTGGATTACCATTGACATTGGCATATTAAGGTTAGAATTACGATGCTAATCCCAGGTTAGCCTTAAGATGCCAATGCCAATAAAAATCCCACAAAAAGAGCATTAAGAAAAAAAGGATAGTGTGGTTTTATGAAACCACGGTAAAATTGAAACTTTTTTTCACATTATAGACATTTAACTCTGACAAACAACTTTTACATTAAACACTTTCAAAAACAAACAATATAGCGTGGAGCACTGGCACAAATGAGTAATAGTCTATACACTATACGGTCAGCTGCTGCGAGCTATAGGCGCTACCATATTGGCCTTGGCTGCTCTGACGAGCGCCTTTCACTCTATCCCTACTCCGCGGCCGGCCGTCACGCGACATGCAACACACAGACGAAAAAGTTTGAGACGACGTAATAAAAGTTTCACTTTAAAAAATAATGAGTCGTAAACTTATTCAAATGTCACTCCGTTCAAAAAACCGTAAAAGTAATTTTGTACTATAAAATTTATCACTTAACAAATCGAATTAAGAAGCATTTTCCGACTTTAATTTATGGTAAATAAAACATAATATATGTATTAGTGGTAGCTTGGCTGTCGCCTGAATTTTTTGTAATCGTGAATAATCTTCATTAATACTATGTGGACTTGTTGACAAAAACATAGTAAAGGTTTTTCATGTTCCATTTATTGACTACTAGCTTTTGCCCGCGACTTCGTCCGCGTGGAATAGTTCACAAATAATGAATTTGGTTAGCATAAAAAACATTATAGTGAGCCAACGTTAACATATAGACATATGCTGTCGCGGACTTTTTTTTTAGATTTTTTCAAGGCAAACAATTCTGTCATACATTATTTTAGCGAAACTTTAACCGTTTCTTCAGCGCACGCAGCGGAAGCTCTCAAAAGGTAAAAATAGCCCCGATTTTCAAACATTCTTTATTGGTGTTGCGCTTTTATTGGTTTTAGCGTGAATTTATATGACCTGTAGCCTTCCTCGATAAATGGGCTTCTAACATTGAAAGAATCGGACCACTAGTTCCTGAGATTAGCGCGTTCAAACAAACAAACTCTTCAGCTTTATAATATTAGTATATATATTTCAAAACTGTTCAGTACCTAGTCGAGGGACCTGAAAAATTAATATCGTTTAAACTAACATCCTTGTGATCACATTTCGAGGCTTGTTGTTACTTTGGCACATTAAGCAGTCATTAAAAACGTAATTAGGGTCCGCAGTACACGAAACTCGTTCAGCGGGTTGAAAATAATACTTTATCTTAATAAAATTGCGTAATGTTTTGGAAAAGGTTTAGTTGGATTATAGTGGTAGACGGGCAGCGTAATTAGAATTAACTTGAGGCTTCGTGGCTTCCTGACTCAAGGCTAACGATAGTGCGTAATATTAATAGCTTTGGTAATCACAACATTTACTCGGTACGTACTCAGTTGAAGCAAAAAAATAAGATGACCGGTTGAGTTCTAGTAAAGCTGATGTTGAAAATGATGATATCATACGGATAATCATTTTGCATGGTATCGTCGTGGATCTCGAGCTCTCGACGATAGACTTAGAACTTAATGTGTCTCTACGCTTCGCATACTTCTGAAAAAATAAATATATTGCTAAATTCGGTGAGCATTGTAAATTTTGTTTAAAATAAAAATCGAACGTTTTTATTTATTAAGTGCTTTATTAAATATTTTACAATTCAAAAATGGTCATTGTCACGCGATTTTTTTAATTGCTTATACGTGGTTACCGGAGCCTATAGACATGAAAGACGCAAATGTCGACACCCACCTTGGTATATGAGCTTTAACGCTCATATAATTATAACTCATAACGACTGTCTCACATATCAAAGCGGTACTTTAAAATTACTGATTCGCGGCAAAAACAGGTAGAATGCTAGTTAGCGGCACAGAGTGCGGATCCTACCCGTGCAGACACAAGACGCCCTAACAAAGTTGTAACGTAAAGTATAAGGCGGATGTTGCGAATTCCATGGACAGCACGCCGGTCCAAATTATCCATTCTGAAGGAGTTCGGTACTGCCACAAGGCTGTCTGCTGTCTGCTATCTGCTTCCAACGTATTCGTACGTATTTCAGTCACATCGATCGTAGACGCCCCGATAACTTAGAGAAGCTGATGGTAGTTGGTCAGGGTGACGGGAGAATCACGCGGACGCTCACCTACGCACTGGTCTGGTCTAGTAAAGACGCTCACCGACCTGCAGATAACCAAGGCTATAAAGGAGAACAGGAAGACATGGGAAAGTATTGTGTATCGAGTGGTCAACATTTCAAACTAGACACGACCTTCATCAATGAAGAGACCGAATCAGAAGAAGATAATTTTTCCGGGTTTGATTTTTAATTCCACCCCAATTCGAACATGGGTGCAATTGCATCGCTCGATATGAATGCTTTCTTTTTAAATGAAAAGATACGAGTGAGCTTTCATCAACTACTGATTCTCAATACACGACAGGTGTAATTTTATTTCTTCAGACATTCTGACGGCTTTTTTTTATTGTTTAGATGGGTGGACGAGCTCACAGATCACCTGGTGTTAAGTGGTTACTGGAGCCCATAGACATCTATAACGTAAATGCGCCACCCACCTTGAGATATAAGTTCTAAGGTCTCAAGTATAGTTACAACGGCTGCTCCACCCTTCAAACCGAAACGCATTACTGCTTCACGGCAGAAATAGGACCTACCCGCGCGGACTCACAAGAGGTCCTACCACCAGTAATTATGCAAATTATAATTTTGCGGTTTTCATTTTTATTACATGATGTTATTCCTTCACCGTTGAAGTCAATCGTGAACATTTGTTAAATACGTATTTCATTAATTGGTACTCGCCTGCGGGACTCGAACACCGTTGCATCGCTAGATACGAATGCACCGGACGTCTTAACCTTTAGGCCACGACAACTTCAAAACTACGGGCGTCTTATCATTTAGGCTACAACCACTTCGGATACATCGAGAACCCGTATTGTTTAATTAACTTAAGTACCAACTTAACTTAATTAATTAACTTGAGCATTCAATATCAGTTCTGTTTCGAATTCTTAGGCCCTAACTCATACTTAATATGGACCAAAAAATGCATATCTAAATACGAAAAATGTGTATCTAAGCATGCAAAAGTTTACATTAAAAATTCACGCAACTTATTTGAAGAAGTTTTTAATGTGCCATGGTTATTGATTTTCTGCACCTTCAATAGATTTATGGGCTGAAATTCTCCCTTGTAATAAATATAAACATCTACACATTAAAAAAACAAATAACTCCACCTTGTTACACGTTGAAATATATTCAATTGCATTAGAACCTCTATACTTCAGACGCTTGAAGAAAGACGGAAACGCTCTAGATAATACATACGTAATAAAAAACTTAACATTTCAATAACACTGTATTATCATTGAAGTAGCATGCTTAATGCTCTTGAAATTATACACGCGGGAATTCAAATTCTCTCTCTGGTTCGTAATCCATCTTAACTAGTAAAATTAATTTCACAACTACAGCGGGCTTTCTAGATGTGTACCCGGTAAATCACTGCATGAAGTCCTCCGAGGCAAGTTTAATTAAGTCTAAGGAACGACGGATTGAGTATCGAAAATTCTCGAAGCGTTTCACAATGTGTGATTGAGACGTTTCGCTTTGAGTAAGAACTGAACATAGTTTTCCAATTTAAACCTATCAAATGAGATAAAGCACCGATAAAGGAGATGTTGGGTGCATTCGTGTCGAGCGACGCACCGGTGTTCGAATGCTACTCGGATACAAATTTTTCTAATGAAATACGTACTCAACAAATGTTCACGATTTACTTCCACGGTGAAGGAAATATAACATCGTGTAATAAAAATTAAACCCGCAAAATTATAATTTGCGTAATTACTGATGGTAGGACCTCTTGTGAGTCAGAACGGGTAGGTACCACTACCCTACCTATTTCTGCCGTGAAGCAGCCTTTCGGTTTGAGGGGTGGGGTAGCCGTTGTAACTATACTTGAGACCTTAGAACTTATATTTCAAGGTGGGTGGCGCATTTACGTTATAGATGTCTATGGGCTCCAGTAACCACAAAACACCAGGTGGTCTGTAAGGTCGTCCAACCATCTAAGCAATAAAAAAATAAATAAAGAGATAATAGGATATCTGGAAATTTTGGCTGCGACAAAGAAACGATGACACAACCTTGGTAGTATGTATGCACTATGTGCCCGCATGGCTAGGTATCGTCCTGTGTATTGCTTCTTCGAAGCAGATAGGAGAAGCAATAATAAAAAATGAGGTTTCAAAGTCCTGTTATCCGATTATTATTTCGATCATTTAATAAAGATTCATAAAAACAAGATGTCGTGCTTCGAAATATGTATAGGCATTGAAAATAATTTTTAACAATAGACAGTGATTTACTGCAATTCTGTTATTGGCGGTAATCAAAAGTTACGGTATGGTAAATATCTACCCACCAATTGGGACGTGAACTCATTTGAATTTGATGTCAATACAAAACAGCAAAAAAAAACGGTTGTTACCTTATTTTTATTATGAAGATTGTCTAACAATTTAAATTGTTCTTTAATGATAATGTATATTTGTCTTTTTATATTTCTTGTCCAGAAGATAAAGTGACACAAGTCTACGCTAGTTAGTCATTAAACATGACGTAAAATACGTGGAAAAGCATGCTACATTTAATCGAATTACAAAGCTGCATATGTACATAAGTACATGAATATGATTCAATACTGCAACACCACACACACAAACACGTTACGGGCACTAACTGTATAAACTCAGAGCAATTCAGCTTCATATTTCTTTTATATTCTTACACGCATAATTACATTGAACGACTGAAACAATGTAATATTTCACATGTCAAATATATGTAAATGCGCGCCACATTGAACCGAGGAAAACTTGGCTTGGTCTAGTGCGTATTACAGTCCATAAATCAGACTTATGTAAACGGTTTTTTGGGGGTAAAAAGGAGGGGAAGCAAGAGAACAAGTCAAAAAGTGTTCGCGTGATATGAAAAACATTGTTGTTTCGGGCAGTTGTCGATTTTTTTCTTGTTTATGTGTTCTGGTTTCTCTAGTGTGACTTTTGTTTTTGGGTTTGATTAACGTTTCCCCTTTTAGTGGGATTTGGAGGACTTGGGCAAAATTTTACTTACAACTTTGCATGTTACAAGGATTAAGTTCGTAAGAAATGTTTGTGAATCTGACAGAATTATTTGGAATCTTCAAAAGTTTTTCCGGCACGACTACCCGTAAATACAACGACGAGAATACTGCGTCAGAATAAGTTTAACGCTCCCCTAAATAGGAAGCGAGAGTGTGAGTTTTTATCCATGCTGCCATCAATAACCAAGAAAAGGAATGAGTGAGAATTTCTTAAGTCAAATAGCAGACGATGTTACGACTATTGATGTATAAGAGACCAAATGAAAACAAAGTGAAAAGCCCCTGTCAAGGTTTCAAACAGTCACGATACTGACACTGGTCCGGAATGCGATCCGCCGAAATTGATACTACAACGAAGGCTAGCCATAAATGATATCGAAGTTACATACCTGCAAATTAACCAGATAGACCACTATCAGGTTCTTTGGCTTTCAATTACTGCGCAGATAAGTAGTAACAAATACAGATTCTTATGATTATGTATCAAAAATATTTTAACAATCAAGAAAATCAGTGAAAGCAGACACTACAGACTATCATGATATTTGTCAACACACAGGTAATGAAACAAAAATGGCAAGATTATCATAAAAGTGTGTATACTAAACAGATCAAAATATCGGTTAATAGGATAGCTGTCGCTTCTATAAAATTCATATTGGGAATCCAGATTGAATTAAACTTTTATATGCCACTGAATAAGCTCATGAAAACACTCACTTAATATCTTCATATTGCATATAGCCCGTAAACCGAGACAAATGGCCTTAAAATACTACACGAGGAAGTGGACGTAAATTTCTCACAAATTTTCGCGCATAAATGGGCAACGAAAAAATACTCTTATATCATTATCAAAAAGTTATTAAAGACCGTATTCGAACAATTTTCCCGATTTATAACGTTCGAGCATAAAACTTTCTGGTCTCGCGAGCGGTTAATATTCTTTATCGACGATATAGACGTGTTTGGGATTATGGAAATTTCAGAGTTCATATTAAAAATTTAGTTCGGCTTCACGTATGCGATCTTTTAATCAAATAAAAACGAAAAATATTCATGTGTATATATTTCTTTACACTTAAGGCATACGATTTTTATTATACAGCAATAAGTTAGATCTTTGTTAGTGTCAAAACTTTAATTACCAAAATATATAAATATAAAACAATTATAATCAATACTTACAAAATATGAAATCATATCTTCATATAAGGTTTGCTGCCTTACCTGTAAATGTTCCGTTTATAGCATAAAGTTATAATAAATACCATGGCTTAATCTTTTTAATTTGGTATAATAAAATGAAACCCACAAAAAATTGAATGTTGGTAATCACTGGTAAGGAGGTCTTATGACGGACCCATCGCCTGGTCCCAGCTCACACAAATGCTTACCGGCCACGGATGTTTCGGCCGGTACTTGCACAAAATTGCCGGGAAGGAAACCGATGGCGCAGTGCTACCATTGCGCAGACCGCGACGAGGATGACACAGCGGAACATAAATTGCTCGTCGAATCCAGAGCAACGCGCCGCCCTCGTCGTGGTTATGGGAGAGGACCTACCGCGCGTCGTGGCTACAATTCTCGGTAGCGAAGCGTCCTAGAAGGCGATGCTCGACTTCTGCGAGTCCACCATATCGCAGAAGGAGGCGGCGTAACTAGATCAAAATTTCCATACGTCATCTGTGCCTCCAATTTTAGTATCTGCTTTAAGATTTAACACGTCTTACTTTTTACTTTTAAAATCTATATTACTATGTCAAATTCTAAAAGATAACAGTTTTTTAGATGATTGAAAAAAAAAACAAATGTACCCAAATAAACTCTCGAATCCAAAGAAAACGATTGCCAAAGTATTTATCAAACAAGCATTACGCAATCACGAAACCGGAAGCTGTGTGTAACTGAAGCAAATATGGCGGGCGGAAACTGGTCGTAAGTCACGCTACAATTCCCGGTCCTGTTTCCGGCTTGGGTTGATTCAAGAAGATCGATGTTCCTAAGACCAGACGATCAGTCGTGATCTTCCAAAGCATCCTCGTTCATCGAATTATGCTTTTAAGTTGATAGTTTAATGGTTTGAATGGAATTTTGACACTGCTTTTTATCACTTCCCCGACAACGTTTTAAGTTGAATATGGTTTGTAAAGTATAAATAACAGTTTTAAAAATGTATCCTTAATATTTTATTTTTTAAGTACTTCACCACATGAAATCATAATAAAGCATTCGTAATATAACTCTTAGATGCCTAAAAGCAAAAATTTAGAATAAAATGGTATTAAATCCTCATTTAAGATGCCTGGTGTATTCATATCAAACGATACGACCATGTCGATATCCTACGAGCATGACAGCTTAATGAAAATCTAGTGCAATAAAAATCATACAAAATACGCAAAATAATACATTTTTGCGTAATTTCTGTCGAACGCGGTATTGTAAGCTACGCTAACCACTTAGGATTAGCCGGTTTCCAAACATCCAACCGAAATTCGTGATGGCTTTGCAACAGAAATGAGGGTTTACATACGTTCTACCATGAGTACCTAAATGACAGTTGGCAAGTATGCTGGTTTTACGTTCGGGAATGCTGCTTACCATTCTCCTTAGCATCCATTAGACATCTTTCCCAATATCCACGGGAAGAAATGGGATGTTCGTATCCTAGGAGACAGTTAGTGAAATTGTCAATGTACCCAAAATTGAACTAAAATTGTCGTATATTTCCCTCTCCCCATTGATCATTGGGACGTGTGTGATTACTTCAACATTGCATTTTGAGTGCGATTCTCCAGGGTAATACGCGCTTATTGGGCGATTGGTTGATGGAATTGTCGATTAATCAATAAAAGCGACGTGTGATAGTTAACGGATGAACGGGCGTCGCTGTCGGTTAGATATTACTTATCTGAAAAGCTATACAGTCACGTCATTGTTTGATATTGTTTGAAGCTAATTTGAGTTTTAAAAAAATGTGTTCTCGTCCAAAATCCCTCAGTGCCTGAAGACAAAGGTATACAACCAATGTGTGCTACCAGTGATGACTTACGGTTCCGAAACGTGGTACTTCACAAAGGATCTTTTTAGGAAGCTCAGTGTCGCGCAGCGAGCTATGGAGAGGGCTATGCTTGGTATTTCTCTACGAGACCGAATCAGAAATGAGGAGATCCGTAGAAGAACCAAAGTTGCTGACATAGCCCGTAGGATTAGCACGCTGTAGTGGCAGTGGGCAGGCCATATAGCGCGAAGATCGGACGGCCGATGGGGCAGAAAGATCCTCGAGTGGTGACCACTTACTAGCAAGTGCATTGTGGGACGGTCACCTACGAGATGGACCGACGACCTGGTAAGAACCACTGGGTCACGTTGGATGCAGATGGCAACGGACCGGCCCAACTGGAGATCACTTGGAGAGGCTTTTGTTCAGCAGTGGACAGACTGAGATGATGATGATGATGAATTTGAGTTGCCCTTAACACGATTAATGAGTTTTCCGTAATATACCTTAGACCAAGCAAGTAACTTTTTCATATTTTTAAATATATTGCTCTACCTGGATTTACAAACTTATGACCGCCTGATTCTAAGTGATTAATAGAGCCTGTGGATATCATGACGCATATGTAACTAGGTATCCACCCACCTTGAGGGTTCATGAATTTTATACCAGCGTTCCAATCTTCAAATGGAAACCGGTAGGGAAAGGTTACCTACTTGTGACCGGTACAATGACTCACGATAAGAAAAATTTAATAGCTTAACTGGTATAGCAGTTCTTTCCCAGCAGTATTTTCCCAACGATTTAGTGGCAATGCATTACTGATTTGCAGCAAAAAACAAGCAGGAACAAAGCTATACCCTCAAAATCGGCCAAATAAACAACAACATCTGAAAACAATCAAATGTACGTAATAAAGTTAAACGACGAGCTTTCGAGAACGAACCTAAAATTTATAAAGATTTATACAAAAAACTTTGCCCGCGGCATATCTGTGTTGCTATCACTGATTTACATTGTTTTCCACAACTTCGTATATGGAGTGACAATATTATGACAAGTCTGAGTCGAAAGAAAGATATGTATTTCCTTTATTATTTTTGTTGAGGGTCCAGGACTTTGGAATACTAAATATTTTCTAGTTTTTAAACACAATTATTTTATGAATACTACACAAGCCACTGAAGCAAGGAATATAATGTGTTCAGAATTAGGGTGTATGGGTATCGTTAGATTTTTAGATCGTTAGATTTATGTCACAGCCATAGATTTTTTTGGCAGGCACTTGAGTTTCTATTAGATTTGTTTTAAAAAAATGTCTTGGTTTCGATTTTCTTGTGGTACGTTGCGTAGTCGATATTTCAAAAGCGTTATGAAAGGCAAAGTCAGATAATAGCAGATTTCCTCCCTCCGTACCTGCAGTAGCAGCAGCAGTACAATTCTATTGATAAATCAGCTGCCGAAGCTGGTCTCTAAATTACCATAGCCAAGGCTAAGTACCCAAAAGTGTCAAAACACTAGCAGCCTCTACCAAAAGTAATCATCACTGGCAATAACACATTTCCTGACGTTAACGAATTTGTATAATTTGGAGCCTTCGTAACCGATAAGAACTCTTATCATCAAACTATGCTAGAAATCTCTTATTTAAATAAATAATTCTAAAAACATAACTATTAAAGTATCACTGTATTGTCCACCTGTGTGCTTGTTTGTGGACATTTAGAAACGTTTTCCATAGCAACGGCTAGAGGTAACAAGTTGAAATTAGTACCAAAAACTAAAGTCCACGGCGGAAGGAAGTCATAAAAATCTCAAGCACCTCAGTCAACGGAATAAAAGAAATAACAAATTGTGTCACTCATAAAATGTATGGGGCACTTTCCGTTAATCTAGAATTATATAATTGGGTACGACTGAAAGATCAGCGACACATAAACATTTTTTTTGTATCGACCTTCGAAATGTTTGGATTTTTTTTATGATTGTACAAATAAATTCCTTTTTTATTATGCAAAATGATAATGATAAAATTGCTTATGATGACGTGTAGTGCGTGTGTATTATTAATTATTTTTGTGACATAGGCAAAATGAGCAACATTTTTATTGCTAGGGGGTTGCGTAGTCTTTTTTAGCCTTACCTTAGGTCCGAGTATCGCGGTTTTTTAAAAATAATCTATTTTAGAAAAACTACATCCGGTTATTATGCTTATCACCTTTTGTAGACAGGGTCGCGACCCATATTTTTTATTAGTTGCTCGCTAAAACCGCCAACCGCAAAAGATTAAGTATAGTAAGCATAAAATAATCGCATAATTGTTTTTCATCTATTATAGCTTTGTTTCAAATATATATATATATATATATATATATTTTTTTTCATCTACAACGTAAATGCGCCACCCACCTTGAGATATAAGTTCGAAGGTCTCAAGTATAGTTACGACGGCTGCCCCACCCTTCAAACCGAAACGCATTTCTGCTTCACGGCAGAAATAAGTAGGGTGGTGGTACCTACCCGCGTGGACTCTCAAGAGGTCCTACCACCAGTTTCAAATTAAATTGGCTTAGTTTGTATGACTCGAAAATGCGATACTGTTTGTATTATATAAAGTTTTAAATATTGATCATCTTATACCTACCTCTAGAAAATTCTATAAGTTTTAAATTGCTCCAAGCGATGACAGGTAAGATGAAACTCATCAAAATAACTGACACCTTTGTAATTTTATAACAAAGCTTTATATTGGTTTTGGTTGCGTCAAAGAAATTTTAACTATGTATTTCAAATTTAATTCTGGCAAAAACTCACTTTGATCTCGGGTAGAAAAATAGGATCATGATAAAGGGTCTAATTTACCACCGAAAAGATACAATAAGGTTTTTTTGCTTTAATAGTAAATTTAGATGGGTGTGCGAGCTCATGGCTCACCTGGTGTTAAGTGGTTACCGGAGCACATCAACAACGTAAATGCCACCACCCACCTTGTGACGTGAGTTCAAAGTCTGAGTTTTTTTAGTAAAATGGCGGCCCTACCTTTCAAGCTAAACGCATTACTATTTCACCGCAGAAATAGGCAAGGCGATGGTATCTACCCACAGAGGCTCACAAGATACCTTACCACCAGGGTTTGACTATCTATCTCCAGTACTTTGACATGGGATAGCAATTTGTTTCGTTTAGTAACTACAACTTAGGATGGCAATCTAGTCAATCCACCTTTAAACAAAAAGATTAAACTGGTAGGATTTCCTCAAAATATTCTGGTAATATTTATGTACTTGTAGATTGATCTATTATAATACTAATATTTATCTATTTGTAGATAATGTAAATATGTAGATGTACATAATTTGGTTAATATTGTAAATATCAAATTAATTTGGCATTTAAATTACCCATTTATTTCTCTTTTTTAATTCTTATATTTAAATATTTCTTTTGACGAAAATGTGATAGCATATTTCATACATGATTTTTTAATATTAATTTTCTTTGATGTATAACATTTTCACGAAAATAAACTTTATAGATAAGTTTATTTGAGTTGAAATAACTTCAATAGGTATTCACATCTCGACCTCGTTACTGCTTTATACAGGTTTTTAGTCATAACACGGATCGCATTCGGCTCGACGGCGTCAACAAATGAATTTCATTTGCTTTTGAAATTGGCGATTTATATTTGGAGGCTTAAGACAGCGAAATTGATGATCATACTGTTGGGGTTTTAAATAAGCTTAGTTCTGTAGCACGTCAGGACATTTTACGTCTTCTATTGAAGTTTCATATATCCTTACGAGTACTACTAAACAAGCATGGAGTTTAAAATCGACCGCTTTTTTTTATCAAATTCGGTACTTTACAAGATTTCTTGAAATCATCGTTAATGCGATTCATGTTTTTTTTTATCAGATTTATTCTATTCGCCGCTAGATCCTGGTACAATCGTCAAATGCCATCGCCAATATTTATGGGGCTTTTGGGATACTTGAGCGCGAGCTCGATATGAGATTAATGTTTCAGAGCACATCAATATTTTTTTTCCTATAACCATCCATTTAATCTAAGCGTTTCTTCACCAGCCGAATCTTATAAGGGGTTATTGCACGAGCATGCAAAAAAAACTCGTAACATTTTATTGTTATTACACCGTTTTCGTCTACGTATGATGTTACACAGAACTTAGGAGGAAAATGATAAGTTTTTTTTTTTTTCAATGTTAGTTTCTGTGTTTTATTTAGGTACTACCGACCCGCCCTCGCTTCGCTTCGGAAACTGTAATTTATTATTGATTTCTCTACTACTTAATGCATGGTATTATTCATATAAACCTTTCTCATCAATCATTCTATCTATTAAAAAATCCGTTGCGTACTTTTAAAGATTTAGGCATAAATAGGGACAGATAGATATAAGGACAGAGAAAGACTTTGTTTTATACTATGCGGTGAAGTTCTTATTTGATTTGATGGTTAGGTACTTTGCCTGTTGTCGTGGTCTAATGCATAAAATACGAAGTTGACTCGTAATGAGCAGAGTATTTTTACTTGTGTTCAGATCCCGCAGACAAATGCCACTTTTTCAGAGGGAATCTCGTTCTTACGGACGACTAACACGATGCAGGAATAACATCGACTTGCGATATTATTGACCGTAATTTCTAGTGGTGTTTCATATTGTAAGCCCGCAACTGTACAACCCTCGTATCTATATTATTATAATGATAGGGACAGTTATGCGATACGCAGAGTAGGACAGAACCATTTCCAATACAATTGGGACTATGACGTCATATCTTAGATGGTGTGATGACGATTACGTTATGGCGTCAAATGGCACCGATAAGCCGTAAGATACTGCGTTCAGTCTAAAACTTGGAGTCAAAGTTTCTCTATAAATTTAGAGGCGAAGTATTTGTGAAATCCTGATTATCAACGTTTCAAACTGCCCGCTTGCATCTGCGGGATCGAATCAGCTCGTTTGTCGATTAGTGCCTTAGTCAAGTAAGCCACCGAGTTCAATTTCGGGTCGATTTAAGTATCTGAAAGATATCTGATATTCGGAGTAAGTGTACTTGTTCTTACCTCGTTTATATGTATTACAGTAACCGAACTATAGGTCAATCTGTCGAATCTGTAACATTTATGTAAGTTATAGGATTTTTACTTCTATCAAGGAAAACTCAATCTATAAATACGAGGGTAAAATGATTAACAAATGCTCACGAAGCATCCGTTTAGAAGCTTTTTAAGATGTATGTTATTTCATGAAATTTATATACGAGCATAAATCGGTGGAAAAATGAATCGGAACATGGTAACACAATTTCACGAAGTTGGCAATCTTTAAAATGTTATTTGTCAGGAGATTGGCAACACCACCGGCGGGTGTTTGCGCCATTCCGCTAGAGCGAAAATCCGCCAACCTACGATTTACGCCATCGTGCTATTTTCGCCATTACTATATTTCATTTTAGTGGCAAATGCTGGGATTTCAATTCTCAAAACGTGTGCTTTCAGGTATATTCTCGTTTCAGATCGTATTTAAAGAAATCTGATGTAGCCTGTTGCACACTTCAACTCAGGAAAATAAATTGAAAGCTGTTTATATTGAATTTTTGAAGTTAAACAAATATATTTAAGGTATAAAATTGTCAATCACGCTTGATTAAATGATAAAAAAGTACATTATTACAATGATAGTATCAGTTGTATTACTTAAATTAATAAAATATTAATTTTGAAATAATTTTACTGTCACCAACAGTTTCGGAAGAAAATCAAATGAATTTAGGTATAACTATAATATATTATATTTACTATATTTTTATTTATTGAAGACAAAGTTTTTCAACGTCTGACAACAGTTAAAATAGGGAGCTTTTCAAAATATTTTATCTTAGTGGAATAACCCAGATATGTCCGATTTTTTACTGTCGGCATCCAACGGATTCCTGCGACCTTCATAAGCGAATCGTTCGTCCACCTTTTGAAAAGCCTGCAACTTCCTATGGGCGGTTGCCTTATGAAAACTTGTTGGCGCCCAGTTTCTCCTGTGGCACTAAGCTTCCATTAACGATATTATGGTACCCATTACAATAAGATCAAAACCACTACCGAAAATTTCTTCCATGTCCATTATCTGTCTTTATTGTCTATTTATTGGCTTAAACTGGTAGAACTCATTGTAAGTACCACGACATTGCCTATTTATATCGCTAATCAAACACGCGTCTCAAATTAATGGGCGGGACAGCAGATCGAGAACTCAACCTCATGCCTCTCTTATGTATAGCAACAGATAGCGTTTGAACCATATTGCCTATTTATTTCAAGGAAAAATACGGCTTGCGATTGATTAAAAAGTAAAACGAAAGCTATTGACAACGACATTGGAGAAAGATTTTTCCGGAATCGGTTTGGCCAAAAAGCGCTTCATCACTCAGATCGGCGCTGCGATATGTCGCTGAAGGTTGATGACGGCTAAGTGTCGATGGGACAGGTGCAAGCGTCAGCCGGACTCAGAGTGAACGAGTATTTTACGTTGACATTCTTAACTCCACTTACTGGGTTGAGCAGGTTGATGACTTTCAGAAAACGTGTTCTGCCAATAAACACAGCAGTATCAGGATTAGCGGTTCAATTATCCAGATCGGAGATGGTTTATCCATATAACACTTTTATATTTAATTCAATACAGAAAGGTTAGCGGATATTTTTCCTATCATGCTTTTATTTGTTCGACCTATGTATATTGATCTATCATTGCAACGAAATTTACAACCTTGGCTCTAATGAATAATTATTTAGTTGTAGGAAACTAAGCTTCAATTAATTCTGCGCACGGTAAATCCTTAAGGATACCCTGGTAATTTATCATCGTCATCTCAGGCATTACAGTCGCGGGTGGGCTAGATCCAGAAAATCTCTGCAGTCCTATTTATTTGTGTCTTTCCTTCTCCAACTTATCAGCCCTAAGTTCTTTCAGGCCTTTCCTTTGGGTACCTACTCTAGCCTCGTCCATTCGCATCACGTACCCATCGCAGGCGTCCGATCTTAATGACGTTTGGTTCATCGTACATTGGTACAGATCAGTCTTCGTCATGTCTCTTTTTCTCCACTCTAAGATGCGACTAAGCATTTTAGGCTCAGAAACCAACAAGAAGTTTTTGTCCTTTTTACTCAGCACCAAAAATTCAGAGCTGAAGGTGCGTAGGGATCTTAGTAACGCTTAGTACAAAAGATGTTTTGAACGAAAGTATCTTAGCGGGCCGAAGTAGCTTTATTATTGCATAGCTTTATTGTTAGCAGCTTTTACTCTCCTATTATTTCTGATAATTTATCGTTCTTATCGGTTTCTAAGGACACGAAAAATTCATTGATTCTAGCTAAGATGTTATTGCAAATACAATTTACGGGTCTACATAAAAAACAAAAAAAAACAAAAAACAAAAAAAAAGTGTTAATAAACTTACAAAAATCAGATTTTATTAGATCTGATATCTCCCAAGGAACTCAAGTTATGAACAAGGAAATATGGAAAACATTACTCCTGCTTTTTCGCTTCATATCACCGGCCATATATTTAGGGTAATAACTATATTTTATTCCGTGTGAAAATATGTAGGGAGTAAGCAATCAAGTATTAGAACTTCGTGGTGATATTTGATTGGCTTTATTGCTCTAGGTAGGGAGTGGTGTAATTTGTAAACCCGCATGGGCAGTACTGCCTCCCTTTTTTTCAGGTAGGGGGCTGAACCTCATACAAGGTGTCCGCGCCTAGGGAGTGCATTGTGGGACTTGAAGGTCTGCAGGTGTTGGGAGCAGACCGCGGGCCTGTGGATATTTTTAGGACCCTAGGACGCCCGAACGAGGGCTTTTCGGCACAACAGTCGAAGTCTCTACGTCGGCCGTCTCGATACGATAGCCCGTCAGGCCGCCATACAGCTGGACCATAACCAACCTCCCAGGTCAGATCGTGATACACCGCTAACCTCCTTCAGCAGCTAGCCATTGTCACTGCCGAGCATCGTAGCCTCGACAGTAGTTAGCGACCACATCGCGATAGAAAATTTGGTTTAAAAAAACTGTTTTATTCCTTATTAGAGCCATACACAAACTGAACTTTAGTCCATTTACTAGTAGAGTGAATCGTTAGTCCACAGGTTAGATACTATGTACTTCTGCTGTGAAGGGATAAAGTATTCGTATTTCAAGAGGAGCGGCACCCATTTTAACTATATATTGGGAAATTCATATTGCTATGATTGCGAGCTTCGACAATGACTTAGAACAAATTGATCGGTAAGTTTATCACAACTGTTTTATTCGAAAAACCGTAATCCTTTTAAGCCTTGTTCAAACGAGAATTCCTAAACGTAAAGTTGAATCGAATTAACAGCACAAACAAAGAATTCATTAATAACGCCATTTCATAATTTAACAATCTTTGCGTTGTAAAGCCTCGAGTTAAAACAAACAAGTTAACGTTTTAATCGAGGACTAACCGTCGTTTGTTAATCCGATTAAAGAAGTCGGCACACGGAAAGCAAACAACTATGATTATCAAGACTTATTTAGTTGAAGTTTATGGGACGATGCGGAGGGGTACCCTAACCGGGAACGTCCGTAACGTAAGATTTTTATTAGTAATGCACACAGTGTACGACTTAACTTTGTGTTAACGTACAAATTAGTAATGCACACAGTATACGACTTAACTTTGTAATAACGTACACAAAAATTACATATTTTTTTATATTTAATTAACATATACTTTCACGGCTGATCTAATGTGTAGCGGCGATAGCTCAGCGGCTACTGACTCAATATACAGCGTGAATGCCTTGAAACTTTTTTTTTACTGCTTAGATGGTTGGACGAGCTCACAGCCTACCTGGTGTTAAGTGGTTACTGGAGCCCATAGACATCTACAACGTAAATGCGCCACCCACCTTGAGATATAAGTTCTAAGGTCTCAGTATGTTACAACGGCTACCCCACGCTTCAAACCGAAACGCATTACTGCTTCACGGCAGAAATAGGCAGGGTGGTGGTACTTACCCGTACGGACTCACAAGAGGTCCTACCACCAGTAATAATAATGGTTTCGCGGCTGATACAAGGAGGGTCGTGGTAGTTCTCTAGGTGGGCTTCCAGTGCGTACTACAAGAACTATAATAGCAAGGGCTTCACATCAACCTTTAAGAGAAGTGAAAGCTTAACTTTATCGCTTTTAATGAGCAACGAGCTTTATCTAAATTCAGCTTACGTTTCAGGTACAGCGAGCACAGACTGAGATTATTTCGAGTCTTTGCTTCTGTTCAGTTGCGTGTTACGCCTACGCGAAATTAAGTACTTCACAATTTATTTTAATTAAAATGTTGTTTCGTTACCAATTTAGTGTTGGTTAAAGGCTGATGAAAGAGAGGTTGGCTCATGCGTTGTTCTGAACGAAAACAAATGGGTAGTCGAAAGGTTAGAAATAGCTTAGTAATACAGATAAACGTGAACTCACGAGCATATTTATTGAACGATCTAGCACTCTTAAAAGAAAATATAGAACGCGATTTAATTATCTACTTTTTTTTTTTTTCCACAGGAGAAAATCGCCGGATCCCCACCCGCGCGGCAGGTGGGGGTATGTGGGAGTTGAACCTCACTAAAAACTCCTGCCGCTCACAACCGGCACCCTACCTCGGACCGGGCCGGAGCCCAGTCGGGGCTATTGAAACGGCGGGACAGGGTTGACGCAGAGCACATTACATCCATCCCACCGTCCCACGGACGCCGGACCGGCGGCCGCCAGCGACACGACCACCGGTTCCCTCGTTCAGCGGGCCGAGAGTCCGCTTTGATGGCGCCGCGATACACCTTCCCCCAGAGCGGTCGGGGGAACGCGGTCTACCATCACCCGGCTTCCTACTGCGGGTGAGCGTGCAAAGCACGCCACCCCACGTCCGGGTCCCCCCCCCCGCACAAAACGGGTGGGACCCCTAGCTCTTAGGGGGCTAGGTCACGGATACGACCCCGGTCCCGACCCCCTGCTCGGCGGCGGCGGGTTTCGGCCTAGTGAGGTGAGCTTTGCCTCACTCGCCCCGCCGCCTCCTTCTGCGAGATGGTGCACTCACAGAAGTCGAGCATAGCCTTCCAGGACTCATCGCCGCCAAGCATCGATGCCACGACGCCAGGCAGCGACAAGTCAGGTCCTATCTTTGCGACCAGGACACGGCGCTGCACCTCCCAAGCGAGGCAGACAGCGAGCGTATGCTCCGCCGTGTCCAGGCCGTGTCCACAATGGTGACACCTCGTCGTTGGCTCAGCCCCTATCCGGCGCAGGTACTTCCCGAAGCATCCGTGCCCGGTCAGCACCTGCACCAGACGAAAGGTGAGACGTCCTTCGCCACGATTCACCCAGTCATCAAAGACTGGGTAAACTGCCTCGACGGTCCGTAGCCCCCACGTGGGGTTGGCCAATCGCCTCGACCACGATTCGAGCACGGACCGCCGAGAATGGGCCTTCCGCGCCCGCAGCTCACTTTCGGGGAGACGCGCCACGCCCCGAGCACGAAGCTCGCTGCGTTACCGATAGTCGGCAGCGAGCGACTCCGCCTCCAGCTCCCATGGTGGCGTCCCCGCCAACACACACGTCGCCTCGAAGAAGACGGTGCGATATCCGCGGATGACCCTGATGGCAACGGTGCGCTGCGGCCGGCGCAGGAACCGAGCCATAGTGGCCCGGTTGCGCGGCTCAGCCCATACAGGTGCACCGTACCGGGCCATCGATCGCACCACCCCCGCGTAGAGGCGGCGCACAACCTGATCCGGTCCCCCAATATTCGGGAGCAGCCGGCTCAAAGAACCGGCCGTCCTCATCAATCGGGGGACCAGCTGAGCAAAGTGAGCATGAAAAGCCCACCGGCTGTCCGACACGAGGTCGAGGTACTTCAACTGCACCCCGACCCCTATCCGGACGCCTCCAACCACGATGTGGGCGTCAACGGGTGGCGCCCTCCGCGGCCCGTGAAACCACAGAGCCTCGGATTTACTGAGCGCCACGTCGAGACCCAGCCTCTTTATCCTTCCGACGACGAGGGCCACCCCCGCTGTGGCGAGACGGGCAGACTCTCTATAATCATCCCCCCGGGCCACGACCGACGTGTCGTCCGCGTAACAAATAACGCGGAGGCCCGGGAGGAGGGCGCCCCTCAGCACCCAGTCGTACCTGATATTCCACAAGAGGGGGCCGAGAACCGATAATTATCTACTTTAGCCAACTTTAGAGTTATATGATTTGCAAAAAAAACACCGTCATAATTCTTTATTGCATTAGTAGCTTCTGAATTCGATAGAAATTCGATAGAAATGCAATCTTAGATTGTACTCTACCAAGAATTCGTGTTATTAAATTTTACCAAAAAAGCAACATTTCATTTGATATTGGTATATAACTTATCAGCCTATGCCTATCAGCCTAAGCCGTGAAGCAGTAATGCGTTTCGGCTTGAAGGATCGGGCAGCCGTTGTTACTATACTGAAACCATAGAACTTACATCTCAAGGCGGGTGGTGCATTTACCTTGTAAATGTATATGGGCTCCGGCAATCACTTAATACCAGGTGGGCTGTGAGATCGTCCACCCATGTGCACAATAAAAAAAAAAACTTCAGCCGTTATTGCAGTACATAGTGGTAAAAAAATAATTTGAGATCGATCACTCAATAAATTTGTATGAAATTGACTATATGTACTGTACTATGACTATATGTCGTATGAGTTATTATTAAATCAAAACTTTAATAGCACGGAATATCAAATGGAGTTGAATTTGTCATGGCGAGCGAACGTCAAGTCAGTCCATTCTCTGGTTGACAGCGGTTGCGAGCTCTTGTCACACACAAACCCATTGGCTCTAAATCACTAATTAATACTGTAATCCCTGATTGTTTGGGTTATTTAATCGACTGTATAATTTAAAAAAAAAGTGTGCGTGCAACTTGGCGCATGTGAATGAAGTGAAACTTCTTTTTCGATGAGTAGTATTGTGGTTTTCTTTATTTTTCTTCCTTAAATCAGATTGCTCTTGTAATAGGGAATGCTGTGTATAAGAGATTTTATTACTGGTGGTAGGACCTCTTGTGAGTCCGCGCGGGTGGGTACCACTATCCTGCCTATTTCTGCCGTGAAGTAGTAATGCGTTTCGGTTTGAAGGGTGGGGCAGCCGTTGTAACTATACGTGAGACCCTAGAACTTATATCTCAAGGTGGGTGGCGCATTTACGTTGTGGATGTCTATGGGCTCCAGTAACCACTTAACACCAGGTGGGCTGTGAGCTCGTCCACCCATCTAAGCAATAAAAAGAAAATAAAATAAAAGATGCGACCTCTCCAACATTTATATTATAAATATTTTAAATTATAGATAGAAAAATAACTATATATATTTTTAAATACTTCATTAAATTATTGGACGCTACTCATTGCTAACGCTCGCGCTGGCCTGTAATAGGTATATTACGCGCATGCGTTCGAGTGCCGCGCATTCACTCTCGCTCTGTCTCTTTCTATTCCATGGTAGCTTTAAACGTTTAACGAAACCTTGTTGGAAGTCGCATTAGAAGTTTCACTTCAATAATGGATAGTGAACACAAGACTACATATTTCTTTGTTTCCCTGGGTTCAACACTATGGTTTCTTGTGCTTTATCTCTAATCATTATATGCGACAGGTCGGTTTCCCGATGCCTCTATATTATACCAATATATTTTTAAACATATACAGACAATGAACGCTCAAAGAACAAATTACTTGATGATGAAACACGAGTATTTACTGATGAGTCAATCGAAACCGCGACCCTGTAGTCAGGGGTGCGAATATTTAAGCCACTGAGTCGCAATAAAAATTACGCTTACGCTCTATTTTTTCATCACACGATTCTTTCAATTTAAACTCATATAAAATAACATCTCGAGATGATTAAAAACACATTCTCGGCTAATTGAAAAACTTCTCGATGCTCCAGTAAAAAAAAGTTTAATTTCATTATCTCTTGTCCTCTCTAGGCTTTATTACCAATTTTAGTGTTTTAGATATTGGATTTTTTTAAATCAAATAATATACGATTTTAGTTTCATGTATAATTGATAAAACAGGTATTCAATTTTAGATTAATATACATTTATGAAAGTTTTGTGATTCATATTAATTCTGTATGTTTTATATAATAAAATGATCTAAATTTATCATTACTACAGTTTTATATAAGAAAAGGTAAATGGCAGAAGTAAACGGTTAGTAAATCACTCATATCATTGTTTATTGTAGTAGTCCACCGAATACAAATTGATTTTTCGGAGCTTGCGGTATCTTTTCCCTAGAATGTCCCTGGATGAAAACAGTTGTTTGGGAAAGATCACGTCTAGCGATAAGACCGCCTGTTGTACAAATTATACCTATCTGTTGACTTATTTTCAATGTTATATTGTGCAATAGATTATACACACTCACTCACTTTTACTAATAGATATGAGACAAACTGGATGTCCCTACCTAGATTGAGACGTAGAGTCGCAGTCTTCATTTTGATTTGAGATATTTTGTCCAAGGTACCTACCATCAAAGCAAAAACAGGCGTAATGGTGGTGCCTATCTCTGTGAGCTCGCAATACGTCTTACCATTACTGAATACGCAATTCAATAAATTCTCAAGCAGTAATCTGTTTACAATTTTAAGTTTACTAATGGTCCCGCAGTAGTCGAAATTCCACTATAATTAATTGAAATTATAAGTTTGAGCGTTATTAAGGCTTTACGTCTATAATCACAAATTTTGCCAAGACTTACACCATAGACAAATAATTTTAAAGATAAGCAATATTAACCTATTCTCAATTTGACCACAGACTTTAAGCAATAACAAAAGTTTGACAATACGATGAGTTTAAATATGTGTGTGTGTGTGTCAAATACATGGTAGAGTGTGTAATGTTTTTTTTGATTGATTTAATTTAATATTACTCATAATAAAAAAAAAAGCTTTCTGCACTCCTTCTTTATATTGTCTATAAGTGTGAAAGATTTCATACCCCTCCGTCCGCAATTTTTTTGTAAAAAGGCATACAAAGTTTCTGCTTCTCGTTTTAATATGTAGATATGAGATGAGAAAATAATTTAAACTAATCTCATGCTTCTGACCCTATCTTAAAACTCAGCTTCACTTTTAGGGCACAAATCGTATTCATCGAAAATACGGAAAAGCAAAATTTCTGTTAAAAACAATAAATCCGTATGAAGCAACAAACAGCGCTCCAGCCCATCTTATCCTGAGGGCGTCTAGTCGATTATCCATGGCGGTGGCTTCACGGCGTCCGTTAATCCAACCGCAAATACGATGACTATTCATTGAATCGAAACGAGTTTCTTAAATTATCTCCGATCAAATTACTTCCCTTCAGCTGAAGTAGCTTCATTCAACGAAGCGTTCAAATATACTTCGGGATTTTTTATTTGAACTAGCGCCTGGTTTTACTGTTAAGTAATTAGAGAGATATTTGGATTGGCTTAACTAAGATATCGACGCTTGAAAGGCAAACGTGACTAAGCGACAATAACTGCTTTGTACATAAATTAAGGCAATAACCATAATAAATAGGCAAAAAAAATTTTTTTCTAGGTCTTTTTTTTTTATTGCCCTTGTAGGCAGACGAGCATACGGCCCACCTGATGGTGAGTGGTTACCATCGCCCATGGACTTCAGCAATGCCAGGGGTAGAGCCAAGCCGCTGCCTACCAGCAGGTCTATTAAAATCATTTCAATCCTACAGCTAGATTCGTTAAAATATAATTTTTTTCAGGTATTTCAACTTTAAATTAGTCTACTGTAAAGTTCACGTATTGTCGCTTAGTCACGTTTGCCTTCCAAGCGTCGATATATTATTATAGGCTGTATCTATTTCAGAATTTATCTTAATGAAAACATTTGTCTAGAAGTGCTCGCCTTTAGAATTATTATACAATACACCTATTGTACCTATTGTACAATTGTTTTTCACTCTTGACTGATTTCGAATATTAATTGTGTTTTGGTGTGCTATAAAGTATACTGTCTCTCTGTTTCTCTGATATTTATCCATAACTGAAAATACTTTTACGCTGTTCACTAGGTTTTTTAATTTTTATTCCACTATTTCCGTCGTCGTTTGAATCCTTTATAGCCTTCATGCTCTTGGACGACTATGGAAATAAAAATTATTTGCTTTAGCGAGTATTAAAATGTTATCAATACTTATAATATGGTTGGCATCCCTGCCTAGATGTTGTCAAACTTTAGGTTTGCTTTCTATTCTTGACTTCCGCAGTAAACTCTTCAATAGAAATTTAAAAAAAAAAAATTGTAACAAAATATAGTAAGTACAAATACTATTATTACTTATTCTTCATATTTTTCTTCTTGCCCTTATTGTGTAGGGTCAGCGTCGTATCTCCTCTAATTATTCTGTTTACGAATTTGGTATGGATTTTACAGCATACCGCCTGACGTCTACCTTTCTTCGGTTATATCTCCAGTAGTAAATCCATTGTGCCATAGGGAGGGACCCATCTGTTTTTGAGAGTTTCTTCTGATTATACCATTTTTCCTTCTATGATTGACATTTTACTAATATATATTATAAAACAAGAAAGATAAAATTTCATATTTTGTTTGTTTTTCTCTACGAATAAATAAAAAGTCGTTTTTTCTGTTTTTTTATATTCTATAATTACTAAAAAAAATAAGTAGGCATCCACATCGTAGAGTTATAATGGAATTTGTGTTTCTCACAGCAACAGTCCAAACAGGCCCATTGGTCAGTGTTCGATAAACTGTAACAGAACCTGGTACTTTTAGTTCAAGTAGGCACTTCTTCAACTTCACTATGTAGGCACCTGGCATTGCTGAAGTCCATGGGTGACTGTAGGCACTCACCATAAGGTGGGCCGTATGCTCGGCTGCCTACAACCGGCAATAAATATAAATAAAAACTAATCCTTATTATATCTATTGATTTAAGTTTTTGTAAACTTGGTTTTTTTTTTATTATTATTGAAGGATTACTGGTGGCCCGGAGGCCTTTCCAGTTTCACCAGGACAGGCGGACGAGCAAAGGCTCAGCCAGAAGGGGAAACTTTATGTGCTATGAATACTCATATTATATATAAATAATGTATGCATTTTAAAAGAGCTTTGTGCTTTGTGCATTGTACTTCTTGTTGATTCGTCTAACTACATTTGAAAGCGTAAAACCCTACTCGAATAAAAACTTTACGATTTTGATTTTTAGTGTTACAGCCAATCACAGTCAAAGTAAAATAAATGTTAACTAACAATCTAATTTGCTTTTTAATCAGGCACAATCGCTTAAAATTCTTATATGGCTTTTCAATTGATGTTTTCATTCAAGAATATGTAAACCGAACTAAAATTACAGAGTCGTGTATTGTGTGTTTACCCGTAATTATATCATAAAATTTAATTAACGGGCCGGAAATGATTTACATTTTGTTTATATTTTCACCCGTGAATATAAACATAGGGTCACGAGTTGGCACGTGCTTGTAATTTTATACGTAACAAAATAACAACTTTGTTGAAATTCTGTTTGTTTACGATGTGTTTTTATAACAAGCTTCTATTTAATTTGAAATATAATATGTGTATGGGCTCATGGACAACATATTTTATATGTGAATATAAGCATAGGGACACGAGTTGGCACGTGCTTGTAATTTTATACGTAACAAAATAACAACTTTGTTGGAATTCTGTTTATTTACGATGTGTTTTTTAACAAGCTTCTATTTAACTTGAAATATAAGTATGTACCTACTATATACATAATAATATATTTGTTTGAGTAAAATTTTGAAAAATTTGAACCGCTTCCTCGTATTCTGCGAAGTAAGTAGTTGATGTCCAGTTTCGAAGACAATCTGTTTTTCACTATGAGCGTGGCTTGAATTGAGACCCAGAATTAGCTCCAGGTAAAGGAACTATTTAAAAGTCAACAGCAAGACACGAGTTTTTGCGTAAGTATTCTATTTTCATGGAAGGCTTTGAGTTTTACCATGACCAGGGAACTCAATTGGTAGCAAAACAGACCAGAAATCATTCTATACTTGCAGCCCACTGAGTTTCTC
This sequence comes from Bombyx mandarina, assembly GCF_003987935.1. The sequence goes on along the minus strand of NW_021011490.1, from coordinate 4,847,510 downwards.
GCCAGATCTTCTCAGTGGGTCACGTTTCCGATTCGGTGGTAGATTCTGCGAAACACTGCTCTTGCTAGGGTCACTGTTAGCAACACTCCAGCTTGAGCCCCGTGAGCTCACCTACATGTTAGGGCGAAGCTGAAATAGCCTCTCAACGCTATCAGCATAGGTAGGGAAAAAAACGTACGTCTTCAATTATTCTAAGCGCAACCATGATAATATAATTTCAGGATTGGAATCCGAGTGTCGTAAGAACCATTTAACTATGAAGAGCACAGGCGTTATATTATATTGCATACGAATTTAATAATATTAGAGAGAAAGTGTTTCGGAGTGATTCAATAATCATATCCTTTTCTCAGTCGGAACAACTTCAGACATGACACACATCTTCCGTAAGGAATAGTGATACTGTTTATTATATACTGTATTATGTAGTAAATTAATGGGTTTACTTTAAAGTTTATTGTCTTCTTTTTAGGTCGTTTAATTAAAATCTTTAAGTCATAAAATCAGCCAGTTGTTTGAGTCATATAATATTTGTAGAGAGAAATATATTGAAGATTAGAAAGACAAAAAAGAAATTGAATAAAAAAACATTTCAGGGGGAGATGTAAAGAAAAACCTTTTTTTATGTAATTTTTATGTAAAGCCTTTGAAACTGTTTAGTTTAAAAAAAATATGATATTTCTTGTTTAAATTGACTGAGCTCTCTGTTATTGAAACAAAAAAGAGGAGTTCGGTTTTACTTAATTCAGTAATACTGTGTAAAATAATAATTTGTTGAAAATAAAGGTTTTCAATGTTGTTTTAATATTATACAGAAAACGCAATTAAGTCTTTTATTATTGTTCAAACATTTTTAGAATATTCCATATAATATATATGTCGGAGACGGTCATGAGTTTAGTAACTAAGCGGAACGCAGCATAATTCCCGAGAGATGGCAGCACGATTGCGGTATCGTCGGAACTCGGCTAACTTCGTGTTACGACAGAGCCTAGCCGATGGAGGCGCGTAGACGCCATCACACTTACGTCACTTACCGACCAGCCTTCTCTTGAAGAGCGGTGCCTCCGTCCTAAGAACTGTCATTCGTTTTCGTTTGCTAACGTCAAGAGAAGATTTCTAAATTGTTCTAAGACAACAAACGTGATTGGTGTACTCAATATTTCTCTTGGCTCGATAACCCTATTCGCCCCTATGATGTCTGACGATGATGTTAATAATTGTGGATTCTCCGACATATATATGTTTACTGTAACTCTAAGGATCTGAAATGGGGCTTCCCAATTAATTACACTTTTCTTTTTCAACGATATATTATTATGATATAAAAATATGAAACAAATTAAGTCTTCAAATTAAAATATCATGAGAGAAGTTTTATATTTTGCTATAAAAATGCATTTCTTTATTGTAGAAGTCCTCTGAATGGCCGGCCAGAAAGAACGGTTCACATAATTTACACAAATTCAGACAACGCCACTTGATTTGTAGCTGTAAGAATCCACAATAAATCGTCCTTCTTTTTGTTTCGGTCCAAAATGTAAGCGATTTTCTTGCGACCAGGGCCTGGTCTGAGAATTCCGAACGCTTTTGTGTTGTCTCTCATTACAATACTCTCTCTCTCTAATTATTTAATACGTTTTACAATTTCTAAAGCTTAGTATATTTTAAATTGCGTGTTCGAAGATCAAATAGACCAATAGTGTGGATTCCCGCTGGTGGTGGGACTTCTTGTGAGTCGGCACCGGAAGGTAATGCTCTGCCTATTTCTATCTTGAAGCACTTATGCTCTTCGATTTGAAGTGAGGGGAAGTTAAACTATAAGACTGAGACTCGCATCAATCCGTTCCAATATATATTATATAACTAGTTGATCCGGCAGACTTCGTAGTGCCCCAATCGATAAATAAAAGACCTAAACTTTTGTATAAAATAAACTTAAAACGGACAAAAGAAATCCGTCCGACGGGGGACACATCAAAGGAAAAACAAAATTGTTATTTTTTTATTTAATTCCGAGCATTTTCATATTTATCTACCTTTTAAACCTTTCCTGGACTACCACAAATAATTCAAGACCAAAATTAGCTAAATCGGTCCAGCTTTTCTCGAGTTTTAGCGAGACTAACGAACAGCAATTTATTTTTATATATATAAAATATTAAAATATTATATAGATACTAAATTAAATGCTTGTAGCTGTAACACTTAGAGTAGGTCCAGGGCACAGGGACCCTGGGAACCGTATTCATCGAAGAGTTCAAGGGAGTCCTAACCCATACAACAGTCTTACAACATCTTACCAGCGGGTCGCGATACCGATTTGGTATTTGATAAAATTGTGAAGCAACTGCTCTTAAGTTGTTAGGTCTCCTTTGGAAGCGCTTCGGCAGCTGTTAGCAAATAACCCCCCCCTCCCCGGTGGAGCCCGCGATTGTTTACCTGCCGAAGCTGGAAAAGAATTTGGGCCACTATTGTATAAAAAAATAAACTCAGGTTTCAAAGTGGGTGGCAGCATTTGCTTTATTGATTTTTATGGGCTCCGGTGGTTATGGGCGAGCGAGAGCTACGACAGCCTACGTAGTATTAAGTGGTTCACTTCATACACGTAGGCCGCCGTAGCTGATCCACCTATCTAGGCAATATCAAAAATCATAACTATAAATTGTACGTTTGTTAATATGTTCTAATTTCAATTGTGGCAACCACATTTTTGGATCAATTTCATTTAAGACTCAACTTCGAAAATATTACGTTCAGTACAGTCTGTTCGGATCGAGTGATACGGCTACGCCGGGGAACTGATTCTACGGCAGTATATTTTGAAATCCGTATGTATGTGTACCTGACACATGCAGTCAGTAAAAATCAAACCCGCAAAGATATAAATATGCCTAAATTATCAGGGCATATTGTCTACCAGACTCATCACAAACGGGGAGAAATGGCGATTGCTCCTGAGGCGCATAACATCTGCCCACAGCAATGATACCAGTGACGACCATGACCGGTCTGACAAGAGTGATACGACAAAGATATTGTAACAGATTTACGACAATCATGTAGCACGAGGTTGGCTGCGGAGATACCTGTAGCCCTTTAGATCTAGTATTATTTTAAGGAAAACCTCCAATTTAATTCAACAAATCTTCCTCTTTGCATCGTGTTCCTGAGTGCTGAGGGTCGTGACCTTTATGGAGCATTTCTCCTTCTCCTCTCTATTCGGAATATCTTCCTTCATTCTTTTTTGTCCTCTCTGCAAAATGGATAGCGACATTTATGCCAGAGTCCAATGCAGTCACAATTTGATCGAACCAGCCCTAGGGACGACGACCCCTTGGCCTCTTTTCTTCCACTTTGCCGGTGATGGGTAGTTTTTTGAGATTGTCACCATTCTTCCTCGCAACATGACCGAAAAACTCGAAAATTCTACGTAGGTAAGCAGTAAAGTATTGTGGAGACGTCTAGTTCTTCCAGGATCAATACGTTGGTCCAATGTGATGATTCAAAAATTATGAAAGATTTATATTTTACTTTTCTATTACCTTACACTTTATATTAGTGAGATATGAACAAATCTTTCGAAGGAATTAGAAACGTCTCCGCGACTTTCTAAAACTTGCACTGTATCTTCATCCCATTTCTCGTGTGAGTCTGTTATTTTTATTATTAAATCGTATTAGGAGAACATAAATACTATAGTAACTTGGAAATATCGCAAACTTTCCGCATTTCACATAAAATATATCGATGAACATTTCTGAACGAAAATTGCTATCGTGAACATATTTAATTTTGTATTTAGATGGATTTAACACCAATAAAAATAAACAAACCATACTAAATATTAAATATAAAAAAGTACAATGGGTGATTTTATTTTTCAGAGCGATCCCTTCCAGGCAATCATCGGTAGGACATGAATCATCTAAGGAAAGTAACTACTTAGTAGTAGTAGTACCTACTATGATCTTATCGCTATATACAATATTATGATTACAATAATTATTATATTACAAATAAAAATATGTGTAAACAATTTACACCTTAATATCATTTTTTACATTAATACCTATGTAACTTTGAATTAGTAATTAGCCTAACACGAATTTAGCAGATTTTTTTACATTCATTTATGTTTATGATAAAATATACAAAAAAAATAACACCGATGTTCATACGATATAAATTAAATATAACATGATCAACTTTTCGTACACAACGTTATTCGTCCGCTTTTCATACTATCAACGTCGCCCATAAAAATAAACAAAAAAGGTGTACACAATGAAGGAAAAAATCAACACGTATTGTGGTCACATCATAAATAAGACTGAAATTTTCAGTTGCGAAAATTCATATAAAAAAAAAAAAAAAAAAAAAAAACGGTAATGACCCGCTCGTTAGTATAAAAGTTATTAGTATGACCGCTTTACAACGTTAGGGCCGTCCTTTGCAGTCAGATATAATATAACGATTCGTCATTTTTATTACGAGTACTGTTGACGACAAAAGCGGTTTGCAAGTTGCCGAAATATCCGTCAACAGATGCGCCAAATTTGGCTTTGTTGTTACCAGCAACGGAAACAGTGAGCGGGCCTAAAATCCGTAAAAAGCCGTATTATTTTTATGGTTATTTTCTTTCCAGTTCTTTCTAATGACGTTTAAGTGTACATTCTATAGTAAATATTAAATGTTCGTTAGTAACCCTAAAGAACCTTATGAGGTACTCTCCTAGAGGGGTAGTCGAGAAAATAGGGTAATTCAGATCTTGATCAAATACTGGAAACCTTCAGAAAACAACGTCTTCTAATTTAAATGAGAAAGTACGAAAATTTACCGGGGCTTACGTACTAAGTAACTGAATAATTAATATCGCCAATATAATATGTTGATAAAAATATTAGCTTTGAATCACATTTTTACGCTATGATTGTTCAAATGAAGCTTAATGAATACTTCTGAAAAGTTAAAAAAAAACAGAATAAATACCCTTTGTTACGAACAAATATTTTTACATTAAGCTTAAACTGTTTCTGATTGTACCTACATAATATTTGTTGCGTTCTTTTCACTTTTTATTGCTCTGTTTTGTTCAACATTAAAAGTAAGCGTGCCGTTTTATTTTTGTTACGTGTGGCGCTGACTGTACCAAGTGTTTTTACGTGCGCGGCCAATAAATATTCGCACACCTGTTTTAGTAGTTGAGAGAAAATTATTTCATTATTAGTTCGAGAAGCGTGTTGGAAATACGTTATCGAGTGGGTCGGAATCGTGTTTTCTGATTTATAAATTCATTATAATATCGACGTTTGACAATAACTGCTTTCAACATAAATGATAGGCAATAACCATATTCGATACGCTATTAAAATGGTCTATTAGGTCTAGTAAAATCATTTCAATCCTTCAGCTAGGTTCGTTAAAATAGAGTTTTTTCAGGTATTTCAACTTTAAATTAGTCTACTGTAAAGTTCAAGCATTGTCGCTTAGTCACGTTTGCCTTTCAAGCGTCGATATGGTACTTTAAGTAGCTCTGTTGGTATTATTGTGACATCTATTAGGTGTTAGTTTAGTTAGGTTTATATCAGGTATCTTTGTGATTGAGAAGGAGATGATTGACGATAAGGCAAATTAAACTACAATATCAAATGAAAAATAATAATAATAACTTCATACATCACTTAAACATTATACTCAATTTACAGGCTTTGTTGCTATATTTAAACTCGGTGTCAATAGCTTCACCGGGACGTATCGATTATTGTATGATGGTCATTTTTACGACTTTTTTATACGTTTCAGCCTGTTCACCATATCAATACGAATATAATATATTATCAAATAACATCAGCACTCAAAGAAACTTATATTGAAATTATGCACACTGAATATTGAAAGAGAGACCTAAGAAAGTGCCGAAAGAAACTTGTATTGGCATTATGTACCCAAGATACATGATAGATGTTTAAGAAGATAGACAGAAATGTAGAATTATAATTACTTGCAAAATTTATCAAAAATATTGAAAAACTAATGATAAGTAGAACTTTGAACTGAATTTTTTTTATTTTATAATTTGCTTAGATGGGTGGACGAGCTCACGGCTCACCTGGTGTTAAGTGGTTACTGGAGCACATAGACATCTACAACGTAAATGCGCCACCCACCTTGAGATATAAGTTCTAAGGTCTCAAGTACAACGGCTGCCCCATCCTTCAAACCGAAACACATTACTGCTTCATGGCAGAAATAGGCAGGGCGATGGTACCTACCCGCGCGGACTCACAAGAGGTCCTACCACCAGCATGTCACCTACTCTTAAGAGTTGAGCTCCAAAAATTGCTTGCCCGAAATCTAATCTAAAAGCACTAGCTTACAGTCTCTACATCGTTGAGATTGCGGTCCAGCTAACCGTAAGTGGTTAGAAGTTTTACGACTAGTTCTCAATTTGAAATATTTAAGTGATTTCGGTAAGGGTGAAATATAGTGTAAGAATAGAAGTTAAAAGTTAGTTCGTCTCAATAAATTTTCAGTTGCGATGAGACATTGCTGATTTAGCGTGAAAGTTTCAAACGATCTACCAGAGTTAATCAATTTAAGTTACATCGTTAATGTCTCGTAATAGAAATAATAAAAATGCTCCTGTCAGGTTTATTAGTTAATGCGGTCTCTTTTTTACTATTCATGTTGGAACTACATAATATAGTCATAATCTTTATAATAATACTTAGTCCTATGCTAAAAAAATTTACAAATAAGAACCCTAACTAGCTAGCAGACGTTTTTAATTTAAATAATTTAAAGAAAGTTCCTTTGACATAAAATCATGAATATGTAAATAAAATAATTCGTATTAAAATATGTCGTCACTTGCCATGACCCAAAATAGTTGGTAATTTACTTCAATGACTCCGAGTCTCCATATTAACGTGACCCTCTAATCTATGCTCTTATGAAAAATTCAAATCCAGTGGATTAAGATCCAGATGTGGATTTGGATTTTGGAGCTTACAACACCAAAAATGTTTAAGACATATATATGTATTTATATAGGTATTTTGAAAGGTTCTCTTCATGATGTCGATAATTTAATGTTTGCTCTCTTGATTTCTTTGCATTGCTTTCTCATCACTATATCTTAAATATTTTTTTGTGTTGTAAGCTGGAAGACATCTGTTGCATAAAGGAAATAAAAAGTCCTCATGACTTTAATCTAGATTACAACATCATTGGCGACATTTACGCTATGATCTCGTAGGAAAGTAATCTACACCAACAAAACGTTGAAGAGGAAAATCACACAAAACGTTCTAAAAATCCATTATTAACTTTTAGATGTTTTCCACGTGCAGCTTTTGTGTACGGAGCGGGGACCGAAACATCAAGTTGTCCCATAAAATTGTCGAAGGGAAAAAAATGTAATCGAAGTTCAGCGACGATCGTAACTTCGAACTGTCAGTTACAAGGGTTTTAAGGGCCATAGGCGTTGGAGAAGACGATTTATTTAAGGGTATGGAGATAGGCTATTAGTGGCCTCTTTATATGGTGAGGAGGCACCCCTTTATAAGGTATTATGGATGGTTTGACAAGTTAGTTGATATAAACAATGGAACTGAAATGAAGTTTTGATCGGTACATTATAATTAGATTGGGAGAATATTCTATACAAATTGCATAAATTTACCTTAAAAAAATTAGGTATTCAACATTAAATACAATTTTATTGTTGCACTACATAACAACAGTACAAAAATATTGTAACATACATAGAATATGGCTGTATGGTTAGAGTCGATGATCTTTAAGAAAAAAAAAACATTCAAAAAAGGAGTATTTTATTTAAATGAGGAGAGTATGTATGCCAGTTTCATATTGTTTATATATTTGGAAGATCGTATTAATACTGTTAAGATCGTATTAGAAGGTACATACTCTAATATGGCTTTCATTTTCAATAGCCCGCCATTTTAACAGTTGTCATGAGTCAAACTGTCACTACTTGACAGATGACAAGTAAAAACTACGCCATTGATGAAAATTGAAAGATATACGCTTCAAAAACGCAGTAAAATTATTAAAATTCACTACACAATATATTAGACTGGCTGCTCATTCAATTAAGATTGACGATTTTTTTTCTGACATCTCGATCGTTTTACGATGACGGGCCACTAAGACATTATCTATTAAAATCTATAGGTACTTTAATAGCGCCGCATATTTTGTAAATATATTAATATTGATTGACATTTACGTTTCATTTCACACAGAAACGACTAACAGTGTGTATTTTCAGGTCTGGCAGTTTGTTTGACGTTCTTTTCAATTCGCAGTAAAGCTGTTTTTGTATGAGAACATTTTGTTCCAGACATATTGACATTACTGATTCGAAATACAAATTTGAAGACCATAATTTCTTTTTGGCAACTTATCTACACTAATTATTCAAGAGAATTCGAAATCGATACATCTATGAATGAATCGACTTCGCGAGATGTGAATATTAAATGAACGTTTTTTTTTAAGTACTTTATCTTATACCTATACCTTTAAACGAGCAATTCTTGTATATATATATATATATATATATATATATATATATATAATCTGAATCTCTGAAACGGCTCCAACGATTTTCATAAAATTTAGTATACAGGGGATTTCGGGGGCGATAAATCGATCTAGCTACGATTTATTTTCAGAAGATGTTGTTTCATTCGTGTTTTCAATAATCAACTTTATCGATAATCAACTTTAGGACTTTTCCCGACATCTATTGGCGAATAATAATACTATTTTTCTTAATTTAGGGCAACTAATCGCTTTAAAGACACAACAAGATGGCGTTATCAAAAAAATAAAATAAAATACGAGCCAAGCTCGGTCATCATCTGTAAATATTTATTTTCAAAGGAAAAAAGAGAAGCTTACAAACGTTATCTTATTTGGAAACATGTCGTGATGAACGGGAAATGGAACGCAGAAGGACTTCAACAACAATCAGTCGAGAAAAGATGGAGAATGTTAAAAATGTTTTTAGAGAATATTTTTCCGTTTGAGTGCGGATTGTGATGGGGCGCGTACACACTGTTGAACGTCTATTTTGTAATCTTGGCCCCGCAGGCTTCCTTTTACCAAACGGAAATGTCTGTTCAGTAACTCAATCACGGTTGTTTTCGTTTCACTCCATCATCTACAATGTGTACTGGATATTCAGTTTATTTCGTCAATTCATTTTTAAGTACAGTAAGTGAGGTATAAATAAAGAAGAAGAAGACATTTAGTAATAAAAATCAAACTCGCAAAATTATAATTTGCGTAATTACTGGTGGTAGGACCTCTTGTGAGTCCGCACGGGTAGGTACTGCCTACTTCTGCCGTGAAGTAGTAAAGCGTTTCGGTTTGAATGGTGGGGCAGCCGTTGTAACTATTCTTTGAGACCTTAGAACTTATATCTTAAGGTGGGTGGCGCATTTACTTTGTAGATGTCTATGGGCTCCAGTAACTACTTAACATTAGTTGGGCTGTGAGCTCGTCCACCCAACCAAGCAAAAAAAAAGTAAATACTGGTAGTAATTATCGTTACAGATACTCTAAGTTAGATAACGTAGGCTCACATTTCACTGGATGCCGAATGGAATCTGAAGCCTATAAATGGTAATGTGTTTTTTAATTATTAATCCTACAGCAGAAGCTAATAATGTTGCGAAACTACACATGTATCGCACAATTAATACGTTAATTTTCGATTTATTTCAGAATATAATGTAGTTTATAGTGAGGGGTAGATCTCAGGCGTATTTTTATTCAATAAAACTATGGGTTAGTCACTAATATCAAATTTCGAATTCTAATCTTGTTATATACTTACACAAACAATTTTCGATTTAAAACGATAATTACAATAAGACGCAGGCGCACGCTATTCATACTTCAAACGGAAGCTCCCGGAACACAGATTATACACTTCTCTGTCAAAAGACGGACATAGATACTAAAAACTATTTTCAGCGTAGGTTGTAGGTAGTACAGGTTGGTTTGCTATAAGTTATGAATGTGTATAATGCTTGTTGTGTTTTATACTTGTCTACTTATCAACTCGCTTGAACTGGGCTCTATGAGTACTGTTTTTTTTTCAAATTCGACTTTCCTAATTGAATTTCTTGTCCTGCGTACACGTAATTTGTCAGGAACTTCGAGAATCGACTCCCTGAAGTTAACTGGGGCGAGCGCGACACGACCATTTGACGTGACCTTTGTTTTGTTCATGTTAATATCGGCAAATGCGAGCAGTGTGATGGTTTATTGAGGTTTCCTTGGGCTTCCTCAACTTATTCGGTATATCATAAATCAAACAACAGATCCATAATAATAGAATTAGACGACTAGAGCTTAAATCTTATGGGATTTAACTAATATAATTTGAATGAAAAAGACCGACTGTCTTCTTCGTAATAAGGTGACACTCTACAAAACTTGCATACGCCCGTTATGACTTAAGCAAGCGCAGTGTTCACTCAAGCGGCCCGCGCTAGTTTGAAACTCCTACGAGTTTTCGGAGCACCGTGGTTCAAGAGGAACGTAGATCTCTATGATCTGGAGTTTGACTCTATTATTAAGTATCTTCAGTGGGCACTAGTGCGCCGCTTCAAAAGGGGGGGGGGGGGAGGGCACGACACAAAAACCCCCTTGTCGTGGCCGCCAGAAACTACATACACTATGATGCGTACCAAATGGTAAACTGTCGACATCGCCTTAAGTACGTCATTTCGGATCCTCGATCCACTCCTGCTTTTGTACACCTGCACCTCGACCGTTGCTGTGTAACCTCGAGCACTGGTCACCGTTTTCGTTGAACACGTCGCTAGGGCTCGGCAAGAAGATTAACGCACAGAAACAGCCCACTGAGTTTCTCGCCGAATCTTCTAAGTGGGTCGCGTTTCCGACCCGGTGGTAGATTCTGCGAAGCACTGCTCTGGCTAGGGCTAGTGTTAGCGACGTCCACTGATTAGAGCCGCGTGAGCTCACCTACGCGCGTTATGCTCGCATAGCCTCTCAAGGCTACCAGCTTGGGTAGGCAAAAAAGTATATTTTTTGTAAATTTGATTGACTGTACACCGTGCCTATATCACCCAGTCAACATGTTATATAAGAATACTATATTTTGATGGAGGAAGTGGGTGATATAACATATATTTCATTTACACATTATACACATTATATTAAATCTCTAAGATATATAATATATTCAGTTACACATTATATTAAATCTCTAAGAAACTTTTCGTGTGCGAAACCAATTTGATATTGAGCGAGCACTGAGATTTCTCTGTAAGAAAACCTTTTACTTGTTACATTTTTTATTCGATGAACGAATGAGGCCACTTCGAGTGTGGACTTGAAAATTTATCTGCAAACAAATGAAATGTGACTAATTCAATGACCAATACTTTATACTCAGATGAAGGTTTGTCTTTAGAAGATTTTTATTTTTACTTTGATGTAGTAGTAAATTTTATGAACGTAAGTTTGTGATTAAATATTAGTTTAATTTTATTTTATAACCTTATAACATTATTTTAATTTTATAATAATAGGCCATTTATGTAAGGTATATTTAAGTTTAAGTGTATATTGTAGTTCTAAGTCAGTTGGAAATATTCCATCGTGCACACGGAGACATTATAAACTTATTTGCGGTAGGCAGCGGCCTGTCTCTGCCCCTGGCATTGCTGAAGTTCACGGGCGACGGTAACCACTCACCATCAGGTGGGCCATATGCTCGTCTGCCTACAAGGGCAATAAAAAAAAATAAACAAAAAAATTTAAACTAGACCCCGCAAAGTGCAGAATCGTAATGTGTCCAATATTCATTGTTGCATTACATAAAACCGAAAATACTTTCCGAATCAGTATACGTTTCCAATATGCACTACAATATCTGTTCTTCTCTACTTTTTCTTCACGTTATCCTACTAGGTGGGGTCGGCACAGCTAATTTTTCTCTCCCATTCTCTTCTATCAGCCGTCATCTCAACACTCAACACTCCTCTCTCTCTCTCTCTCTCTCCTATATCGTCATTCACACAATCCATCCATGTCTTCTTCGGTCGACTTCTTCCCCCTCTCTACCTCTACCTACACTACAATATCTGTTAACTAGCTAACCTCGTGGTGAGTGGTTATCGTCGCTCACGGAGTCAGTATGCCTGAAAATATAGATCTTTTTCAAAGAATAACAATGTTAGTTTATTTATCTCTATCTCATTTGTCCGATGACTGAAATACTGGAGTAAATTTCAAAAAAAAAATTGACAAAGAATCCACTATTTTCTTGTTAAGGAGTTTGATTCTATCGACAACAAAGTATATATTTACATTTATATGAATACATACATATTTTAACCATAATAAAATTCTAATACAAGTCAAATTTACCAGTCACGTGTTACCCAACAAATAAGTAAAATGACTCTTAAGTGTTAATCCTGTAATGAACCCGGCACTAACCGTTGCGAGCTGACTACTAATTCACGAAATCGGACGCATTGCGTTGGATATCCCGATTCTTGGAGAAACAAACGTCAACTTTATTCTATAATCGGTAGGGTTTTGTTTCACAATGTCAAATACTTTAAACATCTACCCTCGTGCTTTTGACGATAAAAATTTATGTTTTAAACGAAAATCGCCACTGAAAGCCTTCGCTATGAATAAAATTCCGGTTACCTGCGGCCCTTCGGACCCGATTTAATATTTATACGTGCGACATGCGAGATCGTTACTACGTAACATTCAATCGCCCGAAATTCGGTAACAGCTTTTGAGTTTGGTGTATAGTGAGGAAGTTCATCAGAAGGCTTATTTTCGGACAGAATCTTTGCGATGTATCCTGAACGAAAATCCTCTTTTAAAATAAATTTACTCTTCGAAGATAGAAAACGGTAGACTGAATGTGATATGTTGTTGAGTCGAACAATTGTCACACGACTGTTCGTAAAGAAATAAAAGCTATGTTGTAAAATATAATAATAACAGTAACAAAAATAATAATTAGGAACAAATCACGCACGATTGTCCGGCTCCAATTTAGGATTCCCTGTGTTGTGTGTGGTACCAGAAATTGATACACATATACTATATACTGAACTGATATACATATAGATAACAAACACCAAGACAAAGAGCAAGCAAATCTGGTCATTGCACATGTTTGCCCAAATCGAACCCATGACAATCAACGCACAGTAAGGAGAGCTAGCCACAGAGTCAGAAATATATTGTTATAATTGAAAAAAGGCGAACTCTGATAAATCTGTCCCAAAATCAAAGCTAATTTGATAGATAGCGTTTGTGAAAGCTTGCCTAAGTAAAACTGTTTTTATTACATACATTGACGTAGCTCGAGCTAATTAATAGTGTTACGACGGTAAGAGTAACGCCATCTATCGTCGAATAGCCGAACGAATATCGAAGGATCTAGTAGTATCTAGAACGCTCGAGTAGTACTATCTATTGTCAGATAGCGGAAACACACAATACTCGACTTGTGTGGAATATTCTCGACGATTCTAGGCATTTCGTCTCGACTATAAAAGCGTTGCAGAGATGGCACGCAGACATCTACTAACGGTACTTTTAGGTACCTCAAGCACCGGTCATCGAACCCGTCGCTTACGACGAAGGGCTCGACGAGTAAACTAACCCACAGTCACAGCCCACTGAGTTTCTCGCCGTCTCTTCTCAGTGGGTCGCGTTTTCGATCCGGTGGTAGATTCTGCGAAGCACGACTCTTGCTAGAGTTCGTGTTAGGGACGTCATCAGGTTTGAGTCCCGCAAGCTCACCTACTAATTAAGGTTACGCTGAAATGCCTCTTAAGGCTATCAGCTTAAGAAGGAAAAAAAAATAAAAAACACGCACTCAGTTAGTAATCCGAGCTACTCGAAGCGAAACATCGAACGGATCACTTGAAGCGAAGCGGAAGAAGCGAATTGAGAATTTTAAAGTGTTTGCGAAGTGTTTAAAGTCTTGAATACAGTTTTAATTTTATTTATCCCGTACAATAGCATAGCTGTCAGTCAATCAGATCAAAAATATCCACACTTCTCGAAACATTGCAAGTTACCTCGNTCAGTTAGTAATCCGAGCTACTCGAAGCGAAACATCGAACGGATCACTTGAAGCGAAGCGGAAGAAGCGAATTGAGAATTTTAAAGTGTTTGCGAAGTGTTTAAAGTCTTGAATACAGTTTTAATTTTATTTATCCCGTACAATAGCATAGCTGTCAGTCAATCAGATCAAAAATATCCACACTTCTCGAAACATTGCAAGTTACCTCGACAAAATGAGAAGTTAACTTTTATGTACAAGTCACTTGAAGCATTTTACGTATTTTTATATAAATAGAAAACCGACGATTATAATTAATTTTTAATTTTGAGAGCTATAAAACATTCATTAATATTAGTGTTAATATTTCTCAAAAAATTCTAGCTCTATTAAATTTAAGTTACGTGCTCTATAAAGGTACCTACTCCCTGTCGAATTGTATTTATTACTTACCTACCTGAATTTAAGCGATAACCATCAACGGGCGCCGCTTAACCAACCCCAAAGCGACGTAACATTTTAAAACTAGACATTACTTGAAAAACCGATTCGAGTATTTTAGAATGTTTTTTATTTTTATTTTTTATTGCTTAGATGGGTGGACGAGCTCACAGCCCACCTGGTGTTAAGTGGTTACTGGAGCCCATAGACATCCACAACGTAAATGCGCCACCCACCTTGATCTTAGCCAAAAGGCCGAGAAGCGATAACATAAGAACACATTTAAAACTCGACAAAATATATAAAGGAGTGTATTTCACGGTGTTGTAACACCATCTTTTTAGGGAGCCAGTTTCGCTATTTTTTGCAATATAATTTCGGCGGAACTGCGCATTCTTTTTTGCTTACGACGGTATTTGCAGGTGCGGGAGCTCGGAAAAAAAAAATTGTATGGGTCTACGCAGCTTTGAATGTGGCTCGCTGCCTTTTCAGTTAAAGTATTACGTACATAACTATTGGTCTGAACGATTTCAAAGGCTAACGAATGTCTAGTTACATACTGTAATTAAACACGATAACTCGCTAGGGATTTGTATAAAAAAATATATTTTTACTATTATTTACCTGGCTAAAATTAATACATTACATATTAATCATAATGAAGTCGTACATAATCTTCTTTATATATAAAAATGAATTGATGTTCGTTAGTCTCGCTAAAACTCGAGAACGGCTGGACCGATTTGGCTAATTTTGGTCTTGAATTATTTGTGGAAGTCCGAAGAAGGTTTAAAGGGTAGATAAATATCAAAATGCTCGGAATTAAATAAAAATAACAATTTTGTTTTTCCTTCGATGTGTCCTCCGTCGGACAGATTCCTTTTGTTGAAGTGAAACTTCCTTATCGGCGTTGGAAAAAAATTTACCGTCACATTTTTCGGTTACGCGTCACATTTTTCCGTTACGCGCCATCTGTTTTGTATTCATGTCTATGATAATAAAATCCTTTTGTTTAAACTTTATCTAATTTAACTTTTTTGTATTCATGTCTATGATAATAAAATCCTTTTGTTTAAACTTTATCTAATTTAACTTTTTTGTATTCATGTCTATGATAATAAAATCCTTTTGTTTAAACTTTATCTAATTTAACTTTATTTAACCAATTTCTAGAAAGTTGCATGTAGATCATTTTTCGAAAAATAAGGCCATAAATAAGTTTCACTTCTTACGTGTGTACACTAGTACACGCACACATTTTTTGTTTTAAGTTTATTTTATACCAAAGCTTAGGTCTTTTATTTATCGATTGAGGCACTACGAATTCTGCCGGGTCAGCTATTTATATATAAAGTAACCAACCTTAACATTTCTATGATTTCGAAACTTTTTCTTTAACCAAATGTTACATTTATTAAAACCTTGAAATTATATGGAAATAATGCAATTATTTTTTCCCGCTAAAAGAGATTCTATTCAAAAATGCACAGCGCTTTTCCGTATACTTACATATGCAAACCTTATTATTCAGCGCAGAACTCGAGAGCACGTTCGATAATTGTATTCATTCTAAACGAAAAATCACATCTGCATGACGCGACTATCAAATACAATTTCTTTGCACTCTTTAATATTATACTAGACGATGACCGAGCTTTGCTCGGTTTTTTTTTGATAACGCCATCTTGTTGTGTCTTTAAAGCGGTTAGTTGCCCTCAATTAAAAAAAATAGTATTATTATTCGCCAATAGATGTTGGGAAGAGTTGATTATTGAAAACACGAATAAAACAACATTTTCTGAAGATAAATCGTAGCTAGATCGATTTATCGCCCCCGAAACCCCATGTATACTAAATTTTATGAAAATCGTTGGAGCCATTTCCGAGATTCAGATTATATTCTTCTTCTTCTTCCAGTGCCTCTTCAATCCTGAAGGTTGGCCGTTAGCTTTCTATATTCGTTTTTATCTGCAGCTAGCCGGAACAGCTGTTCGACGGAGGCAATACCGGTCCACTCCCGGATATTTCGGAGCCATGATTTCTTTCTTCGCCCAGCACGTCTCTTTCCGTCCACTTTGCCCATAATTATCAACTGCAGCAGCACGTATCTATCATTCCTGAGCACGTGGCCGAGATATTCTATCTTGCGCTTTTTTATTGAAGGCAACATTTTTCGGGACATATGAACGCGCTGAAGCACGGTTTCATTCAGATTATATAGGTATATATTAATATACATGAATTGACGGTTTAAAGGTATTATATTATATATATTGTGTTTGATAGAATTGCAGTGAACACAATATTTATGCAGTGTAGGAATAGGATAAAGTATTACGTGACTGAAAGATCATGAGTTAGGGCAGTGAGGTTAACACTTTCCGCGTGATCACGAGACGTTAATTGACTAATGACATCGATTTTTATTGCGTATTCATCAGGAGTTCACATTACTCAATGAAGTTTTGATAATATTTCAAGCAATATTTACCTTGCTGAAATAAAAGTTGTGTTGAGATGAAACTAAATTTATTTAGTTTCAGTCTCAAAGGTTCAGGCAAAATTATTAGTGGCAAAAGTTTTGTGACGTGTGGGAGGTTGTTTCTTTATTTAAGCTAACAAAGCAAGAGAGTAATCGTGGCAGAACAAACTAAGCTATCTTATCGACTCATCTAATATTAAAGGTATTGGAACCCTCTAGTCATAGTGCCGAATTTGCAATGCACTGTTATGGCGCCTACCCTAATATTTTGGATTTTTGTGAAACAAAATTTTTTGTAAGACAATAGCCCGACATTGAAATAAGAACTAACGATTTTTAATTACACTGTACCTGTAATAAAAACGGAGGTAGATAGATAAACTAAATCCGAGATCTAGAACTTTCCAGACTGATTAAATCATAGCTTTAAAATCACTTTGGAAAATCATAATTTCTTTGGGAAAGTAATTAATTCTTTATAAGGATTCGGTTCTTAGATGAGGCATATTTTGTGTGTTTTCAATTGAAAAACTTGTTGTACTCACGAATAAAACCCGCAACGTGCAAACAGCTTTACCTGCAAGATGAAATAAAGTTGTAAAAACTTAATATAACATCAATACCCCCCGCATCAATACAAACCTGCACGATTATAATTTGCGTAATTACTAGCGGTAGGACCTCTTGTGAGTCCGCGCGGGTGGGTGCCACCACCCTGCCTATTTCTGCCATGAAGCAGAAATGCGTTTCGGTTTGAAGGGTGGGGCAACCGTTATAACTATAATTGAGACCTTAGAACTTATATCTCAAGGTAGGTGGCGCATTTACGTCGTATATGTCTATTGGGCTCCTATAACCACTGGTCTGTGAGCTCGTCCACCCATCTAAGCAATAAATAATACCAAATATACAAAAATAATCTACACCTTTGTGGGATTTTATACGAGTGAGTCAGTTTCGCGTAATTGTTGATGGCACTTCTAAAAAGGTTTTGTCATAGCACCGTCACCCATGAATATCGTACAAGTACTTTTTGGATGTTTTTCATACATATAGTCATCGCCGATAGTACAGTGCGACCGGCTTTCATTGGTATAATATATGTAAGCTTGAGGGTAGACATTATCTTGTTGAACACCAAGTAAAACGATGTCACTTTTTGATTCCTGATTTAATCAACAATATGTTATCTTAACAATTCACTTTAACACTTGTCCAACTTTAACCAGTACGTACAACAGTTACTGAATCACACAACGTAACAAGGATATAGTAAGTGCACCAGGCAAGCGCAGTCCAACGAATGNAATATGTTATCTTAACAATTCACTTTAACACTTGTCCAACTTTAACCAGTACGTACAACAGTTACTGAATCACACAACGTAACAAGGATATAGTAAGTGCACCAGGCAAGCGCAGTCCAACGAATGTTCATTTCAAGGCACGTTCCGCCTTTTTATACTAGCCGGCGCAGCTGGCTTATGAGTCACTCCTGTTGCAGCTGTGGTTTACGAGTGGAACGACACGGCCGGCGCGCCTGGCTTGTGTGAGTCACTCCTATTGCACGTGCTATATAACATAAATATCGTTAACGCCGTCATATACAAAAAATGAATTGCTGTTCGTTAGTCTCGCTAAAACTCGAGAACGGCTGGACCGATTTGGCTAATTTTGGTCTTGAATTATTTGTGGAAGTCCAGAGAAGGTTTAAAAGGTAAATAAATATGAAAATGCTCGGAATTAAATAAAAATAACAATTTTGTTTTTCCTCTGATGTGTCTGATCCCCCGTCTGACGGATTCCGTTTGTTTGTTTTGAGTTTATTTTATACAAAAGTTTAGGTCTTTTATTTATCGATTGAGGCATTACGAAGTCTGCCGGGTCAGCTAGTATACAATAAAATATACTGACGACTCTTCATAATAACAAAGCTAATAATCCAAGTGGTATCATGCGCTTATTGTCCATAGTCCATTTGTCTTATTAACATCAACGGACAGTGTATCGTCACGATAAGAATATCACGGCCCTCTAAAAATCCTAAGTTCAAACCTGAATTGCAATCGAAAGCCACTTCTTAGCCTGCAAATTGGCATTCATGATTTAGGTAAAAATATCTAGAACGGTGGCTTCATGCTACAATATGTTTTAGCAGTTTTCAAGATAATTAATTCATACTATAATTTGACGATAATAGTACTATGGAAACATAATAGGAGATGATAATAAATAGTAGCTAGAGAAAGACAGGAGGAAGAAATAGCCCGGCTAATATTCGCGTATGTACGCGAAGGACGTATTGTAAGCACGCATGGGTAAGTTACTATTATCCTGCTTGACTCTGAAACGAAACAGCTTGAAGGGAGGGACAGATTTAATATTGAACATTTAAATTTAGAAATCGCTCTCATGTCTTGGGGTGGTGTCAACCTTTCACATCGTGTCTATAGACTGGTAGCCGCTTTGAAGGTAGGTCATGAAAACGAAAATAAAGACACAAGTGGAAAACAAAAGAAAACCCTTGGAGGGTCGAAGTGTCGGGGAACAGTTTACGCAGCTCCTAAAAAGTAAGATAAGATAAGAAGTTTAATAGCTGAAAAACCTATTATCACAGTGGAACTTCTAATGGTTGGTCATTGTAACATAATTATATTATTTCAACTTTAGCGGTAAAAATAAAATAAAAAATTAATCTAAAAACTTTTTTACGTTGAAGACGTCTTCATAACTAACTTAATCATGATAATATATATGCGACGATCAATATATAAATTCTTAAGTGGTTTTAAAGTTGACATAGCCGTTATGTTATTGAGACCTAGACCTCATGTCTCAAAATCGATAGTGGCCTTCACGCTGTGATATATGATATGATTTCGTTTATCCAACTATGCAAAAAGAGAGAAACAACAATAGGCTTTAAAAATTTCATATTTCATAGTCAAATTATTTTAAGCCTCCTTACTACAACGACCTTTTTGCCAGACTGCCATAACAATTTTGTACTAAAGTTACTGAAATAAACAAGAACCCTTTTGTATTTTTCGTTTGCGCGATAACTTACACAAACTATTCCCGACATATATTTATGATAAAAATTATAGTTTGCATGAGTTTTTGGGATAACCTCAGAGTTCGCGTCGATCAATCAAATTGATCCTAAATTTATCGTTCCATAAGACTAAACAAAAAACAGAGTAGATATTTATAAGGAAAAACGCAAGCAAATTGGGCTCAAATAGATCAAATCGTGAATTTCGCCGCTGAACTTGAGAAATTAAACCTTATTTTAAAGAAATCAGCATCAGCTTATAGACGTGTACTGATGAACAAAGGCCTGTTGGAGGGCTCTCGCCACATTCTAGGGTGGTTCCATGACCTTTTCCAGCTGGACTGTTTATCTTGTGGGAGGTTTCCTCCGACGCTGTACGTTTTAGTGCGCGGAGCATTTGAGAGTATTTGAGCCCCAGTATCCATTTGCTATGTGCCCTGCTCTCTGTCACTTCGACTTCACAATACTTCAGCAATATGCCATTAACCATGGACCTTCTACAAAACCATAGCCCTTTACATTGCTCTTTGGATTGAGGCTGCTGATAAAGGTCCATTATAATATGCGACCACGTTTTAGTACTGTGGCAACAAAAAACTGATCAAACACTTTCAACTTAAGAAGCTACAATATTTTGATATTTGAACCTACTTAACTGAACAGTTTGCCTCAGGAATTCTTTTTTTTTTTTTTATCCATTAACCGTTTTGGGCCTATTAGTGGATATTGCATGAGTGTGCTTCGGTATTTACACTCAAGTCTATTTACATATGCCGATTATAGCACTATAGGCCAGCTCCAGTTTTCGATACCAAGTAGCCATCTTTGGAATGGTCTCCCTCCCGCCAATCAGATCTTTCACATCCATTTACGTTATTTCTTGACCACTCTGACTTGTTCTTCTTCGAACGAGATACGAAAAGAATTCTAATGACCATCAGTTCAGATATGCCCTTGGAATTTTCGATGTCTGTGAGAGTTAGTAACTATTTACTCAAATTCAGATGAGACGTAATATTCGTCTGCCTATTACAGCAATAAAATAAACATCATTTGTTGTTGGAAGACCCAAAATTTTTAAGCCAACAATGCGCACCACATCTTCAGAGACAAACGCTTTTACTACACTAACTGCAGCTAAAATTCTCTTTACACTGTCGACGTTTGATAAAACAAAACAAACATCTACAAATTAGCCAAAAACACTCCATCGCCAAACATTGGCATGTTCCCAAAACTGTTCCTGAAAAACTACATCTGAATTTCAGATAGGGGACGTCTGCGTTACTGAAATGTTTTGCCACATTACCTATTCACATTTACGAGGACAACTGGCTCTTATACCCTCGGAAGAGGGCTCATTTTAATCTAAACGATGATAGGTAATTGGCTGAACACTCGGCTGGACTACATTTTCATTTTCCGTGGATAGAACGAGAGCTATTACGTAACAAGTTGACATTCAACCGATAACTATTACGATTACGCATTCGATACTTTTTGTGGCGAAATGATCAAGGAGAGCAGAGATTTCACATTTTGTGTAAGAATCACAATTTTGTTGTTGAATTTGTATCATCGATAATATAATAACAACAACGAGGATAGGAAGAAAAATAAGTGGAATGTTGTGTTTTATTTATTTCTTTGGGATCTGTGGACAATGTGAATTCCCATCCATCAAAAGTTTTTCAATGGTCTCCTGTTCCCCAAGCTTTCTCTACTGTTATTACATTTGAAGATTATAGTGATGAAAATAAATTAAGATCAAATAGTAACGTAACGAAATCACAACAAAAATTGGGGATTCATCTCTTGTATGCAACTGAGGAATTAAAGCAAAACAATTAGAATTGAGCGATGGGTAGGCATTAAAATTATGTAATTGGGGCTTTTGAACATACATCTATATACATTTTTAATGATACTTGTATTTACTTTACATCATTTATTGTTCGAACCTGATTAAGTATTTTGGTAGCACAACAAAGTAGCGACATCACGATGATTTCAATTAAAGCCGCTAAAATCATCTAAGTTCGCATTTTAATTGAAAAATAAATTAAATTATGAATACATATCATGTAGGATGTACATTTACCAGAAGTTAAACATTTAAATTAGACAAAGTGAAATGTAGTCTAATTTAATTGTATAACATTCCGAAAGGCCCTAAAGCCAATCAGATCCAGCCAATGGTTTCAGCGGGACATGTGGTTTCCCGAAGCACCTTACCGGATGAAAATCATGCTAATTTAATTGCAACAATCTAAGGGCTTTTTAGATAATTGAAGGGAACGTTTCGCTGTAATTGTTGGAATTCATATAAAAGATTATTCAATTTAGTGAGTTTATTC
Organism: Bombyx mandarina; assembly: GCF_003987935.1. The sequence goes on along the minus strand of NW_021011490.1, from coordinate 4,825,062 downwards.
GATTATGTTTATCTAGGTCCGCTTTTTTGATTTTTCCTTGATAATTTGTCTTATGGCTAACGACTCTAATAGCTACACTATGAAAACCAAGTTAAATTCCCGATCGAGGTCATTATCTTTACTTAAGATATTCGATTTTACGAGTCTGAATATTCTTCGGTCGGAAATACGAGAAAATCCAAATCCAATGTGTTGAATGAGAAAGTCATTTGAGTCTGCGGATAAATGAATAATTTATTTGTCACTTTTGAAACGTATAACACGTAAAGCGACGAAAACACATTTATATAAACAAACCCGATTGCGTAAATAAGAACGTCCTTAGATAAAACAAAAAGTAAAAACTCGAAGAATAATGAAAACATTTTTTCTTCGAGATACCATCTTCGTCTCCACATTTTTTTCGAGGCGTATAATGTTAAGTCATAAACTACAAAAGCGATATCATCAACACCAAACTAATTTCCATTGAATTTGCATTTAAAAAGCTACACTATAAACTTTCAAAGCTCTAGAAAATTTCGTTATAATTTATGAAAGGTTAATTTATGAAATGAAAAAGGAAGACCTTTGACATTTGCTACGTAACGCAATGACACTTTAAGCGTAATTCATTTTTGCGTAAATTTCTTGTCCACAGCGAATGAGATCAAAGGATTTTCTTTTAAATTACAAATCAAAATTCTTGAAGCGTGCTAAGAAAATGCTGAAAATAAATAAGCTATTAATTTGGATATTACATTCGAAAATATGGTCTACTAGACAAATACCTGTTCGATCTGTTTCTTTGTAATCGTATATCCATATAAATATAAAAAAATCACAAAAATTGACAGTTTTCCAGACGGCAATAACACGCTCTGTATATAATATGATTATTGTGTCGTCTAGTTTTTGATTAAATTACCCCTCAGAGTCCTCGAATTCACAATTAAAAAGAAACTCGGTTGGAGTTGTAATTAACGAGCTCTATCTATGTCTTGTTTTCTTTAACTCATCTTGTGTTTATTTGATATCAAAAGTCTTAATATGACAATTAATTTATAAAAAGACAAAAAATAGGGACAATCTCGTCCAAGCTCACTGATAGTAATGTGATTAAGGCTCTCCAACGTCTTTACATTCAGGTCGAAACTGCGTTGTTAATATAGATAGATAGAACCTATTTTTCAAATCTGATATTTTACTGCAGAAACAGACCATTTCAATAAAGCATATAAAGTCTTCACAGTACGCCCTACAATCTGTAACTCATAAAATTTTGTAGCACAAAGCATGATATAGCTTTTCGCTGCCACAAATAGCGTAGCGTGAATAAAGTCACGTTTCAAATATAAGAAAACAAATTTACAGTACACATATATTATAGTAAATAAGCATAAGCACAAGAGGCAATTATAAATAATTTAATAATAATAATAATTAAAAACAAAGATCAAAATCAAATAAAGATCGAATCAGTAATGAGAAGCTTCCCAGGAGTGATTAGCGACATATTATGTACGTTAAATAATTAAGAGGTTGAAGTAGCAGTGGGCAGGGACATTGCTCATAGAATATATGACCAATGGGGCCAAACAGTTCTCGAATGACGACCACATACCAAAAGACGTAGCGTGGTTAGACCTCCTACAGTGTGGGCAGACCTGTTGAAGGTCGCAGTAATCCGCTAAATGCAGACAGCGCAGGATCGGTCGTGGTAACGAGCTTTGGGAGTAGTGAATTTCTGTAGACTGATAGACAGAAAAGATGTGTGTCGTGGGAGATCGGATAGGAACGAAGTACCTTATTATAAAAATATTAATTTTAAGTTCTATTCGAGGTATAAAGAAAATAAAACTGGAGGTTTCGCAACAATCCACGGTCATTCGGTAACGTGCGAACTTATTGTGGTACACTTCATTCACGGTTGTTTGCATAAGAGTTAGTGTATTGCGCAAACGAACGCTCTGATATTGTGGTCAATGAATGATAAAAAAATATGTTACTTTTTGTACGTTATTACAAAGTTAAGTCGTACACTGTGTGCATTACTAATAGAAATCTTACGTTACGGACGTTTTTTCCCGGTTAGGGTACCCCTCCGCATCGTCCCATAAGGAACTTCGTCCCAATAATTCTACACACATAATACACATATAATATATAAACATTACTTTCGTGCTGTGTTACTTGCAATTTCTAAGTCCCGTATCGTGTACGCAGAACATGCTCTAGTGTGAACTAGTCTTGGAACTCTAAGCACACAAAATTAGCTGTACGTTGATCTCAAAGGCAATTTTGAATTTCAACAAACAAATTTGTATGCATGGCGCGCCCGGTTTTCATAGGCTCCCTCCGTCTTATCCGCCCTTATTCCAAGGATTCATGATTTCGTCACCTTTGTCACGCGCACCTTTGCGTTATGAGTTGTAAACAATTTTTACGCGTACGCCGGTGAACCGAGAGTTGATATGAAATGTGATTTACCCGCTGGAAAGATACGGAAATATTTTTACAGAATTAAAAAGGCGTTTGTTTTTCTTAGATCAAAACGCTATCGGTAGAGTGACAAAGATTTTTTTTTTTCGTTGATATAAACTAGAGTAGTACCGATCTCTTTCCGTGGGTGTTGTAAAAGGTGACTAAAGGATTCAGGTGAGAATGAGTAGCAGCTTTTTTTTTCCTACCTAAGCTGATGATCTAGAGAGACCATGTCAGCGTCACCGGGCTAGTAGATGAGCTCACGGGGCTCAAACTTGACGATGTTGCTAACAGGAACCCTAGCAAGAGCGTGCTTCGCAGAATCTACCACCGGATAGGAAACGCGACCCACTGATAGTAGCAGCGTTCTCTAAATATTGTACTACGATACTGTTACCGCATCTATAGTGTATTGTGAATCAGCACGGGCAGTTAGAGACTACCTGAGATCTTGCTATAGCTGCTGCTTAGCAGTCGTTTGTTAGAACGTATAGAGTGGAATGATTCAATTAGTTTCAGATTAGATGTTAGGTTGGACAATAAGACGTGAGACTTTGGCCACATGTTTCAAGGTTAGTGGTCGAATGTAGCATATCTGTGGACTCCGGTAGCCGCTTAACACTAGTGAACCGTGGAGCTCGTTCAAACGTCTACTGAAAAATATGAAATTGTATTACACCTACATATATACAAATGTGTATTAACCGTAGCCAAAAATTAAGCTAGTGAAAGTGAAAAAAAACTGACTGATTCACATATTTTAATCTACTAGAAATATGTAAAGAGTTTCGCAGAACTAACATCACACATTACGTGACTATGTCGGGTGAAATACCAAAAAAAATATATAACGTAAATACGTAATTTCATCTAAGCTGCCTTTAACACGATTTGACTATTCCGGTTCGTGAACACACATACACACATCTAACGATATAATAACCCTTTAAGGGACTGAATATTTTATTTTCGCAGACTGTTATAATAAAAATGAGAACGCCTATAAACCGAAGCCTCAAAATGCTTTAACTTTCACCATATCGTTTTATGAGGAGCTCATTCATCACAAACGTTCCTGCAGATTTGAAAGATACACGAAAAACCATAAAAAAAACGGAACGAATTTGTGAAAATAACGTTTTTCTTAATAAAGACTGAGATATCGTTACAAAGAGATATCGGTGCGACGATCATACGACACAGCACTTCAGATTACCAATGTTTCTGGGGTCGCTTAATTATCGAATTAGAAAACGCAGAATGTGAGATTGTATTCAATCGAGATATGAAAACTTATGTTGGGTGTTATTATATATATCTAACAATTAAGAAACTGCTGAAGAAAAAGATACGGCTGCTGGTAAGTCTAACGCAATGAGACTATTAAAAGAATTCTTACTAAGCCATATCAGCAGTTTATCATATCGTCAGACGTTAGTGTTACAGCAAAAATCAAAACATAACATTGTAAGTAGTGATTCTTGGATCAAATCCAACAAAAAAAAAAACAAATATGAAATAAAAATTGTTCACACGTTTATTATAATTATTTATTACATATTACGAAAACATTAACAAATAGATTTTATGGATTATAAGACAGCAATAAGTGTTCAACTTCGATGAAATACACTTTAGTCAAACAATTTAGTGGGATATTGCTTTGAGGTCTGATTTGGTTAAATACTACAATATTTGTGTATAATAAATTAAATAATTGCGAAAGGATGAAAGGCAATTGCATGCAGCAGAGATGCGAATGCTGCGATGGATGTGTGGAGTAACGAAAATGGATAGAATACGGAATGAATATGTTAGAGGAATTCTGAAAGTGGCACCTGTGACAGAGAAGCTGAGAAATGCGCGTTTGGGATGGTATGGACATGTGATGAGACGAAATGAAAATGAGGTTGGTAAGACAATGTTAACTATGAATGTGGAAGGATATAGAGGAAGAGGTAGACCTAAGAAGAAATGGATGGATTGCGTGAAAGACGATATGGGTAAGAGGGGAGTGAGCGAAGAAATGGTATATGATAGAAGAGTATGGAAGGATAAAACATGTTGCGCCGACTCCAGGTAACTGGGAGAAGGGCAAGATAATGATGATGATGAATAAATTAAACAATTGTGTAACAGTTATCATTGTTTCCCTTAAAAAAAATTTTTTCTATAAAATTCAAGAAACGTAAAAATCTTAAAATTAATTCATAAAATTAGCATTCTACATTTTAGTTACAAGATGAGCTATGACCTTACATCATCTTTCATTGCATATAATATATTATGTATGTACTATGGTACATATGACTAATAAACTGTTCTGTGTTATTATCGTCGAAGAACAGGGAGCCCCATGCCGTATTCCACACTTTTTGCTTTTTACTCAGAAATATCTCACTGGCCATTCGAAGCACGAATTCAACTCGAAAACAAATAGTAGTTTAGCTAACAGCCGTCTCTTTTTGAACGCACATTACACACGACACGGTACGCTTAGCGTACACGCTCCCTACCACCCGCCCTCTAATTTTATTTTGCATATGAAATTTTATCTCCTTCACATCAAAGGAGGGCCACTTTGATGTTTCGTGCGACATCGTATTTGTCGTTTTCACTTCTCGTTGATTGTTTCAAGAGAAAACGAAACTGGTTGTGAGCCGGCTCAAGTGGTTGGGGCGGCTGCGTTACTACTATGACATGTCCTTCTTCAAACGAGGCTTGTGGAGAGTATTAAGTGGTAGGCAGCGGCTTGGCTCTGCTCCTGGCATTGCGGAAGTCCATGGGCGACGGTAACCACTCACCATCAGGTGGGCCGTATGCCCGTCTGCCTACAAAGGCAATAAAAAAAAAACTGCAAATGGTTTTTTTTTATTGCTTAGATTAGTGGACGGGCTCAAAGCCCACGGGGTGTTAAGTGGTTACTGGAACCCATAGATATCTACAACGTAAATGCGTCACCCACCTTGAGAAATAAGTTTTAAGATCTCAGTATAGTTACAACGGCTGCCCCACCCTTCAAACCGAAACGCATAATATACGCAGAAATAAGCAGGGCGGTGTGTTCTAGTTTAAAAGGCAATGTATTCAGGAATAATATTCTGGCCAGAGTCGCCTTACACGGGTAAGATATTTGTCATCAGGTTAAATAAATAAACAGCTGGGAAGAAATCATGCAGAGTCATCCTGCCTCAAATTAGGATTCCCTGTGTTATGGATACCAGAGACTGACATTCACACTTGTATGCGTTTAAATATATATATACATAGAAAAATGAGCACTCAGGCAAAGAGCGAACAAACCTGAGCATTACAAGAATATTTGCCCGATGTTGGAATCGAATCCACGACCCTCGGTGCAACAGTCAGAACCGCTAACTACTGCACCATCAAGTCAGTCAAGGGTTTGATAACTACATTCCTTAATTTATCCTTAGTAGCTGTGTTCTTTGTTCAACTATTTCTGTTTTTCAAACGCTCCCTGCTTTCAATTTAGCTATTAGTAAAGAGCAAAGTCGAATCTTCTAACACAAGGGAAAAACGTATCAACAGTCGACTATAAAAAACACACGAGTTGATGCGTGAACCATTGATACGACCTACGGTGGGCACGATTTCAAATGACAGCCTCTATGACATTCGGAGACTCGCATTTTACATTTCCGAGTCGTTTTTAAAAAAAATTTAAACGCTTAACTCGAACTATTTTATTTCTCGCTCTGTAATTATGTATTCTAAGTATATAATAGATTTACTAATCATTTACAATTTTATTTTGTTATCGTGGTAAATGATAAAATAGAAGTAAATATTGTATTTTATTTAAAAATCAATAAGTAAGTTGTTGTTTTATAATTAAATAATTGAATATGACAAATTGCCCACTGAGTTTCTCGCCGGATCTTCTCAGTGGGTCGCGATTCCGATCCAGTGGTAGATGCTATAAAGCACTGCTCTTGCTAGGGCTAGTGTTAGCCATTTCTCTCAGGTTCAGCCCGTAAACTCACTTATCTGTACGCGAGAAGCTGGAACAGCCCCCTATCCTACCAGCGAATAGGTAGAGAAAAAAGGTATTTACCTGCGGGTCGAGAACATAATTAAAAATTTCAGAGACTGCAGTTTTAGTAGTCGCCATGGACCTACGTGGAATTCTCAAACATTCTATCTTCTTCTTCTAATGAATTGCTGTTCGTTAGTCTCGCTAAAACTCGAGAACGGCTGGACTGATTAGGCTAATTTTGGTCTTGAATTATTTGTGGAAGTCCAGAGAAGGTTAAAAGGTAAATAAGGAATTAAATAAAAATAACAAATTTGTTTTTCCTTTGATGTATTATGCATTACGAAGTCTGCTGGGTTCGCTAATTAGGTATAAAAAATGTTGTCGGTAACAATATAGACGCGATAACAAACCGTATTAACACAGAGCTCAGTTCACTCAGAAAGAAACAAAAAAAGAGGATCTAACTTAACAAAGTCTTAACTAACCTTTTCTAAATATACCAACGCAAAATGAACCTAGTTTCCAGTGTAAATACCAACGAACGAGGTACATCTAAATGAACAGGCTTAAATGCGACTGACACTAAAATGTGAGCACACAACAGCAATGCAACGTTGTAATTACGTAACGAAATTAACACGACCGCATACAAAAGCCGTAACAATCACTGATTCATGTTTATATTTCAAAATACATTGTTTAGTTACATAGTAACGAACTAAAGCTTTCATATTACATAATTATAATTCTCAACATTTGAGGTATTATTCAATTTTTAAAGTTGAATTTTTGAAATTGTAATCTGATATAATTAAAAAAACTAGAGGTCCCGCAGTAGTCGACTATAATTAATAGGAATTGTAAGCTCTTCTATAATCACAAATTTCGCCAAGACTACTCTATAAAAAAATATTTATAAAGACAAACAATATTTAATCTATTCTCAATTTGAGCACAGACGTCAAGAATCAATTATATTAAGTGTATAATCTATGGTCAAGAACAAAAGTTTGACAATAAATAGTATGCATGCGTGTGTGCGTCAAATACATGGTATGTAGTGTGTGTAATGTTTTCTTTATTGATTTAATGTATCTTTTATGCATTATTTTAAAAAAATATTAGCATTGTGCACTTCTTCTCTATATTCTCTATAAGTGTGGAAAATTTCATACTCCTCCGTCCGCGCAATTTTCGTAAAAANTAGCGATCCACTTGCAGAGACCCTCGGGGATTCCGTAAGATGGTAGCTTCGATAGAAGTGCCCTATGCCAGACCCTGTCGAAGGCCTTCGCGATATCAAGGCTCACAGCAAGAGCCTCGCCCTTGCTCTCCAAGGCTTCAGCCCACCTGTGAGTAAGGTATACAAGAAGATCGCCAGCTGAGCGACCGTGACGGAAACCGAACTGTCGGTCACTGATCAGCTGGCGATCCTCAAGATACTTCAGGAGTTGTGTATTTGTAGCGGACGGTTTCTTATTTAGATATTTATACTTTCTTTGGATTTGTTAGGAGGAAGATTTTTACAATAAAATAAAATAAAATTATGATGCAACTTTCATGGCTGACAGTTTATTCTCACTGACTTTAGAAACAAATTAAAAAATTATAAAAATATAAATGACAGCTGTTAAACTAAACTTTTTACTGCGGTTCCAAACAGTATTTATTATTCGCTCCATCACCTTGGAAAGCAAGGAAGTTATCGTGATAGGTCTATATCTCGACGGGTCCGACCGGTCACCTTTCTTGGGGGTAGGGTGGACGTGGGCGGTCTTCCATGAAGACGGAACCCTGTTAATGCAATAAGAGAGGCGATACATACGCGTTAGCGCAGGTGTCAGCTCAGGGGCGCACGTTTTCAGAACCACTGCGGGGATGCCGTCTGGCCCACTCGACTTATGGACGTCCAGGAGTCGGAGCTCCCGCCTAACTGCACACTGTGTGAAGCAGATATCCGGCAGGGAGCTATCACACCGGGGGGTGTTCGGTGGTGTGGCACCCCCGTCGTCCACAGTCGAGTTCGAGGCGAAGAGTTTGACCAGAAGGTCAGCCTTCTCTTTCGCGCTGTGGGCCAGAGTGTCATCGGACTTGAGTGAGAATGAGTAGCAGCTTTTTTTTCCTACCTAAGCTGATGATGGTCTAGAGCGACAATGTCAGCGTCACCGGGCTAGTAGGTGAGCTCACGGGGCTCAAATCTGACGATGTTGATAACACTAACCCTAGCAAGAGCCGAGCTTCGCAGAATCTACTACCGGATAGGAAACGCGACCCACTGATAGTAGTAGCATTCTCTAAATATTGTACTAGGATACTGTAACCGCGTCTATAGTGTATTGTGAATCAGCACGGGCAGTTAGAGACTACCTGAGATCTTGCTATTGCTGCTGCGCTTAGCAGTCGTTTGTCAGAACGTATAGAGCGGAATGATTCGATTAGTTTCAGATTAGATGTTAGGTTGAACAATAAGACTTGAGACTTTGGCCACATGTTTCAAGGTTAGTGGTCGAATGCAGCATATCTGTGGACTCCGGTAGCCGCTTAACACTAGTGAACCGTGGAGCTCGTTCAAATGTCTACTGAAAATATGAAATTGTATTAGACCTACATATATACAAATGTGTATTAACCGTAGCCAAAAATTAAGCTAGTGAAAGTGAAAAAAAGCTGATTGATTCACATAAGATACAATATTTTAATCTACTAGAAATATGTAAAGAGTTTCGCAGAACTAACATCACACATTACATGACTATGTTGGGTGAAATACCAAAAAAATATATAACGTAAATACGTAATTTCATCTAAACTGCCTTTAACACGATTTGACTATTCCGGTTCGTGAACACACATACACACATCTAACGATATAATAACCCTTTAAGGGACTGAATATTTTATTTTCGCAGACTGTTATAATAAAAACGAGAACGCCTATAAACCGAAGCCTCAAAATGCTTTAACTTTCACCATATCATTTTATGAGGAGCTCATTCATCACAAACGTTCCTGCAGATTTGAAAGATACACGAAAAACCATAAAAAAAACGGAACAAATTTGTGAAAATAGCGTTTTTCTTAATAAAGACTGAGATATCGTTACAAAGAGATATCGGTGCGACGATCATACGACACAGCACTTCAGATTACCAATGTTTCTGGGGTCACTTAATTATCGAATTAGAAAACGCAGAATGTGAGATTGTATTCAATCGAGATATGAAAACCTATCTTGGGTGTTATTATATATATCTAACTATTAAGAAACTGCTGAAGAAAAAATATACGGCTGCTGGTAAGGCTAACGCAATGAGACTATTAAAAAAATTCTTATTAAGCCATATTCAGCAGTCTATCATGTGGTCAGACGCTAGTGTTACAACAAAAATCAAAACATAACATTGTAAGTAGTGATTTTTGGACCAAATCCAACAAACAAAAAACAAATATGAAATAAAAATTGTTCACACGTTTATTATAATTATTTATTAATTTTTTTTTATTTTTTTTTTTATTGCTTAGATGAATAATATTCCGAAAACATTAACAAATAGATTTTATGGACTATAAGACGGCAATAAGTGTTCAACTTGATGAAATACACTTTAGTCAAACAATTTAGTGGGATATTGCTTTGAGGTCTGATTTTGTTAATTACTACAATATTTGTGTATAATAAATTAAATAATTGCGAAAGGATGAAAGGCGATTGCATGCAGCAGAGATGCGAATGCTGCGATGGATGTGTGGAGTAACGAGAATGGATAGAATACGGAATGAATATGTTAGAGGAAGTCTGAAAGTGGCACCTGTGACAGAGAAGCTGAGAAATGCGCGTTTGGGATGGTATGGACATGTGATGAGACGAAATGAAAATGAGGTTGGTAAGACAATGTTAACTATGAATGTGGAAGGATATAGAGGAAGAGGTAGACCTAAGAAGAAATGGATGGATTGCGTGAAAGACGATATGGGTAAGAGGGGAGTGAGCGAAGAAATGGTATATGATAGAAGAGTATGGAAGGAGAAAACATGTTGCGCCGACTCCAGCTAACTGGGAGAAGGGCAGGATAATGATGATGATGAATAAATTAAATAATTGCGTATCTGTTACCATTGCTTCCCTTAAAAAAATTTTTTTCAATAAAATTCAAGAAACGTAAAAATCTTAAAATTAATTCATAAAATTAACATTCTAAATTTTAGCTGCAAGATGAGCTAAAGCTGCAAGATGCCTTATATTATCTTTAATTGAATATAATATATGTAAGTACTATGGTACATATGACTAATAAACTGTTCTGTGTTATTGTCGTCGAAGAACAGGGAGCCCCATGCCGTATTCAACACTTTTTGATTTTTACTCAGAAATATCTCACTGGCCGTTCGAAGCACGAATTCAACTCGAAAACAAACAGTAGTTTAGCTAACAGCCGTCTCTTTTTGAACGCACATTACACACGACACGGTACGCTTAGCGTACACGCTCCCTACCACCCGCCCTCTAATTTTATTTTGCATATGAAATTTTATCTCCTTCACATCAAAGGAGGGCCACTTTGATGTTTCGTGCGACATCGTATTTGTCGTTTTCACTTCTCGTTGATTGTTTCAAGATAAAACGAAACTGGCTGTGAGCCGGCTCAAGTGGTTGGGGCGGCTGCGTTACTACTGCAAATTATGTTTTCTTAAAAAGTAATGACGGTCATTCGGTAACGTGCGAACTTACTGTTGTACACCTCATTCACGGATGCTTGCATAAGAGTTAGTGTATTGCGCAAACGAACGCTCTGAGATCGTGGTCAATGAATGATAAAAAAATATGTTGTTTTTTGTACGTTATTACAAAGTGAAGTCGTAGCCTGTGTGCATTACTAATTTGTACATTATTATAAGCTAAGTCGTACACTGTGTACATTACTAATAAAAATCTTACGTTACGGACGTTTTTTCCCGGTTAGGGTACCCCTCCGCATCGTCCCATAAGGAACTTCGTTCCAATTATCCGTAGGGGCTGTGTCCTTTCTTCAACTATTTTCTGTTTTTAATTTGCTTTTAAGTTAGCTGTTAGTGAGCAGTATTGAATTTCAAATGCCACACAACTAGCCTTAAACCAGAGTCGAATCTTCTAACACAAGAGTAAAACGTATCAACAGTCGATTATAAAAAGCACACGAGTTGATATGTGAACCATTTGTACAGTCTACGGTGGACACAATTTCAAATGACAGCGTCTGTGACATTCGGAGACTCGCATTTTAAATTTTCGATTCGTTCTTACAAAAATCGCTTCGGAATTTAAACGTTTAAATCGTGGGCTTAACTATTTTATTTCTTGCACTGTAATTGTGTATTCTGAATATTATTTTTTAACAACATAGACACGAAAACAAACCGTAAATGTATTAACACAGAGCTCAGTTCACTCAGAAAGAAACAAAAAAGAGGACGTAACTTAACAAAGTCATAACTAACCTTTTCTAAATATACCAACGCAAAATGAACCTAGTTTCCAGTGTAAATACCAACGAACGAGGTACATTTAAATGAACAGGCTTAAATGCGACTGACACTAAAATGTGAGCACACAACAGCAATGCAACGTTGTAATTACGTAACGAAATTAACACGACCGCATACAAAAGCCGTAACAATCACTGATTCATGTTTATATTTCAAAATACATTGTTTAGTTACATAGTAACGAACTAAAGCTTTCATATTACATAATTATAATTCTCAACATTTGAGGTATTATTCAATTTTTAAAGTTGAATTTTTGAAATTGTAATCTGATATAATTAAAAAAACTAAAGGTCCCACAGTAGTCGACTATAATTAATAGGAATTGTAAGCTCTTCTATAATCACAAATTTCGCCAAGACTACTCTATAAAAAAATATTTATAAAGACAAACAATATTTAATCTATTCTCAATTTGAGCACAGACGTCAAGAATCAATTATATTAAGTGTATAATCTATGGTCAAGAACAAAAGTTTGACAATAAATAGTATGCATGCGTGTGTGCGTTAAATACATGGTATGTAGTGTGTGTAATGTTTTCTTTATTGATTTAATGTATATTTTATGCATTATTTAAAAAAAATATTAGCACTGTGCACTTCTTCTCTATATTCTCTATAAGTGTGGAAAATTTCATACTCCTCCGTCCGCGCAATTTTCGTAAAAAAGGATACAAAGTTTTTGCTTCACGTATTAATATAAAAAAATGTTATAAGTACTAAGCTTAGTACTAATATTATTTTTTGACGTGACAACTTCTTATAATACGATGGAGCCGGCTGCACGCACGAAAAAACATGACTCATGCGGCGTTACCTCGCTCTGAGGCGTATTTTCTTATGACGTTGTCACGTTCAACTATCGTCAGTAAACCGACTTTACAGACAACCGATTTTTTAAGATGGTTTATTTAAAATTTGGTCAAGGTCGAGATATTTTGTTTTTTTATTGCCGAAATGGGCGATTGGCTAAATAACACTCGTTGTGATCTGTACGCGCTACAGTAATCACTTAAAAACAGATGGGTCATGAGCCGTCTGCTTATCCAGAGTCACAAAAATCTAAATATTTTTAATAGGTAGTGCCTTGTTGGAGACCAATAGTGAAAGTATGAAATTTATAATGTTATTATTAACCAACACATTATCAGTAAACATATCTCACCGCTTCCATCGCCTGGCATCAATCAAGAATTTAATCTTTATCTCAATGGCATCAGCAATCTAAGCCACGATTCTCGAGTTTCTCATCTTCGTATTTGTTTAAAAAACAATGTTATCGTAATATGCGTGTGTTCAACAAATTAATTTAATTTTAAAAATTGTTCTGCCATTACGGAAGATGAAAGAAGACTGCGATAGAATATTCAAAAAGTAATATTTAAATTTGCCATGCATTGACAAAAATTGTACCCGGAACCCGAGGTACAGTGGACAAAATTAAAAATGAACCCTAGACAAGGTAAAATAGATATACAAGTAAAGATCAGTATTGTGAGTCTTTCAATTCTCACCTCAAGGAAGCCGTCGGATCGATGCAGTAGATTTAAATTTCAAATGTTTGTTTGCGTCGGTAATGGGCTCACACCGGAGGCTTTGTGCTGAATTCAAATTTTTCCATTATCATTTGAAATAAACAGGCGATGATAAAATTATTGAATTTTTTCTGGACTTTTTTTTATAGCCCTTGTAGGCAGACGAGCGCACGGCCCACCTGATGATGAGTGGTTACCGTCGCCTATGGACTTCAGCAATGCCAGGAGCAGAGCCAAGCCGCTGCCTACCGCTTAATACTCTCCATAAGCCTCGTTTGAAGAAGGACATGTCATAGCGCTCGGGAAACACCGTGTTGGGGTGGTTAGACAGATGGTTATGAAGACATGAGATTAATATTCATTTGGTGTTTAGCGATTATCTGGTAGGTAAATGTTGTGAAGTGAATGCCATTGCCCGATATGAAACCTAAAGGTGGGCTTAAATTGATTTGGTGTCGCCAAAATATTCCAGACCTTTGTGCATACTAGCAGCGGCTCACTACAGCAAGCAATGTTTTACCTCATTCAGCACCATCTCAGTTATCTACCCTTTATAATTAACCAACATGAGCGAATGAGCTTACGACCCATCTAGTGTGAGGTGGTGATTACACAAACACCATCAACTTTGTATCATCACGTCGACGTTTCAATTCTGTGACTAAAATCCAAAGCCAGTAAAATTTCTAAATTTGCGTTATTAATAGTGGGTGGATTTATTGTAAGTCTACACGGGTAGGTAGCTCTGTCATGCCTATTTCTGTTGAGAATAAATGCCCTCTACTTGGAAGGGTGGGACAGTAATGATAAAAGAATTTCAAGAATGTCAAAAAAGGATGTCAAGGTAGTTTGCATTCACGTCTCAAGCGTGCTGTATTATTCATCAGGGCATTAATTTTGCTATAGAACAAAACCTTATTATCAACTGATTGAGCTGTTTCAATTACATCTTTATCTACGGTGTAAGTCACATGTGGAAAAATAATTGTGAATGATTTTGCTAGCGTTAGGGTATAATCTATGTGCGCACGGGCTTAGCTCACTGCCCCACCTATTTCAACTGCCAAATATTACAATTACGATCTTAATACTGTATTCACGTTTTAATGTCCTTGAGCTCGGCTTACTGTTTGATATGACTAAGATACGTACGACAAACACCAAATTCCTGCTGAATTTCAATCATGCGAAATCGATTGCCTTGAGATAAACCGGTTTCCTTTGACAGGATCCAGACTGCGTTTGGACCGATACGAGATTGGCGACGCTCCTCGGAGGAAATTCATTAGAAGATAGTTTACAATACCGTTAAGCGAACAGATAATTTGAAGCCTCCTTGAGAAAGCACAGGATTATTTAATTATTTAGATGTCTTTAGTGTGTGATAAATTAAATTTCAAGCTCAATTCAATGGTCAGAGAATTGCGTGGTTTTTAATTTTATTGTAAACTAGCTGACCCGGCAGACTTCGTAGTGCCTCAATCGATAAATAAAAGACACATCAAGGGGACACATAAAAGGAAAAAAAAAATTGTTTGTTTTTATATAATTCCGAGCTTTTTTATATTTTCTTTACCTTTTAAACCTTCCCTGGACTTCCACGAATAATTCAAGACCAAAATTAGCCAAATCGATCCAGCCGTTCTCGAGTTTTAGCGAGACTAACGAACAGCAATTCATTTTTATATATGAAGATATAAAGCAGCGGCGATTATTTTATTCACGACTTCAAAAAATGAGGAGTTTTCAATTCGACTGTTGTTTTTTATGTGTTTTATTCCGTGCTTTTTTTGTTGAATCGATATTGTTGTTTTATTTTATTTAAAAGCTAGTGCTTTTCATTAACACAATTTTTACTGGTGGTAGGACCTCTTGTAAGTCCGCGCGGGTAGGTACCACCATCCTGCCTATTTCTACCGTGAAGCAGTAATGCGTTTCGGTTTGAAGGGTGGGGCAGCCGTTGTAACTATAATGAGATCTTAGAACTTATATCTCAAGGTGGGTGGCGCACTTAAGTTGTAGATGTCCATGGGCTCCAGTAACCACTTTACACCAGGTGGGCTGTGAGCTCGTCCACCGATCTAGCGCAATAAAAAAAAAACACAACTTTCACTTTATCAATTTGATGAAAATCTAACCAGTAGTTTTTCAGTTACTCTTAATAATGCATATTTAATTGACTTCAATTACATAGATGATATTCTTTCTTGATTATTTTAGTTGAAGTCGGTAGATGTTTATTATCATATATTTTTTTAAATTCAATTAAAATGTCATTTTGATATAGATCATAAATAGGTCGAAATACAATACGACGACTAAAAATACAAATACGACTAAAATTACTAAACTAAACACTAACACTAAAAGTCAAACACGAAAGACTGACAATTAGCAAAGTAATTGGTAGTACTGAGTATAGAAAGCTGTAGTAGTATAGAAATACGTGCTAAAATTCCATTTCTAGATCTAAATGGTCAAGCATTCCAGTTTTAAAGTAGGTACAGTCGCTACACAGAAAAAATATATAATTCGACCTCATGTCTCAAGATGGGTCGTAGCATTCACTTTGCGATGTCTATGTGTTCTCATAGCAAACAGGTTTCCATTTTTATACTAGAACAAAAAAAGAACAATACTAAAATCACAATTGGCTCAAATAAAAATCGCATACTCTCCGTTTTTTCTGAAAGATCTGACTAGTTCGCATTTCAAATCCTATCGTACATAAATGTTCTTACAGTACAGAGATTATCAGTACAGTTCTGTTACTTCACAGTCTCGCTGACAGAGTGAGGTGCAGTGAAATAATCCGGTTATCCGGGTCCCAGCTCCGGGTCGCTGCAGCCGGTCTATTATACTGATTGCGCTAATGAATGAACCCAGAGTGTCGATTCAATCTGTAATTCTCTGCTGGATACAGAAATTCATTTTTACTTCTTTAGCCTTACAAGTTTGAAGACTTATTTCAAAATAACTGACATTTTTAAGGTAATCTGTTTTTTATATATTTTTCAATCTTCCAAACATTTTACCGATTGGGGTAAAATTATACATTACAAATATTAATTTGACATGTATAACTTATGTGTGGGAGTGTGATATAAATAATATAATAAATAAATAACTGGGAACAAATAATGAACGGTCATCCAGGCCCAAATTAGGATTCCCTGTGTTATGGATACCAGAGACTGAGATACAAACTTATTTAGTAATATACATCAATATTGATTACAAAACTCTAAAAAAAAATTCGTTCTTTGTCCTAACGTCTAAATTAGGGTTTTCCGGTTAATTATTCACAAAAACGAAAATAAAATACCTTTTTTTGGTATAAAGTTTGCTTTTGTGATTGTTATAGTAATAATACTCATTTTTATTTATTTTTATATATTTTAATTAATTTTAATACTTTCAAAAAACCGCGCTATGAGAGTGGGGTGTTTACGTTTACACAGTGCCACTAGATGGCACTCGTGTTATAAGCAACGATCAGGTGTTTTGTACAAACCCAGAAAATCTTAAAAGTCACGGAAGTGTAAATACGATGCTGATGCATTTTGTTTCAAATAATATGTGGTCAATTTATTAAAGTTCAAAAGCAAACTGTTTCATGCCAGGTATTTTTTTTCATCTAATTACGATCTAAAATATCGAAATTTTATGCTTTGCAATAAAGTTAAATTTGGTGTTGACCCGTGTTATATTTTGAAGTTGTCGTGGCTTAAAGGATAAGACGTCCGGTGCATTCGTATCTAGCGATGCAACGGTGTTCGAATCCCGCAGGCAGGTACCAATTTTTCTAATGAAATACGTACTTAAGAAATGTTCACGATTGACCTCCACGGTGAAGGAATAACATCGTGTAATAAAAATCACACTCGCTAAATTATAATTTGCGTAATTACTGGTGGTAGGAACTCTTGTGAGTCCGCGAGGGTGGGTACCACCACCATGCCTATTTCTGCCGCGAATCAGTAATGCGTTTCGGTTTGGGTGGGGCAGCCGTTGTAACTATACTTGAGACCTTAGAACTTATATCTCAAGGTGGGTGGCGCATTTACGTTGTAGATGTCTATGGGCTCCAGTAACCACTTAACACAAGGTGGGATGTGAGCTCGTCCATCCATCTAAGCCAAGCTATATATATATGTACATAATGTTTATAATAAACAACCAGATAAAGATCAAACAAACCTGTTCATCACAAGAATGTTTGCCCGATGCAGGACTCGAACCCGCGAACCTCGGCGCAATAATCAGAGCCGCTAATTACTATACTTATTCATTGATATGCGGGGAGTCAAAATACAGAGACTATTAACTGAAGAATTTATCATAACGAAATTATCACTTAACACTCTTTAATTACAAAGAAATATAAATGTTTGATTTTCAAATGTATGTTTGTCGAGAACATTTTATTTTACTCATTTAACTGTATGCACAAGAGTTTCGCATGAGCGAGTGCGCGGGTAAAAGTAAATAATACGGGACTGTAGGCAGAGATAGATCGTCGGGTAGAGAAAAGTCAAAAAGAAAAACAGTTTGCTTTTCCTAGACAAGGGTCAATTCTCGGTATTGGATCAAAAAGGGAAATCTATAATACATGATATTCTATTGAGTGCTTTATAAAGATTGTTGTTGGACGCTATGCTACGAGTATTAGATGACTTTTGTGTTTATGTAAGTATTTGACGCTATAGAAACATGGTCATACTCGGCTGTATTTATTACATGCATTTCATGTCTAATTGTATGAAGTACAATTACAATACAATTTGGTTGAAACTGCACGTACCATTAATGCACAATAAGTGGTTAACGGTAGTATGATAGAGAAATTCCGTGATGTAATTATATGTACCACATTAACTGCAGTACTTCCTCGCGACACTCTCTAAAGATCCGGGGAGAAACTCAGTGGGTTATATCTGTAGGTTAAGTTGCACGTCGAACTCTTCGTCACATTCGACGAGTGCGTTAACCCCTGTTTTGATTGCGTAAAACCATCGAGAGTAGATTGGGGTTCTCAAGTACATTGTACGACTTAAAATCCGGAACAGATGATTACTTCGCTATATAAATTTGTAAAAAACCTAACCGTGGTGGCTCACAATACGCCATATAAATTGCGATTGCATACATTTTAAAAATATAGTTTTCATGGACACTCTCTTTGTCTTCCAGCTTATCCCACTAGGTGGGGTCGGCACAGCGATTTTTTCTATTCCTTTCTCTTCTATCAGCCGTCATCTTGACACTCACTCTTCTCTCTCTCTCTCATATCATCATTCACACACTCCATCCATGTCTTCTTCGGTCGACCTCTTCCCCCTCTACCTTGCACTACCATTTCCATACATCCCCTAGTCACATGCATCTCCTCTCTACGCATCACATGTCCATACCACACTACACGTCTGCTCTTTAGTTTGTCAATCACCTAGGCTACTTTCACACTTCTTCTGATATACTCAGTCTTTATCTTGTCCGTTCTATATTTTTCATGGACTATGAATTCCGAACAGATTCATAAAATTCTTTTAACTCATAAAAAATAGAACGATTACTAAATTACTCTTAAACTTTGTATAGCTGAAACACAACGCTACCTCAGGGCCGACTCAAACATAACTCACGAGAGAAATAATACAAAGGAAATCGTAAACCAAAACAAACCGAGATCAGGAAATCGTGTTAGCAACAGTATTTTCTGTAACTCCAGCATTTATATCGATACGGGTGAGGCAGGCGGATGAAAAACTAAAACTTTCGCCCGGTGTTTTTGGAGTCAATCTCCGCTCTTACTTTCGTGATGTTTGTAACTTCCCCGGGAGCAATTCTCGTGTGTGACGAGTTTCCTAATTCGAGCAAAAGAGAGCAAATAATATTATGTATGAATTTACAGTACGTTGGTGTCAATTGACAATAAATAACGGTACTTTTTGACTGATGTATTAAGTGCTGTTTCATTCATCGATCGATACAGGTATTCTGACTGCCTCGTTGATGCAGTAGTTTTCGTAACTGGCTGTTGCGCTGGGAGTCGTGGGATCGATTACGACCCCAATTTAAGATATCCTTCGTTATGGGTACCAATGACTGTCATTAATTCTTGTATACGTTTAAATATATACGTATATAGGTAATAAAGGCCCAAACAAAGACCAAACAAACCTCTTCATCATAAAATGTTTGCCCAATGTGAGAAACGAACCCACGACCCTCGGTGCAACAGTCAAGAGCACCAACTGCAGCAGCACCGAGCCAGTCACATTCGTGTCGCTATATATTATGTTCTCGTAACCATTTAGTACTAGGTGGTGGGTTTATTCGTCCACATAAGTAATAAAAAAGGAACATACTCTTTGCAGATAGCATTTAGGCTGTCAATAAATCATGCGCCATTACGCATCCTTCCGATCTATTAACGGTGCTTTTAGGTACCTCAAGCACCGGTCACTGTCCTTGCAAACCCGTCGCTTGCGACGAAGGGCTCGACGAGTAAATTAACCCATTGACACAGCCCACTGAGTTTCTCGCCGGATCTTCTCAGTGGGTCGCATTTCCGATCCGGTGGTAGATTCTGCGAAGCAACTCTTGTTAGGGCCAGTCTTAGCAACACCTCCAGTTTGATCCTCTCAAGGCTATCATCAGCATAGGTAGAAAAAAAAATCGTGATATAAAGATTGTTGAACACGCAAACAAACTTTTATTTCTGTCAAGAGTTAATAACATCTATGAAGTAAAACGAATTTGCCAAGAGATATTAAGTTAAAGTTGCACACTTGCAACTTCTCGCCGATGTATGCAAAGCACAGTAGTTTTGAGAGCTCGACTCGAAGTACGAAACTTCCAAAATAAGGTTCTTAGTATTTTCTTTTTGAAGATTAAATCTCTCTGAAGCTATTTAGAATAAGTATGAGGTTTTTTTTATTAAACATCATAATTACTGAGCCCACATGACGTTATTTGTTGATACTGAAGTCATAAGATTCCAATCATAATGTCATTGAAACAATGATTATTCTAGCTCTTCAAAATTTAACATGTATCTGCTCCGCGGTAGAGTTCGGCAGAACGCTGGTACCCATCCGTGTAGACTCACAATAAATCAAACGCCCTTTCCACAGTTACAAACTGTTTCAATTTTATGTTAGATTTTTTCATATGTTGCTTTTTCTTCATCGTGAAAGTCGTTTCAAATCCAGTCATGTTTCCATGGCTCGAGTTCAAAAACAGATTCTTCTAAAATGAATTGTTATATTTTAAAACTATTGCAAGTTTTGAAATAAAGAGTAGATAGACTGTGAACGCTGAGTTGGATGTTAATTGATGACCATTATGAACATTTAAATTTTTTACTTGAAGCTTTTGAAGCTCGATTGCTAGTCCCGATAATCATTGATCATAAAGTGGGTATTGGAAGGTCTTTTGAAAAATTAATAGTAGCTATTGTCTATGCCTCTACAGCTATCTCTGAATAGGCGATGATATTCAAGTTACGAATTCTGTAATTTAAGCAGTGACCTGGCTGTGCCTCCATCATGACTGATAACAATTAGTGACAACCCATATGCTCCTTGAAAAACAATAAAATCCTTCAGTGATCAAGACACCAACACAAACCATGAGATAGTCTGTCTGTATCTGTGAATCAAATAAATTCTCAAATTGCGAAATGAATTTTAGCAAGACAACACGTTTTAATGTAATCCAAAAATATTCAGTAGCGAATTGAATGTTTTATCTCTTCCGTAATATAATTCATATGCAAGAGTAGATTTGAAATTTTGATTCAAACCGTGCTCCTACTTAGGAGCTTAGCAAGCTGCCGCGGAAGCTTTAATTAAGCTATTCCATGCTATTATACGCGCTGCACCAAACTAATAACGAACCTCGTTTAATAAAAACCCTTATGAGATTCAAATTAAGATTCTATTTGATAAAAACTGTTGGGGAATTTTTTTAAGGTAAAGGCCCTTTTTATTTTTAAACTTATTATTATTTTTATTTTCATTTAGCAGTTAATTTTCAGGACGATAGGCTGTTAAAGTAACCGTTCCACTTAATTTCATAACATTTTTGTCTACCTGTTATGAAAATTAGTAATACGGCATTACTTTTTTTGCGGATTTTTTTTTAAATATTTGTTTTCCTTTCAACCATCCAGAGTAAACTAATAAAAAAAAACTATTAATATAAAAATCGTCAAAAACATAAAAAAAAAGTCAGAATATTCAAAAAACACCGTAAGAGGATTTTTTTCTATAGCTTAGATAGTTGGACGAGCTCACGGCGCACCTGGTGTAAGTGGTAACTGGAGCCCATAGACATCTACGTAAATGCCGCCACCCACCTCGAGACATGAGTTGTAACGTCTCAGTTTTAACAGTACAACGTCCGCCTCCTCCTTCAAACCCGAAACCATTCCATTCCAACCATTATTCAATTTGGGCTACTCATACACAAAAAACGGATAATGCCCTGCGCATACAATATAATAATGCCTTCAGGGCGTTGTTGAGGCTTCCACCTTATTGTAGTGCATCAGGCATGTTCGCCGATGCGCACACGGATGACTACTTCGCGATAATGCGCAAAAAGGTGGCATCCATTATGCGTAGAGTAGGAGGAAGCACCAACAACGTCTTGAGGGTACTAGCTGAAAGACTGGATGGCCCGACCCTGGGTAGGTTCATCAAGTTGCATGTTCTACATGCTGCTTGATTTGGCTGCCAGGGACGGAGTTGATTGATTTATTTAAATACTAACATAGTTCGTAAGTTATTTGTAATACTAACACAATATGAGACTTTTGTCTTGAAATAAAAGTTTTTATTTATTTATTATTTATTATTCATTCATTCTGGGTATTTGATAACATTATACATGCTATAGTTATAGTATATAGTATATTAGTTATACTAACATATGCATACATTGTCATTTCCATTTTATTCAATTTCTTCTTCCTCGTTACACACTTGGCAGAATGGTCTTGACTGTCATGTGTCTAGTGGCCAGTTTTATCACTTGGCACTGTTCCTCTCTACCAGCAGTACGTCTAATCTTTATCGTAGAGAACAATTAATTGCAGTCTCGACTTAATTAGTCTACCTTATGTAAAATTCGTCACCAGTTTCGATAACCTCTATCTCGATCATATTTACATCAATGATACCTTTCATTAATTGCCAACTGAAAGATTTGGTAGATTTCGCAACATGAACCATCATGAGACTTATTATCGAAGACTCAGTCGTATTAGAGGGAAATGCAATGGCGATGAGCACTTGTAATGGATTATAGCATATTTTAGCAGTTGTTACTGGTGGTAGGACCTCTTGTGAGTCCGCACGGGTAGGTACCACCGCCCCGCCTATTTCTGCCGTGAAGCAGTAATGCGTTTCGGTTTGAAGGGTGGGGCAGCCGTTGTGACTGTACTGAGACCTTAGAACTATACCTCAAGGTGTGTGGCGCATTTACGTTGTAGATGTCTATGGGCTCCAGTAACCACTTAACACCAGGTGGGCTGTGAGCTCGTCCACACATCTAAGCAATAAAAAATAAAAAAAATAAAATAGTAAGCGAGATGTTATATCGCCAATCAGCACTTATAACCATAAAAATAAAAAAATCAAATATACTACATCCAGTTCCTATTTTCATTTCTAAGCAGCTTGAACACAAATCAAAACTATCTCCAGATAAAGCCCCGGAATGCAGATTCACAAATCCGCTTTGCAACTCAACATTTACGACGAAATTAAACTCAACTTAGAAATCGTAGATTTGCTGACTGATCCAGGATCGGTCTGAGTTAACGATGTCTTTATGGCGAACTTAATATCTTTTTAGTAAGCCCTTTTAATGTGATTACGTCGTAAACATGTTAGAAATTGAACTGTTGTTGTTTTGGAAGACTTATAAATACTCTGTTGAGTGACTTTTCAAGTTGAATGTTTACCCATTACCAACAATCCTACAGAAAATTGGAAATTTTAGGTTTCGCAATTTGGGCAGTGTGTCTTGGAATGAAAATAAAATATATTTACTTTATATATCCCCCAAAAAAAGAAAAGAGTTTATATACTGCAAATAAATACTCATGAAACTATTCATTACAATGCTCGTTTACTAACAGATTAGCAAACAGTCGGTAACAAGCAATGCAGCACATTTTATGCTCCTCGAGATAAACATAGAATAGAAAATGGCAGTACTTAAAAAAACGATTTAGCCCATTTACGTAATTAACAAATTGACCCGTACCGACTATATTTTTGTTATCAAACTACCTAGTGCTATCAAACTAAGTTTAAAGAATGTCATAGTTCTTAATAAGTTTCCCGAGCGCTATGACATGTCCTTCTTCAAACGAGGCTTGTGGAGTGTATTAAACGGTAGGCAGCGGCTTGACTCTGCCCCTGGCATTGCTGAAGTCCATGGGCGACGGTAACTACTCACCATCAAGTGGGCCGTATGCTCGTCTGCCTACAAGGGCAATAAAAAAAAAGTGTGTACTATATCTGTCAAAAAATACAAAATAAGGTCTTTGAATTCGGAATCTATTTTTGTGATGTCACTTACGCATAACAAACGCTAAAAGCCCACAAAGGAAAGAAGTTACAATAAAATATAAGGCATTAAATTATCCAGCCGTTTTCCTTTATCGTCATATTCACAATGTAATGCTTGTATTATTGTTTATTCACATGAATCTATTCTGTATTTTATTAAGTCTTCGTTGAGCTTGAGAATTGAAAATTCATGAGGCAGTCCCATTGAAATGTTAAACTTCGTCTTTTTTTAATGTAGTTTTAATTTATTATTTAAATTGTACTTTGTCGCTTTTTCTACTGTTATCTATATATTAATACGTGAAGGAAAAACTTTGTATCCCTTTTTACGAAAATTGCGCGGACGGAGGAGTATGAAATTTCCCACACTTATAGAGAATATAGAGAAGCCTAAGGAGTGCACAATGTTAATATTTTTTTAAATGATGCTTAAAAATACATTAAATCAATAAAAAAAAATTAGACACACTATCATGTATTTGACGCACACACGCGTGCATACTATTTATTTATTGTCAAACTTTTGTTCTTGACATCTGTGGTCAAATTGAGAATAGATTAAATATTGTTTGTCTTTATTAATATTTTTCTATGGTGTAGTCTTGGCGAAATTTGTGATTATAGAATAGTCTTTGAAAATAGAATCATAATAGTGTTCAAACTTTTAATTTCAATTAATTATAGTCGAATTTCGACTACCGAGCGACCACTAGTATTTGCAATTATCCGCCTGTCATATTTAATTACTTTTTTTATTAATTTTATTAACTGTATTGAAACTTGCTTCGATATTATTATAATTGTAAGCAAGAACTATGTATGTTTGCTATCAAAATTGACAAGTAGCACATGTTTGTTTTCAGTCTGAGCTCTGGCATTAGCGCTCCCAACCTGGAGACTGATCATAAAACCAACCCGGATAGTATGAGTTGCATACCCGAGCGACAAGTCATATCAATCAGCCTACTGCACTTGGTAGTATGCTTACAAAATTTTACGAAAAAAAAAGACAAATTATATAAATAATATTTTGAGTAAGTTGCCGAACATTCCAGCTACACTTTGTAGTATATTCTGAGATTGCTATGATAAAAAACGATAATGCTGAAAATAAAACAGTTCATTCACTTCCTTGCAGCTTGAGCCAACTAAAATTTTAAATAATTTGCATTAGTTACATGTTTAATATTAGCTGTTTAAATTAAATTCAGGTCCCCCACAAGCCGGTAGGCAGTGGCTTGGCTCTGCCCCTGGCATTGCTGAAAACCATGACTGACAGTAACCACTCATCATCAGGTGGGCCGTCCACTCGTCTGCCTACTAGGGCTATAAAAAAACAATAGCCCTCAAATGTAATGAAGACACAAAATGCCCGGTCATCGTTCTCGTCTAACCCGTCGCTTGCGACGAAGGGCTCGACGAGTAAATTAACCCACAAACACAGTCCACTGAGTTTCTCGCCGGATCTTCTTAGTGGGTCGCGTTTCCGATCCGGTGGTAGGTTCTGCGAAGCACGGCTGTTGCTAGGGTCCGTGTTAGCAACGTCGTCAGGTTTGAGTCCCGTGAGCTCACCTACTAGTTAAGGTTACGCTGAAACAGCTTCTCAAGGCTATCAGCTTAGGTAGGAAATAAAAAAATAAAAAAAAACAAAATGATCTGTAATCTTGTCTGTAAAGAAACACTATCGCAACGAATTATCTTTTTTGTAGGTAATAATCAATCGGTGAATCATTGGTATGTTTGAAAAAGCGGGTATAAATAAAAAACGTGGAAGGATGGATTAATCACGAAATTTTTGCTTCCGAAAAGTCCGTTAACGTGATCATACCAAAATTAACATAAATGAATAAAGGCGGAGCAGATTATGAGATTTAATTAAAAACTTTTCATAACTACTTCAAACTTTTCGTGGACTATTAGCTGAAATCTAAATTCGAAACTGAGTTCCAGATAATTCTCCCAAACCAGCTTTTTATTGATCACTTAAATTGTTATTAACTACGCGATAGTGTTTCTTTTTTTCAAGCTAAAATGCTGCAAATATAAATGCCATTCTTTTTCGTAATCGAATAAACCAGTAATGGAATTTAAAAAAAGCCATTTGTAGCCTCTGTGTCTTTTCTGAGTGTCTATCTTTTTTTATTGTTTAGATAGGTGGATGAACCTACGACCTACCTGGTGCTCAATGGTTACCGGAGCCCATAGACATATACAACGTGATTGCCGATCCGGTCATCAGTTCTAATGTATCACTTTTTACAGTACAACGGCTGCCCCACCCTTCGAACCGAAACGTATTACTGCTTCACAGCAGAGATACAAAGGGTAGTGGTACCTACTCACAAGAAGTCTTGAGACCACTAGCAAAAAGTATCTCAAAATACCTGCAAATGTTAACTTGTTCAATTTAATTTTCATCTCTTACATGTTGGCTTTTTAATTACCTATCAATTTGTTGTGTGATCGTTACAGATTTATCTTCCGAACTTCAATAATGTATTGGCAATCAAATATATGTACGTTCTCTGAGTAAAATTCTTCTGGCATACGAATACACGAACATACCGATGTAACGAAATTTCCGATTATATGACTATTTGGTTACTCAGCCAGAATTGGTTTGTCACAAAATTTCTTTTGCTAGATGACTATGTTGATCTTAGTCTTTATAATACGAAAGATACAAATCAAACTTCTTCTTCTCCTTGCCCTTATTCCACATTATGTGAGGTTGGCGCAGCATATCCTCTTATCACGGTGTATAGAGGTTTGGAATGAGCACGACTGGTTACCGACCATACTTCCAACGTGCCATAGGGACTTTTCTGGTGCATCTTTTGGCGTTTCGTTTACTTCATCCGTTTTTGATTCTATGTATTTAAATCAAACAATGGCACCGATTAATTTTAAATCCTTTTCAATTAAGAGAAATCATATTCAAAGCCGGCTCATTTATATTTCATGAATTCACCTCATCCGTATCCTAATATAAGTTTCATCGTTCATGTGAGCCTCTAAGCCGCATTAGGGGCATTGATTATTCTGCATGAAATTCAAGAATAAGTTTCACTCACAATGTAGTTTAACATTCAAAGCTTTTCGAAAGATTATCATTTCATTTGATGTTATAATTATTTAGTGAATTCGAATTGTTATATTAGAATTTTAACGTATTTCATTATTCAATTATTATTGTCTTAATTATAATAATACATGTTAAGGTTTGTAAGCATTGGAGAACATTTTATAGTCGCACTTAAGCAAAGATAGTTGACGGAATTCTAAAATTTTTGAGTGCCAATTTTTTGAGTGCCAGTTTACCCTACTACTAGTTTTTCATTTAAAACAAAAACAATCATCATCACAACGACATATTGATAGGCAAATTCATATGCCTTGAATAGCAGACAATTTGTCAACTGTAAATATCGGAAATCGAGTTGTATCTCTATAATTATCAGAGAGACGGGGTACTTGAAACGCTGTCTATTACTAGAGACAAATTTCAAACCTCATTTAAATGTGTATAGCTCTCAGAAAACACCGAAGCCGTATGTAAAAATTATATCTTGTGGCCCAAGACGGGAGGATGGTTTACGTTCAAGACTAAATAAGGATACTGTAATTCGTCATCTCTTAAATAAGTTTTGACCTCCAGACAAGTCGTTGAACTGAGGCCCCTTTAATACGAGGTGTATCGTCAAAAGGATTCCCAGACAAACAGCTGTACGACAATCGCAGTTAACGTACCTGCCAGCAATAACTGTAACTAACTCAACACGTAATATAAATTAACACGGGAAGCCATTATCTACAGCGGGGATGACAACGCAGACGTTAAATTCTAAAATAGTACTAAAACTAATTACGGGCTTCTAAATTACGAGTACAGTAAATCTGAGTGGTGCGTATATAGTTATTTCGCGTGATCATTTATTAAGCCATGGATTAGACAGTGCATACGAGCATTAAAAAAATTTTGAAATTTAATATAATATTACGTTAAAATATTGCTCTTAATCTCAAAAAAAAATCTAATGCAACCTTACTTGTTAAAGCACGACAAGCATTAGTTGAAGAGCTTTAGATTGCATGATTCGTTTGAGATAATTGCTAAAAATAATACATCAAGGATTCCAAGAGTCAAAGACATAATAAGCTGGCATCTAAAATATCACGATCTAAATAAAAACCGAAAATGGACTCTGTTTTTGTTTGGGCGATTTAAATTGTAAGTCCGCTAATGAGAAACTGTCTTTAAAGTGGGATGGAGTGGACGAAACAATGTTTTTCGAAGCCTACATAATTTTATCATGTTAGAATCTGTGTTTTATAAGTGGTTATATAAATTATTAGCTCTGCAATCCTAATATCTGCTTCACCAAGTAGTGAATTGATAAACGTTGTTTTATCTTTTTAGAATGGTGTTGCAACCAATATTTGTGACATAGTCAGTTCTTACTTCATTCCTAATGATACTCGTGTTGCAGTTTATCCAAGTACGCTCTAATGATAGGCATGGATGATAGGCATGTTTGATAAATTAATTATTGACCGAACGTAATATATTGCGTTAATTTAATATTGAAAATTGCATATCATACTAAATATTCTGAGATGAATATTTTGAGTTTCACAACGATTTTAAGTATTTTAATAATTAAAATAATAATATTAGAAAGTTTAGATAGTCATTACTTTAAAACCGTGGCTACATGCAAATGGCAGCTTTGTTTATCTTCTTATATGTAAATAGCTGTTTTACTGGTGTTAAGAGGAATTTAAGCAGGTTATTTAATACGACTGGACCCTGTCATAGGTAACTTGTTTTTTGCCTACCTATCTACCAGTAGCCTAGAGTGGCTATTCTGGCTTCACCCTGATTATTGAGTCTCGGCCTTAAAAAAATCTAACATCTGCCCTAGCAAGAGCAGTGCCTCGCTAAATCTACTACCAGAATCGCGACTCACTGACAATATCCAGCGAAAGCTCGGTTATGTATGTACGTTAAGTGGCACATCAGATACTTTCAAATAATTTGAGGACTTCGACGAGAACGGTGATCGGTGCTTGGTATGCCTAAAGGCACCGAGAGTATATCTAAGAACGAAACGACATGACTACGGCAGTTCATTACATTGTCGTCTGGGCTGGGCTCGTAACCTACGGCGGCTTAGAGATTTATCTTGGTGTATCGTTTACTCGAAGAAGCTAACTTGGTGTTAATCGGCTAGAAGATATCTCATAAAAAAAATCTATCTAATAAAGTAACCTCGCGGAGTTATACTAGATTCCAAAAATTAGTAGGTACCTAATATTTCGACCTACTTGTATATGCCCCCCACTTCTTCTTTTTCTTCACCTTATCCCACTAGGTGGGGTCGGCACAGCTAATTTTTCTGTTCAATTCTCTTCTATCAGCCGTGATCTCAACACTCACTCCTCTCTCCCTCATATCGTCATTCACACACTCCATCCATGTCTTCTTCGGTCGACATCTTCCCTCTCTACCTTGCACTACCATTTCCGTACATCTCCTAGTCACATGCATCTTCTCTCCCCTTGTATAATAATATGTGCCCCCTGCCACATGCCAATTCCAAATTAATGCAAAACATGCCCGTGTGCATATGTGTTACTTTTATAGAATTGTTACGGTTTCGCAAATCTGAGTGTTCGTGCGTGACGTACAGTGACGTATGTTGGCTTTGAAGTCTTGTGGCGGAAATCGTGTGTGCTTCGCCACGACATAAACATTTCGCTAATGGCCCTGTGGCTAATGGATTATCTCGTCAAAAATAGTTTATTTTTTTCGATCCTGCAGTCTCTTTTATACACTAAATTGTTTTAACTGTGGTTGTGTTTGACTTATGAATAGCTTTATATCTACTGGCTTGTAGTTCTGATTGACAGATGCAGTACCACTGTGACCGAGTTTTTTTTTCTTTCTCGGTCTTAATTTTAAGATCTTTTAAATTCTCACTTTGATTGAATTTGTTTTGTTTTCTAATGGCAGAGTGCGGGAGAGAATTTGTGCGCATTGAATTTCAAGTTTCATTTATACTCTTAGATTGCATACCGGAACATTTTATTACGAGTTTAAATTGTGAATAAAATGTATACGTCTGTGAAGTTATTCGGTCCGCGGAAGCGATCGAGACACTTCGGCGCCACAACGACACATTGATAGGCAAATTCATATACCTTGAATAGCAGACAATTTGACAACCATAAATATTGGAATGCAAATTCTATCTCTGTAATAAGCATAGAGACGGGACAGTCGAAACAATGTCTACCACTAGGGACAAATTTTAAATCTCATTAACAAATGTATAGCCCTCAGAAAACACCGTTGCAAATAGGCGTATGTATGTGGCAAACATTATATATTATACCATTAAAAGAGCAATATATATATAATCTGAATCTCGGAAACGGCTCCAACGATTTTCATAAAATTTAGTATACAGGGGATTTCGTGGGCGATAAATCGATCTAGCTACGATTTATTTTCAGAAAATGTTGTTTTATTCATGTTTTCACCCTTCCCGACATCTATTGGCGAATAATAATACTATTTTTCTTAATTGAGGGCGACTAACCGCTTTAAAGACACAAAAAGATGGCGGTCATCATGTATTATATTTATAAAATAATGTTGGATTAGAGGTTTTTTATATTTCTTCCATATTGCTGATTGTTACACTTGACACTGTAATTTTAAATTTACTTGTCAAACAATCTCGCATTTATTTACAGCATATTTTAGTAGAAATATTAACATTCTTGAAATTCTTGTAGACCTCTGCTTCTGATTTTGTTGTAGTTTTCACGAATCCTGTTCATATCATACATATTTACTCAGAAACAGAGATATTTTAAACTATGTCCGAAAATGTGGATTCATTAGTACACCCGATATCAAATCGTGAAAATGTTATCAAACAGATCAATCGCCCGTATTAATGAAAACGTTTCCAAACCACGACCATTTAGCAATTGAAGATTAACCGAAATTTCACTGCAGCATTTTGATTTACCGAGATCGTATTTCGAATTTTCTAGACGTTACAGTTACTGAAATGAAAATGAAAAAAAAAGGGGTGCGTGTAATTATGTACGCGCGTAAGAAGTTATACTTTATTTTTATTAAATTTATTTCTTTTTTCTTTAATTTAAATTTTAATCAATTTGAAAAAAAATCGATTAAACAACATCCTCAGACACGCATATTGGACATCCCTTTTCTTGACATCGTATAAATTCGGTAATTCCCGGTACGGTTCGGAAAGTTCACCTGCGGCTATATTCAGACTCGCCAAGTTACGTCGGTCGTATTGTAATGGGCGATTTAGTGGGCAACTTCATTTCTGTTAATTTTTTGTCACCTGTGCGCGCATCTTAAAATTTCACTCTCATCAATTTCTCATAACGCCCCTAAATAAGTATAACTTCAACAAAACAACTCAAGCGTCGACAAAATGTGTGTTTCGAAACAGTTCAAACACCGTTTATAAAGAAGCCATGGTTGAACCGTTTTCAATTCGAACGTACATTTCAACATTAAAAAGAGCAATCGTCCAGAGATCACGAAAATATACTTTAATGCGAGGTAGTTCGTAGCATTATTGCTTGAACTTCGATTTAAACAAACCGCTCGAGAGTCTGAATTATTAACGCTTCGGATATCAATATGTCAAACGATAATCTATCCAAACGTTTGTTTTCGATGTCAGCTCCTTGTGTATTTTGTGCTACTTTTAACTCGTATTTACTGCGGAGTACTTTCTGAATTCTACGAAATGATCTTATATTTCTCATTTTCGGGGTAAGTTTTTGCCATTAAAGAAGAAAAAGCAAATGACTTTATCATTTTTTTATCAGTACACAAAATATAGAACCGAATAATGCCCTAGGGACTTGAATCACATGCGATGAAGGTCTCACATTTCGGAGGTAAATAAATAAAGTAAATAACTGGGAACAAATCACACACGGTCATCCGGCCCCAAGTTAGGGTTCTCGGTGTTATGTTACCAGAGACTGACCTACACACTTGTATACGTTTAAATATATACATAAATATATAACAAACACCCAGACGAAGAGCAAACAACTTTTTACTGATGGTAGGATCTCTTGTGAGTCCTCGCGGGTGGGTACCACCGCCCTGCTTATTTCTGCAGTGAAGCAGTAATGCGTTTCGGTTTGAAGGGTGGCTCAGGCATTATAACTATACTTGAGACCTCAGAACTTATATCTCAAGGTGGGTGGCGCATTTACGTTGTAGATGTCTATGGGCTCTAGTTACCACTTAACACCAGGTGGGCTGTGAGCTCGTCCACCCATCTAGGAATAAAAAAAACCTTGTGCACACGAATGTTTACTCGATGTGGGAATCGTATCGACGACCCTCGGCACAACAGTCGGCGCTAACTAGCACCACCGAGTCAATCAATTTCAATAGAGGTCAAAGTCTACTTCAGTCAGTGAGACCAGAAAAGTATTAGTACTCATTTAAAAAATTCCAGACAACACATTCCTTCTAAGCCGCATCGAAAAGTCCAAATATTTTCCGTAAATACTAAGTATCTTTTATCATCGAGCACCGCGGCATCTGACCGCTTAATTTCACGCTGGTCAAAGTAAGCGGGTCCGGTATTCTATGCGAGCCGGCAGTTTTCAATTTACAACGACGCGCGAATGCTGACCAGATATTGTGTATGTGAATTGTGAAACCAACAGGAATATATTGCAATTTTATTTACTACTATCGAGAATAGATCTCTTTATTTATAGAATATTCGTGTGCCACATTGAAATCTTACAATTGTAGATGCAATATCTGCGGACTTCGAATTGAGCATCTATTTTTTTTTTTACTTTTAAATACGACTTTTGATTTTGACTTTTAACCTCAAGATTTTGAATTTGAATGCGCTTTCTTTTTAACATGATTTTTTAATTAAAATATGTAATCATTAGGGCATGAAATAAGATCATTAAGAAATGAAATAAAAACATTAAAACTATATAACTAAACGATTTGAAGAGACGAAACTAGCCTTGCAAAATCAAGCACATGTATAAAAATATTTTTTAAAGTATTATACGTATATCTACCTCATTTGAATGGATTGTGATTACGATTTTAGACGTGTACAAATATGTTGATAATCATTTATTAATCTGTTAAATTTAATGGTCAGTATACATAAAAATAAGAATCGACGAAAATATCTAAGATACATTTCACCGGAAACATCTTGAACTTACAAAATGCAGCGTAACTAAACTTAGAGCTAATCTAGTAAGAGTTGAAATTACGATATCGAAATTCACAAACAGCTCGAAGGACCATCCTTTGGCACAACTGTCTCCCCGTTGGCTGGAATATATCTACCTCATTTGAATGAACAGTGATTACGATTTTAGACGTGTACAAATTCGTTGATAATGATTTATTAAGGTGTATACAAGACTAAATTTAATGCTCAGTATATATAAAAATAAGAATCGACGAAAATATCTAAGATATATTTCACCGGAAACATCTTGAACTTACAAAACGCAGCGTAACCAAACTTCGAGCTAATCTAGTGAGAGTTGAAATTACGGTATCGAAATTCACAAACAGCTCGAAGCACCATCCTTTGGCACAACTGTCTCCCCATTGGCTGGATGCCAGTAACGTAATATCATAACATTATCCCCTGAACTTGTTCCACTATACGCACGATGTTTTTTCTCGAGCACCGAGTGCTGTTAAAGAAATTGAAACTGTGTTTTTGTTATACATAACACTTGTATAGAAGAACGGATTCGATTTTATTTTGTAGTTTTAGCTTAGGAATGCTTAATATAGTATGTAATTATTTCAATACAAAACAGTTTAATTTATTCTCTAAACGGCTTAACCCATAGACACAGCCCACTGAGTTTCTCGACGGATCTCTTCAGTGGGTCGCGTTTCCGATCCGGTTGTAGTGTTAGCATCACTCCGGTTTGAGCACCGTGAGCTCACCTACTAGCTAAGGTTACGCTGAAATAGCCTCTCAAGGCTATAGGTATATAGCTTAGGTAGGAAAAATCTATACGTCAGGTCCGAAGGTCCGGATACCACTGGCTTGGTGATGTTAGAAAATATGAGGCTGTCCACGGAAGCATGGAATGTATTGGCGGAGATCAGAGACGAATTTAATGTTTGGTCTGTCAGAGACCAACACTCTTTTAAGAGCACCAAGCCACTATATTAAGTAAGCCTTGACTAATAATAAAAAAAAAACTAAAAAAAGTATGTATGACCGAAGAAATGGTAATATGTAAAAATGTAGCCTAGATATCAAGTTCTATTTGACTAAAATAATATAAACGAATAAATAGCTTCCATCAACAACAAAGAAATATTAACCATGATATACCTAGATTAATTTAATTTATATTCTTGAACCTTTTAATTAAGCATAAAAAGAATACTGCCATAGGATATTAAAATAAGGTCCGAAAATTCATAGCAATTCGCCATTCTGCTAATTTCTCTGTGCAAACAGGTATGAGCGTTATTTGTCCCTTGGCGAATGGCGAACATAAAACGTGAATATTAAAAATGCCGCAGACATTATTGCGAGTTCTCCACGAAACACATAAATTACAGGCGCAATGTTGTACCTGATTTTTAACTTGCAAAATTTATCACCATGACTTTATTATAACAATCTTGTTCAACTTTCAGCCATACAATTTCGAGAATACGCATACTAATCACAATGCTGTAGACTTGTACTGTCATAAGAATATATGAATGAGAGATTTATTAAATACTAGCTGACCCGGCAGACTTCGTAGTGCCTCAATCGAGAAATAAAAGACCGAAACTTTAGTATAAAATAAACTTAAAACAAACAAAGGAATCCGTCCGTCGGGGGACACATCAAAGGAAAAACAAAATTGTTATTTTTATTTAATTCCGAGCATTTTCATATTTATGTACCTTTTAAACCTTCTCTGGAATTCCACAGATAATTTAAGACCAAGATTAGCCAAATCGGTCCAGCCATTCTCGAGTTTTAGCGAGACTAACGAACAGCAATTCATTTTTATATATATAGATACGTGCATTCAACATGCATGAAAACGTAAGTACCTTAGTGAATACGAAATAGTGAAAAAAATCGACATGAACTGATAATATGCCTTAATTATTTTTGAAATATTTAAGAGTTTTAACATCTCGGAGTGTCAGTAAGAGCGATAACCATAATCGAATAGCTAGGACAATAAATGAGTCATAGAAAATTTTCAAAGAAACCACTGCACGAGACGGCTGTGTCTACCCGTGATTATGGCGCTTGCTACAGCATCAAAATATCGGGAACTCAATACATGTGAAAAACGTGGCAAGACAGCTTTCATTAATAATTTTTATAATAAATAAAATCGCGAAAACCTCAGACACGGCTAGGTCGTTCTTTGAGACTACACAAAAGACTACACAAAATTTAATATAACGTACCTATTATCTCACGGCTCTTTAAATTAGAATATAGGTACCCTCATTACTTGAAAATCTAAATCAAAAGGTGGTTGAAAGTATTAATAGAACGAAAAATTTAGAGAATTTGGAGATATCGCTATATTCCATTATTTACTATTACTATTTACAAAGAGAAATTTGGTTAAATGAAATAACTTCTGATGGTCCATTGTTTTTTTTTTTTCATTGGGTAATTTAAAGTGACATCTGCATGTATTCCTATTTTTTCGTATTTTATTGAGAACAGTTTTTTAATTTGGTTTAGATGTAGGGTGTGTTTTCCTTGTGTATTTTTTATTTTTATTTTTTATTATTCTACTCAATTTAGTTCTTTTACCTTACTTTTATTCTGAATGCTGTATGTACCTGTATATTTCACCCTATTTTTCGCAGGATTCTCATGATATTTTGTGAAAATGTCGATAGTGTATCGTGGTTATAACAGGTGGGAAATAACCGAGTGACCAATTCCATTTCGTCCCATGTTCCTATCTAAAATATGCTGTCGTTATACTCGCCACGAATGTGTACGCGATCAGATTACTGCCTTTGTTTTTTCCTGATTGTTTGCCAAACGAGGTGCCGGGCTGAAATACCTATTCAAGTGTCGCTAGATCGCTTTGTACAGACGCTATTCGACTCCAAATGTGAGATTTGAATTTGGAAGATTTAAAAAAATTTCATTTGTTATGCTTATAGATTTCGGTTTGTATTTAAGTCAGTTTGGGTATCTGCATTTAGCTCCGAATGTCTGATAATTCTTATAGCCGTAATCAAAATGGTCCTGGTCTTGATTTGGAGTACACCGTTTGCTTCATCTACGTATAGAAAACAAAATAGTTTTGCAACTAAAGTTAATTTTAATGAGCATTAAAAACTAGTAAACTATATTACAATTATTATAACTGTTACTAGTAATTGTAACGAGTAATTTAAGAATTAAATTAATCAAAAACACTATTTAAGAACAGACCGAATATATCGAACTAATGGATTTTCAAACAATCGTTTATATTTATTTACAAACTAGCTGACCCGGCAGACTTCGTAGTGCCTCAATCGATAAACAAAAGACCTAAACTTTTGTATAAAGCAAACAAAAGTAATCCATCCGACGGGGGGGACATCAAAGGAAAAACAAAATTGTTATTTTTATTTAATTCCGAGCATTTTTATATTTATTTACCTTTTAAACCTTCTCTGGACTTCCACAAATAATTCAAGACCAAAATTAGCCAAATCGGTTCAGCCGTTCTCGAGTTTTAGTGAGACTAACGAACCGCAATTCATTTTTATATATATAGATAGATAGATAAACTAATAAAATATGAGTCTTTTAATATTGTGACTATATTAAACAAATTGAATTTTCCATTTGAGATTCATATCTTATGTTGATGTCAATAATTTTCTTCTCCCTTTAATATTCATGAATTATTTCTGTTTTACATGTAATGAATACCAACTGGGGCATTAAGATCAGCTTCCCCAGATCCCCTACCAAAATATAGGTGTTATTTTCATGCAAATAATTTACATTGACGTACTCGATCACCGTTAAGATAATTGAATGAAGTTTTGTTGAAACCGGAAATTTGGACGATTTTCAACTGAAACGATGCTATTTCATTTAATTTTGAAGTCGAATAGTCGCTGTCATAGTTTTGGTGATTTAAATTTTCTTAACTGGTGGTAGGACCTCTTGTGAGTTCGCGCGGGTAGGTACCACCACAGACCTGCTTATTTCTGACGTGGAGCAGTAATGCGTTTCGGTCTGAAGGGTGGAGCAGCCATTGTAACTATACTGAGATCTTAGAACTTATATCTCAAGGTGGGTGGCGCATTTACGTTTTAGATGTCTATGGGCTCCAGTAACCACTTAACACCAGGTGGGCTGTGAGCTCGTCCACTCATCTGAGCAAAAAATAAAAAAATTTAGAATTAATTAAATTACTTATCGAGTGTATGTTTATACCATTAGAATTTGTTGCGATTGCTTATGTGTAAAGCGATACGGTGGTTGTCGAATCTGTATTTTTCTAAAATATTCTGAGTCCGGAGACACTCCGATAGATGGACTTCAGTCTTGACGTAACTTACGTAACGCAACGTAACGTGACGTGACGTGACGTAACTAACGAACTTTTTAAAATTATTCTTACGTTTGTTACATTCGGTTCGTTTGATACTGAGTGAGTATATGAATATCACTACCCGCTTTGAGACATGAGGTTTTTATTTTTTCCTTCCTATTCTAGTAGCCTCGAAGGACTATGTACTAGATTCGCCGGGAGAGTAGGTGAACTCATGGGGCTCTGGCCTCGTGGCGTTGCTAACACTATCCCTAGCAAGAACGGTGCTCCTCAGAATCTACCACCGGATCAGAATCGCAACCCTCTGACAAAATCCGGCGAGAAACTCAGTAGGCTTTGTCTGCGGGCAAATGTAATCGTGTTTAAGTAACGAATAAATACATTTTATTCAACTTGGTACTTCAATTGAAATATTCAATTCTACTAATCTACCCCAACCACATTACGATGTGGATTACGTATTTTAGTGTAATTCTTGTGAATAAATTCCGTTGCCAGTATTATTTGAGATTCACGGCTGATAGCGAGCTTACATTAACGATGCCAAGGAAAGGTTGTCTATACCTATTACCAATTAAACCGTAGTAACGTTTGTCTGCTTCTGTGTCTGTTTCTTTTTGTCCCATATTTAATTTTAATCTACACTGAACCTGAAATGCTTAAAGGTATGTTTCGGTATTTCCGGAGGTAGTTTTTTATATTACATTAACATCTGGCTTAAACCTCAATCGCACGAATGAAGAAAACGTTTTGAACACAAGAAAAATTCTGACAAACAAAATCTGAATCGTCGGTCTTCCTATTCAGTCGAAGATCTTGCCAAGCATAAAACGTACTCGTAATAGAAGCTCAATGTTTTTTCAATGTTTTAGCCTTCAGATATCAGAATAGAATAATACCAAATAGTGAATAGTATTAAGCAGTAGGCAGCGGCTTGGCTCTGCCCCTGGCATTGCTGAAGTCCATGGGCGACGGTAACTACTCACCATCAGGTGGGTCGCATGCCTACAAGGGCAACAAAAAAAAACATACAAGATTTTTTGGTTATGGTTAGTGGTTCACAGACCTTCCCAACTGGGGACCTAGAGGAAGGCCCAAGACAAGGTGGAAAGGTGTAGTGCTAAAGGACAAGAGATAATGCAATGTTACTGACGAGGATGTTGAAGATCGAGCAAAATGAAGGAGAAAAATAAAGAGAGCTGCCCCCACCACCATGCTTGATGAATAGCTAGGAAGAAACAGAGAGGTTTGTGGGTCATAGAAGCCATAGAATCTGATAGTCACTGGAGAAATTTTTCAACAAAGCTCTTTATCAGGCCACTGACAGATATCAAGAGAGGGAGTCAAATAAATGTTTTAAAGAAATCACAATTCTCAGCAGTGAGGGAGTAATTGAAGAGAAGATAAGGTTGTTAGTATAATTATACTTGAAGAATCCTAACACAAAAAAAGACAAATGTTTTCCGTTGGAACCGCAAAAACAAAAGGAATATTTTACTCAGATACATTCTGCATTTGTTTTTACCATAGTTTATCTATACGATGGGGAACGTAATATGAGCGATATTTATGTAAGCAATGCAGTAGATAGAAGTGCGCGAGTCTTTTGCCAAACTTTTAAATTCTGCACAAGCAAAATAAAATTGTATTCGCAAATGAAAACATTTTCATTATTGCGTACCTTACGCAGTCTTTCTACATTGGCGAACGAAAGTTACGTCTAAGACAAGCTAAAATATAAACTAGAAAGTTTGAAACACGAAAAATTAATGGCTGTAACGAAAATCCGAACGCTTTACTGAAGACGAGAAATTATGGTCCTAGTTCAACTTTGAAATGACTTATGTGTAACATCATTTATTATACTAAGTAAATAAATAGTAATTGTAAGTAAAATCCCACAGACACAGCCCATTGAGTTTTTCGCCGGATCTCCTCAGTGGGTCACGTTTCCGATCCGGTGGTGATTCTGCAAAGTACTGCTTTTGCTAGGGCCAGTGTTAGCAACAGTGCGGTTTGAGTCCCGTTAGCTCACCTACACGTCCAGGAGAAGCTGCCATAACCTCTCAAGGCTATCAGCATAGGTAGTGAAAACAAGGAAAAAAAGTAGGTAAAAAAAATAAACCTGTGAATAACTAATTTTGTTTGATGATATTTAGAACAAAAAATATAAATGAAAATCCTATAGTTATAGGGTTTTTTTTTTTTTTTTTTGCCTTTGTAGCCAGATGAGCGTACGGCCCACCTGATGGTAAGTGGTTACCGTCACCCATGGACTTCAGCAATGCCAGGAGCAGAGCCAAGTCGCTGCCTACTGCTTAATACTCTCCACAAGCCTCGTTTGAAGAAGGACATGTCATAGCGCTCGGGAAAAATGAATAACATCATCAACTTTTGTAATAGGCTCCTGTTCGAAGTCGAGTGCGTTCGAAATGTCCTGACATGAAATTTTGAAGGGCCTCCGAGCAGATCCCCCTGGTTTGTTAGCTGACGTCAATCCTCTAGAGAACAAAGGCCGCGTACAAAAGGTTGAGTCAAATTTTGCGACTTTTCTCTCGTGTATTTTAGAGCAGTCTGTTAAAGAAAACATACTTAAATATTATGCTCAAGATTACTTACTGCATGAGAACGTGCTTAAAGACATACATATGTGTTGTAATAATAAGAGATCGCAGTATTAAATTTCTTATAAAATACTTTTAAGCTTTCGTTCTTATTTGATATATTTTTTTAGGACGAGTAAATGGTTCTTGAATTAAAAAATACCGTAAAACTATTGAAAACTATTCAACATATCCTACGGATAATTTAAAAATAAATAAATAAGTGCTATTTAATAATGATTTCTGCTAATAATATAAGTTTTAACCGAGTTTAAGCGATTTAATTTTTTTTTATAATTTTATTTTATTAGACCATTTAATTAATAATCGCAATATTTTTAAGAACATTATGACGGAGTCTTAATACTTGCGAGCGCAGCGTCGAGTGTCATTACGTGGCGAACGAACAGAAGTTAATCTTTCAAGATATTTAATAAAAACACGCTACAACGTTATCAAGTTTTTTTTTTATTAATAATATTATTAAATTTTTTACATAATAATATTATTCATCGCTTATTTATGAAGTGCGAATTAGCGAGCTCAAGTTCATAATTAATTAGGTTACCGAATTCATTATTAGTCAACTTATGCTAAACGATTTTGCTGTTATTTTTATGTAGGTACTGTTTTTATGTGACCGGTCGTTGTATTACCGCTCGACTTCAAATTATTTGTTTTATAAATGAAAACAATTAAATTAATATTTTTTTATAAAGTCTAAATAGTACTACAACACTGATTACAAGGAATTAAATGACTTGTTGGATCCCTTGGATCCACTTTCCGTGGTTTTAAGCCCCTCAAGCACTGATCATCGTCCTGTCACTTTTTTTAGCTGTTCGATTAGGACGAAGAGTTCGACGAGCTAACTAATGTATAAACACAGCCCACTGAGTTTCTCGCCGGATCTTCTCAGTGGGTCGCGCTTCCAATCCGGTGGTAGGTTCTGCGAAGCACTGCTCTTGCTAGGGCTATTGTTAGAAAATTCTGTCAACCCTTGAGCTCACCTACACGACTGGGCGTAGCTGGAAATAATCCTTTAGGTAGGCTACCAGCGAATAGGCGGGAAAAAAAAGAAGATCTG
Organism: Bombyx mandarina; assembly: GCF_003987935.1. The sequence continues at coordinate 4,783,631 of NW_021011490.1, read as the reverse complement.
GAATGACGTGAATACATGAACCTTTAATGAATCTTGGATCAGATTGAAGTAATAATAACAATAATAATTATTATTATGATTATAGAATTTATAAACAGATGAGACCAAAATATGATTATTTTGATGATGGCTTACAATTTTTTGGCGATTTGATGTTATTTATAAACATCAAACGAATATCCAGAACTTTTTTTTTGAAAACTAATTTAATTTTTAGATAATTATGAAATGATGCCTGTGAACTATGAATTTTGATATTTTTCGTATAAGCAAATATAAATTTAAATTTATAGAAAAAAATCACCAACCAAATGGTAGAAGCGAAAACGAATGAAATAAAAGAAACACCAAAAGAAGAAACAGAGAAGTCCTTCCCTACGGGGCTGCGGCGGGTAGTCATCATAGAACACAAGATATTTGACAGATGCCTGAATCTTGCTTATACTTGTTTGTATACGAGTTCCGAACAACAACATTTGGACAACGTCGGTCTACCGACTAATACCACCCGCTCCCGTAATGGATGTATGACCCAAGTAGGGTGGCCGGTGTAAAACTGCTAAATCCCTATGCAGCATAATAAGAGGAAATACTGTGCCGACCCCACAAAATGAGGGATGAGGCCACGAAAAAAAAAGAAGATTTCGTTATATTCTCATCAAATCATACGTCAGCATGTATATTCTCATCGAATCATACGTCAGCATGTGTTAAGTACTTAACCATAATAATAAATTTGATATAGGCCTGCAGATATAAACTCCGACATAATCGCATTGCTTAATCCGAGCACATCCACATTTTTATTTATTAGATTTCATCGACTCTTAAAGAAAACAAAGCTAAATATCGTAATAAATATCAACAAATAAAAGTTACTAGCACGAGAACTGTAAATTTCAAACAGCACTTACAAAATGTATCCAAGTACCCTTCTTAAATTTCTTCAAATTAAGCAGTATTACCGGTTCTCTGATTCATACCTGTAAAAGGAGAATATAATTACTGAAAACGTACAAACAGATATAATAAAAGATTTTTACAACAAAGCTTAAGTTATACACTCTCATATAAATCAAAGTGGAAACGAATTTCAATTTTAAAAGAAATTAGGAAATTATTTCATTTAGCGTTACATTATCATTATTCAAACAGCCCCTAAGGATGCTATTTATCATTGTGACGAGTAATATTAGGGTTGAAACGCACTGGTGACATGTTTTGCTGAGCACCTGTCGTGAGTGATGCGCGTTGATTTTCTCTTTGAAACACGTAGTACGTGTCCTACTAAATAATATTTATCACCTTATACAGTGGTTATTCGAATGTATCCGTACTCAAATCACTTGTCAAAACCATTCAATATCAAACATGAATAAACATACTGCCAGATTTTATCACCATAATACCCGATCTATATTTAGAAATGAAAATATTCAGCTTGCGTCACCAGTTACACTAACGTCGAATGCGAATTTCTCGAGTGAATTACAGAAATGAGAACAAGAACCCACAACAAGCTCCTTCAGTGGTCCCTGATCAATCGATGTTCCAGTTGTTTCGCGGAATTCGTGACAAAAATGACAATAGCTCAGACCCAGCCTCTTCCCAACGACACGTTCCGATTACTGACGACAATCGAGTGGCTTGATCCAGTGGACCGCGAGGCTGACGCGGCGGCTTCCAAGCCAACTCGCCTCTCAAAAGGCCGAGTGACTTCCAAGGGCCACTCGAGAAGCTTTACCGATTGCGAACGTGTCCTATAAGACAGTTTTTTGATGCTTCTCATCAGGAGAGGTTATTGATCAAAGTGGTTCCCTGACGCAAAAATAGTCAAGTGTGTTTTGGAGTCACGCTTTTCACTTTCGGCGACTTTCTTTTTATCTTGGATAATATAAAACTGACTCGGCTCTGTTCCCTTGAGGATGATTTTGTTATCATAAACACATTACACCATATAACATCACATAGGCAAGTGAAAATATTTTAAAATGTGATCTTATGTCGAATTTAACTCATCCTTAAAGAGGATCCCAGAACAAAGGGGCCATTTCTTTTGCAGAATCAGATTGAAATGAAGATAATAGAAACGACAAATGACGTAAATAAACCGAGACAGATCTTCTATAATATAATTCGGGGCTTTTATTTCGAGTGCTAAGTGGAAAGTTACATTGTTCCTTAATGATTTTCCGGAAGAAATTTTCAAAGTTGGACAAGTAATTTGTTTCGCTTAATTTGCGATTTTTCTCGAAAGTTCCTTGGACTCGTTTCAGATCTCTGCTCCAAAGTTTAGTTTCTTGAAACGGATAAGATGCAATACAAACTTCGTACGTGTTTTAATTAAATTAATAGAATTTATTTCAATTAAAATACTTGAATTTACTTAAATTCACAGCTTGCTTTCAAATTCATTTGGACTGTAATGGTTTGGATTTGGCCCGTTGTTACTAGCGTAGTTGTGAAAGGTGATGTGATTATCTTGGCATTAAGTGATCATTAGAGCCTATAAACACCACAGGACGTGGAATTTGTCCACCTTCTTAGAAGAGTGAGATTGAAATCTCTGAGTCGTGCTGTAATAATGATTAACCTTCAAACTTGCTTTGTAACGGAAATAAGAGGAATAACGGTGCCATTCTTTGAGGGCTCACTGTACACCTTATCCAGTACCATGGCTTGTTATTGAAATTGGAAATGTTAAATAGAGCATTAAGTAGGAAAATAAGGTAGCAGTTGCTCAAGAAGGTCGGTTTCCAGAATAATTTTGTTTCATATTTCTGACATAATCATTACACAAAAATCATCTTTAGCTCTGTAGTAACAAAGTGCTTTTTGCATAATCAAAATGTTTGCAATTTCATTAAGCTCATTGCATTAGGCACGCTATGGCACTGGCGTAGAAACGATGGACGGTTTTCAGAAAAGTTCTTAATGCGGTCTTCACAGGTTCTATGACTAAAGCAATACGGTCCAAATTCAATGTCAGCAGTTCCAAAGAATGTTGTAGTAACAAAGTAAGGGTTGATGTCAAAGAAATTACATCGATGCTCCGAAAGATGTTTCCAACGAGGAATTTTGATGGCACTTTACGCTCGTACGTTTCGCTATGAGGTATAATTCCGGCACTAACTTTTGCTTAGTTTGATATTATTTATTAAAACGCCCACGTGAAGTTATAAAGGAATATCTTGGTTTCGGATAGGTCTAAACTTTTATTATATGTTAGAAGTCAAAATGTAAAATTTTATGTTTTTATGCGGTGAAAACAACACCTAAAGGGAAGCTGACTTTTTAGTCCTTTAGATTCAAAAGGTTAAGACGTTTAATTGGAATTGCTAACCACTGTCGGCATTCATCTTAAGGGTGCATTTTAACACTTAAAAAAAACGCAATTTCATTTTTGTTTATCCGTTCTCTGTCCGTATTCCGGTTCCGTATCCGATTCAGTTTAAATTTTCTGTAGTTATTCGGGAAATGTTTCTGGATGATAGATGACATTTATAAGTTTTGTTTAATTGTGTAGTGACATTAACCTTATTTTCAGTTCAGCCATTTCCGGAGCCAAAACGCCCTTGCCTCGAGTTATTAGATAGTATCTTAGTGACATTAAAATATCGGCTATCCCCACATTTACTATCGGATTAGAGTGATATCAACCAGCTTAAGTTCACAATACTCCTTACTTAAGTTAAAAAAAACTTCAGAGGTGTCAAGGGACACCCGGATGGAACGAAGTTCCTTTCGATTAATTAGTGAAGGAATTGTAATATTTTTTTTAAGTTATAATAATAAATTACGGCATTATGAAGAAGAAAAAACAATACTATGAACTAAATTACTATTGTTGAAACGCTATCTCGAGAAACTATACTCATTACGCGGACCAATCGGATACGAGCAATGTCACGCGATAAGCGCCTACACGTTGGTTGGTCAGAATGACGGATCTAAAAAGTGTCGTGACAACTTTCGTAAGAATTTATAGCAAAAAGTGTCGTGACAACTTTTCGTAAGAATTTTTTCCGTCTAGCCCCCTTTCACAACGCGTGATAAGGAACTTCGTTCCAAAATTAAAAGAAAGATTAAAAGCTAGCTAGAGACATGGGGAATACCTAGTGGGGTGGAGAGGTAATTATCATGTAGCATCCTTTGAGTAAACAAGCTACTCCGTCAAGAAACTACCAGGAAAAGATCAATTTACACAAAGTGTTAGTTATCCATCCAAATTTATTTTATCGCCTTCAACGTGTGCTCCGTTAGAAACGATACACTTACGCCAACGAATAATCCAATAATCTGAACATTTTTAAACGCTTTTTTTTGACGCGTTTTGGTGGTGAAAAACCAAGAATTTTTTTTTCACAAATCTCGCCGTTTTCATCAAATTTGCTCTCATAAATGCCACATAATATTATATATAACGTTTGAATAATATTCTTTATTCACCGTTTGACTTTCTAGCAAAAATTTAGAGTGCACGACACCGCGATAATAAAAAAAGAAACTCAACATGCCTTTTGATAGACTTAGACGTCTTGGTTTTTTCGATTTTGCTTCAGTTGGAAGTCACCGGTCCAAAGCTTGTTTTTTAGTTTGCATGTCAAACTTGCAAACCCATAACTCGTTACCAGTAACAATGCATTTCATGAATGTTTTTGAGTGTTTGTGAGTTTTTTATGCGATTTAGATTCTTATGCGATTGAGTTTTTGGATAAAACTCAGGTCTTTTGGGAATAGCCGAGCAGCAACATGTTTCATGTCTAAGTGATTATATAAAATGGTATGAATGGACTCGTGAAACAAAGAATATTTGGCGGCTATCTCTTTCAAACTTAAATTTTCAGTCGCTCTTTCCTTCACTTAACCGATATTAACTTCAGTTACAGATGTTGGTGGCCTACCAGAGCGAGGCTAATCTTCCATCGCATCGCGACTGCTTTTGAACGGTTTACACCATTCATACACATTATTATTATCAAATTCGCAAACCACATTACATATGATATAACTGAAAACAGCACTGTATTTAATCTGAATAGCAGATACAACTCAAACTCCGCTCCGAAATGGAAAAAAGCTGTACCAATCTAACAACAAACAAATCATCCATTCTCGATACTATTTTGTTTGTATGCTATGTATATTAAATAGCGCTATCAAAACATTTAACGAATATTTTTTATCACACAATAATCTATTTGAAATTTAAAACACTTATTTTCAATTGGTTTGAACAAAATCAATTTTTCAGAACATCACGATACTTTCGTATTTATAGTAACGAACTGTATGTACACTTCGTGGTGAATAGCATTGGGCAAAAACTTTAAATTGGATACGCAAAGCATGAAAATCGTAAAACAGCATTTCTGTTCAAACACTGAATCAGAAAAGTTAAACTACGTTATTATGAACAAAAACAAAACTATGGAAATACGTGTGTACAAACTAGCTCCAAAAATTCATTTTCATGAGTGCTGTTGGATTAACGTTGTCCACAATTGCCATAATAAGAATGTCAGTCTAATTGTATTCTATATTCCAGAGGATTTTCCATTTTTGAAAACTTCTTTTTTGTTATCTAACTCGAAAACTATAACTATAACTGTAACTATACTGAGACCTTAGAACTTATATCTCAAGATGGGTGGCGCATTTACATTGTAGATGTCTATGGGCTCCAGTAACCACTTAACACCAGGTGGGCTGTGAGCTCGTCCACCCATCTAAGCAATAAAAAAAAAACCATCCAGAATTACTAAATCCAATATTACCAATTACTGTTCTATTTGTGTGAGTTTTGTTATTTGTTCTTTCGAAGGCTTACTCGTTTTTATAGATTTAAAATTGAGGGAGTTAACTTTTGATATCAACTGTATTAGAACAGTGGCTTATTTTCCAATAGAAGAGTATTTTTTGTACCGTAATTTCACGTAACACCAAAAAAAAATGAAAGTCTCCATAACAGTCGTAAGTATTAAGCAAATTACCATACACAAGCAGAATTTCAAATTTCGTGCAAAACCTGAAAAGCAAATTTGAACAGCACAAAAGCGTGGATCATCTAGTTTGGCTCAAACATAATATTTCACCGAGGTAGAATTATGTCAGTTATTATGGTTGTTTGCTGGTAACTTTGCGTAGGAAATCCCTCATCAGATTATTAAGGTTCTTATATTAAATTATATTCGTTGCCGATAACGAAAAGCGTGGGATTAATAAGTGGCAATTTTCGGTTATTTTTAGGTATGTACGATGAACAAGCTACAAAAATTCGACGCGGACTTAAGATACTATTAGGCCCAAACGTCCAGGAAAATTTTCTTACACTATTTAAATCTAAATTACTGAAAATTCTAGTAGATTCAATCTAATAAGATAGTTTGTCGTCTTTCAAACACATTAGGCACAATAAATCGAATAAGAAATTAGGTTATATAGTATATCAATTGAAACTTATTCAGCTGTACAACTTATTTTTCATTAAAGCCATTTAAAATAGTCAAGATAAAATCTTAGAACAATAAAATTGATTAAATAAGGATCGCTTGACGCAATACGGTCGATGGCTTAACCCCACGCATTTTAGTGCACTTTAGCTTTCCACATTCTCTACACAAAATGTGAGCTCGATGCAATAAAATTTAAACAAATAACCTTTGCAGTGTTGAAGATAAGGCCTAATTTCTCTTGGCAATAACGCTTGTTAGAGTTTTTGCTAGTGCTGTAGAATGCAATTTATTCGAGACAATGGTTAGAATTAACCGTTTCGCGGTTATCACATCGTTTTAAGCTCCACAAAGACGGGTTCAGGAAAATTGGAGTTTGTTTTATATAAAAGTGCTTTTGTTGAATTTCAGCTTATATACTCGTGTGGGTGAGGCATGTTTGCAGGTTCCCTTTTCCCGGAAAGTATTTGCAACTAAATTTGGAGCAGTATAATGAACGCACATTAAAAAAAATTAGTGTACTTTTAGCTCGTCTCCAGTGTTTGTTTTGGCGAGAGTAATGTAGTTTTAATTTTTTGTGCACTTTATTTTGAAATACTGTTCGTTTTTGCTTATAATAATTTTATTTCACGTGTGTTCTTTGTGTGTAGTTAAATAATTTCATTTTTACGTTCTATCTATACTAATATTATAAAGAGGAAAGATTTGTTTGTTTGTTTGTATTGAATGGGCTCCGAAACTACTGAACCGATTTGAAAAATTCTTTCACTGTTTGAAAGCTACACTATTCCCGAGTGACATAGGCTATAATCTTTTTTGATAGTTGAAAATAGGGATCCTTACTAAAACTCCAATAATGTAACCCAAGGTGTAAAAAAATTACTTAAAATATTCTTTACATCGCATGCCCTGCGAAAACTATTGATGATAGAATAAAATAATGTACTACGACTTTGTAGAACACGTTATTATTTACAAAAAGTGTCGTGACAGCATTTGTCTAACTATTATAGTTATGCCGCAATAAGTGTTCTTTTATTTAAGAAAATAAAACAAAGTCAAATATCGTTGAAATTTTTGTTAAAGACCCGAGCGAAGCCGGGGCGGGCCGCTTGTAATTGACAACTGTAATGCTGGTCGTGACAAATCTAATAAATTCATCTTCTTTTTCTTCAAACCACTTAAATCAGTCCAATATATTGAAGTAAGAATTTCTAAATCTTATAGTAAAAAAGAAAAATATTTTTCTTCTTAATAACTATTTTTTACTTAGACGGTTCTGTAGTTACTGAAGCTCATTGCCATCACAACGCGATTGCCGCTGCCCACTTTAAGGCTTGGGACCTGTATTCTCATTCCACCAACACAGCAGTCATTTGTGACTAAAGTAATTAAGTAGGTATTTACAAAATTTTATTCTTGTCTACGGCATTTCAAGATCACCCTTTGCTTTAGGTCACGCCTTACTAAAATTACCAATATAAGTTCCATGGGTGCCACTCAACTTTTTAACCTTTAAATAATAGACTATCAAATAGAATCATGGCAGATTCTTTCAATTAGCACTTTAGAACTCTGAATTTCATCATCATCATATAGGGTTACTCTTGACAGAGCAGTCATGGACGTATGAATTTTTTTCTTTCATAGGGATTAAATTTATAAAGGTCTTCTAAAACCATTTGGTATCACTTTATTGCATTTTCGATTTGATTGATGAACCGTTTCTTATTTTGCGTTGGACTCGCTTTAAAGAAAACGTTTTGAAGAAGAATACATTACAACGACGGCGATAAGACTTGTCGTAACGTACTAAAATGTATTTAATTTTTACATTGAAAGGTAAAGCAATTTTGTAAGAAGCTGTAGAAGGTTCTAGATGGCTAGTGACTAATTCATACTAGTGTTAGTTGAGCGTGTAATCAGTGCTTTCCAGAAACAGAACTGCACAGCGGTGGACTTTGATAACTGTATTAGCTTAAAGTTAGTTTTAAGCTCTATATCCTGTCTGGCGGAAGATCGTTAATTTTTTTTTGGTTCCTCTGTGTCGTCTGTTACACGAGTTTTTGTTGCTTGCTTAAAATCCTAAGGCCCCAGGTGGGACTTCAACAGTATTTCGTCATCACGATCGATTGTCAGGATTATAGGGACGATAGACTTGAGAAACTACGCCTTGTCTACATAATATATTGTAGTCAGGTCAAATTAGTTAGCTATAGTACGCCTATCATAAAAAAATGGTATATGAAATTAAAGCTAATTTGATACAAAAACAAATTGAACACATATTACTAATTCAAGTTATAATCTTCTTAACAAAAAATAAAAAAAAGCGTGAAAGACATTACCGATGCTATCAAGGTAATGTGTCCACATTTATCACTCGAGTGAAGTATTGCGTATTATTCGTAGACAATATCTTTTGTGAATGACTTTAAGTGATGAGCGGTAGCGGGAATGAGTTTAATAATGTTTTTTTTATAATTTGATAAAAAAAATTAAATGGTTTTTTTAAATTCCTGTATCTCCAATGAAGGCCGTGAAAGTATCTGCGAGTGCAATTCCAGAGGCATGTTTTACTTCAAAATGAAAACGTAAAAAACATAATAAACATATCCTATATTTTATTCATCTTTTAATTTTGAAATTAAACCGCCTGATTATGTACATACAACTTATCTATCTTAAAATAGTTTATATGAAACTTTTGGAAGAAAGGGTTTTCTTCTTTATTCGCCTTGTCCTTATTCCTGTTCTCTTATCATATCGCAAAAGGCATTGGACATGAGTTTTACGACCGAACCCCTGCCTGCCGTCAACCCTCCTTTGATTATATCCAGTAGTTTATTTCCAGGTAGGTCCATATAGGTCCATATCCAGTTATAGTAGTAGAAGTATATCCATGGCAACGCGCATTCGAGAGGACCTTTATTTTGTTTCTTCTTTTGATATTTCTTTTAATTCACCTGTTTTTAATTGTATGATTTATAATTTATCATTATAAATATTAACTCTAAAATTTACATAATGTATAAGATTTTAAAATACCAAATTACAAGACATAAAATCACATTTTGTTCAATTTTTTTGTTTTTACAATACTGGAACAAAGAGTACTGTTCTAAAATTCATATAATAATGTTGCCTACCTGGGTAAGCTATTTCATAATAAATTCACAGTCTATAAATAATCAAGAATATGCAGAATATGCAGAGTTATTTCTAGTTACTTCTGTTATCAACGAAACTTAAAGGTCAAGAAATAAATTATTAGAACTACCGCCATGTTTGAGTTTTGTTCAGTTCTTTCTTCTTCTCGAACACTATCAAGCTTAATATGTAGAAAAGATTGATTTGTATGTATTAAATAAACGTGTCATGAAAAATGTTTCAATTCATAACTACGCAAATGGTCGTTACTCGCAAAAGCGTTACAAATACTAATATTGGGAAGATTCAGAAGTTCATCAAACAGCAACAGTTTACATTTTGGACCAAACACACACCGCTTTTCGCGATGGCAGACCGCATAAGTAATGTAACTCGGCTATACATAATATTGAGAGTAATAATATATCAAGTGCTGAGTGAATGCTGTGTTTCATAACTCAGCCAGGTTGTATTAGTTCTAAATATTTTATTAGCGAATTGAATACATATTTCGTATAGTCTATTTTTAGGCTTTGTAATTGATTAATGAAAAATAATGCTTTCTTGGGTTCTCTCTCGTAAATTTCGAAAGGTTCGTGTATCACAATAGTATTGTTTGTGCTTTAAAAGCATGTCTTTTTGCACTTTATCAAAGGATTAGTTCAAGAAATAAAAGGTATTAAGTGCTTACGAGAGCCTCCACTCTGAGACATGAGCTTGAAATCTGACTCATCAATATGATAGCTACTGAACAGTTATAATGGCTGTCTACCGTTTAAATAGGAACACTTAACTCATTCATGGGAAAAAAGGCAAGATTTACTTACCAATTCGGTACCAAACCTACAACCAATAGGTGACCTAAAATCCTTATTTTTTAAATTTCCATTGTAGTCAGATGACCATATAGCCTACCTAATAGTGAATGGACGCTTTTGTTCCAGGGAGCATAGACTCTATTCTTGCAACAGGCGATGCCATGGTAAAAAGGATCCGGATCACGCGGGTAGGTACCACTACCCTATTTCTGCCGTGAAGCAGTAATGCGTTTCGGTTTGAAGGGTGGGGCAGCCGTTGTAACTATACTTGAGACCTTAGAACTTATATCTCAAGGTGGGTGGCGCATTTATATTGATGTCTGTCTGTATTTGAGATGTGGTGCTGGAGAAGAATGCTCCGGATACCTTGGACAGCGATGAGAAGCAATATGTCTATCTTAGATCAAATGCAGATCAAGACTAGACTGTCCACACTCTGCCTTCGCCGTGCACTCGAGTACTTCGGTCATATTGCTCGGAAAACACCGGATAGCTTAGAAAGACTATTCGTGACAGCGAAGATCAAGGGAAAGAGACCGCGCGGGCGCAGTCCGACAAGGTGGTTCGACCAAATCCGCACCACACTAGAGATCCCATTCCACGACGCTCTTCATGCGGCCAATGATCGGAGGCGCTGGCGGGACATTACAAGAAGTAAAATCATGTCGAATTATAATGGTCACGACCCTCAGCAGTGAGGAAACGACGCGAGGAGGAGGGCTCAGTAACTACTTAACACCAGGTGGGCTGTAAGCTCGCCCACCCACTTAAGCAATAAAAAAAGGAGATAATTTTGGGCAACACTCCAAACTAAAAAAAAACATGCTTAAATATACATAATCACAATGTAGTTCATGCATAAAGGAACAACACAAAAGGGGAATACTGTTCCATACACTCGCAAAACAATGACGGACGCGTAGGATATTAGTGAATTTATATACGGTGCTATTCTCTCAGACGCAATGTGCTATATGGACACACTGGGTATTACGATGGCGAGTTTGATGTCATGGCGTGTTCGAATATGATTATTAAACTTTATATATGTATATGAGGAGAATAACCTCACCCAGAAGGATGCCCAAGACCTGGCAAAGTGGAGGAGTTTAAGGAGGAAAGCGGACCTTGGCACTAGACCGGGAAAAGGCTATGAAGAAGAAGATATAGACTAAGTAACCAACTAAATCTGACAATATCATATATACTTACATCAATAAATGTAGATTCACACAAGTTAAAAGTGTATTATTTATTTATTGAGACACAGCTTAGATAATTCCAATCTTTCTCATCTAGTAATTCATTGCTTATTTTCACATGACTAAGACTAATAATACACAATAATAAGTAATGGGCATTGAACATTTAACAGATTTTAATAGTTTGAACTTTGACTAACTTATAATAATAATATATTTTAATCTAATATTTCAGAATATCGCGGTTAAAGCCATGATAGATATACAAGATTCATGATCTGGGTTGAAATTCTGATCAGACAGACGTATCAATATTAGCAATATCAGCATGACGTAATAGCGGTCCAAATTTTTCAAAATTAAAACGAACAACTTGCGGCAATAATTGATAGTATCTTAGAACCCATACGTGGTACCCAATATATCTACCACCATAAATACGTCCATGTATTATTATCTAAAAAAAATAACCGATATTTCACGTACGGTTATCTGTCTGGCTTCAATTTATGATTCCTTGTGTACCAGAGACTGACAAACATTTTACTGGTGGTAGGACCTCTTGTGAGTGCGCGCAGGTGGGTACCACCACCCTGCCTGTTTCTGCCGTGAAGCAGTAATGCGTTTCGGTTTGAAGGATGGGGCAGCCGTTGTAACTATACTTGAGACCTTAGAACTTATATCTCAAGGTGGGTGGCGCATTTACGTTGTGGATGTCTATGGGCTCCAGTAACCACTTAACACCAGGTGGGCTGTGAGCTCATCCACCCATCTAAGCAATAAAAAATAAAAAAGTTAAATTCGTTTATATTTATTATATATCTATATTATGTAGATAATAAACACTCAGACAAAGAACGACCCTCAGCGCAACAGTTAGGAGCGCTAAATAATTCCGAAGCAGTATTAATTTAAGCTTCGTATTCAAAATAAGTGAAAACGGAAATAATACGAGGATTCCGGCCGACCGTATGTCGTTCAATAATAATGGAATACTCGCATAATAAATGGGGGCACGTTTCAAAGGTAACATGGCTCTTTCATTTTTCGCACGCACGATTAATCTTCCCCGTGCTTCGGTACAGACTTTCGGTCATTCGAAGAGCATATCGACAAACGGCCCTGGAATTTATTGTTTTCCCATCGTCTTACGTTTTTGTTGAGGGAAACAACAAAAAATGTTTGCAATTTTTCTGGTACTTATTTTATTTGTTAGAACAGTTACATAGATTTTTATTTATCTCAAGATAATTATTATTATTTTTTTCCCCTACCTATGCTGGTAGCCTAGAGAGGCTATTCCAGCGGAACCTTAACTAGTAGGTGTGCTCACGGGGCTCAAACCTGACGACGATGCTAACACGAACCCTAGCAAGAGTCGTGCTTCGCAGAATCTACCACCGGATCGGAAACGCGACCCACTGAGAAGATCCGGCGAGAAACTCAGTGGGCTGTGTCTGAGAGTGATAATTATGAGTTTTATCATTTCATGGTTTTTTTCTTGGATCTTGGATCTGGAAAAGTTGAATCATATATTTGCTTGCAGGCAATTGAGTACTGTATACCATTGGATATAGTTTTAAAAATAATTTACACCTTGCTCGTATTTATATTAAAATACAAAATTAAAACAGTTGAGTACTATAATTATCTCCTCTATTTATCAACTAATTTTATTTCATCTTCTGCTTCTGTTTATTAGTTGTTATTGACAAGCCGTAGTGATATTAAAAAAAATATCTATTGCAAATAACATTTATTACTTTTACAATGTGTTAGTTTAATACATAAATATAAAACAATTTAAAGTATAAAAAGCTTATTCGAAGTGGTCTCCATTGGCTGCAATACAGTCCTTTAAGCGTTGAGGCCAGTTATCAATAGAAGCACGCACTCTTTCCATGGGAAAAATTTTCACTGCCAATCGTAGGGATTGTTTTATGGACTCCAAATTATCATGGCGTTTAGAGCAAGCCGTACTCTCTAAAACTGACCATAAATCATAATCCAGCAAATTAAGATCGGGACTAGACGACGGCCAGTCTTCAGCTCTGAGGAAGTCTGAAACGTTCGTTTCCAACCTAGACTACGTAGACCGAGCTTTATGACCTGGCGCCGAGTCTTGCTGGAAGGACCATTCTTGATTATTGAACATGGTGTTCTTAAGGGGCTTCACTACCTTCTCAAGAATGGTATCTTGATACACTTGTGCCGATGTTTTGATACCTTTTTCACAAAAGTATGGCTCAGTCACTCCTTCATAGCTAATACCCCACCAAACCATCGCTGAAGTCGGATAGTGCTCACGTTGCACTCTGTCGATTAATTGGGAAACTTTCTTAGAGCTTTGAGCATAAATACGGTCATTTTGTTCGTTAAAATGTTGCTTAATTGTAAAAATTTTCTCATCCGTAAACAAAAATATTCTATGACCTCCCTTTGCATACCGCTTCAGTAGTTGTTTCGATTTTACCACCCTATTCTCTTTTAAATTATCAGTTAAGAAATGACCAGTACGTCTCTCATAGGCTGCAAGTCCTAAGTCATCTTTTTAAATACGCGACATGGTTCTAAGTGCTATCTTCATCTCCCGAGATAAAATCTTTTGCTTTCGGACAAGATTTCTTCGAATTCTTTCCCTTACTGCTTTGACTACCTTTTTCGTATGAACACTACGTGGACGGCCAGATCTTTTTCAGTCACAAACAGAGGAGGTTTCATTGCACCTATTAATAGCCCGGTACACAAACATTTTACTAATACCAAGCGTATGGAGAGTTTAAAAATTGCATTTGGCTCTATACCTACTTTGTGTAATGCAATCACAGCGATTCGGTTCTCTTTATCACCCCACTCCAATTTAATATCGCAAAATATTGTACAATGTATTGGCGCCAAAATGAGAAATGAGCAATCATATAAAAATGACAGATTCCAAATTCAAATGTAATATTTTGTTTATTTTTAATTATAACAGTATTTATGGCCAGACTAAGTATATAAGTACTTGAGACCTTAGAACTTATATCTCAAGGTGGGTGGCGCATTTACGTCGTAGATGTCTATGGGCTCCAGTAACCATTTAACACCAGGTGGGCTGTGAGCTCGTCCACCTATTAAAGAAATAATAAAAAAAAAAAAAAAAAAACCTAGCTGTATAATTCGATGCGAGGCGTCTGAAATTGAATATCACGTTATCAATTTTATATTTAAAGATAAAAGAAAAAAACAAGATTCTTTCTAAATTAATTTCCTTTTGAAACAGAAAAATTTAATTAAGAAAATTCAAATAAAAATGGTAGGCACACTTAGAAACGACACGTAACGAATAAGTTTATTACACTCGTAAAATAAAATATAATTCCAAATGTTATTTGCTTAACGTAAATAAAATTAAGTTTATTAGACCCAAGAGGAAAATTACCTTTGTATTAGATACTGAAAGAACTTGCAAAGAATAGATAAAAAGTCCTCTCCCCGCAAAATCGAGTTAGTTGTCAATAAGGAGGCAGTTTCGCGTTGAGTGCCAAGTTTTCCCTTTCTGAACAGTTTTCTTTTAAGTACTTTATTACAGCTCATTTGACGGTATATTTAAAATAACTCACAGTTTTTTTTTTATATTTTAACTGCCTGAAAAATTTGTGTTCAACACGAGAAATCGCGATGAGCATGATTTCTTGCTGTAAGGGGCTTAAAGACCACCTTAGAATAGTTATCGGAGCTCATAGACATCACAACGTGAGTGCAATCACGCAGCTTGAGACATGAGGTTAAAATCTCAAGTGTACAACGGTCGCCCCGCCCTTTCAATCTTAATACATGACTGCTCTGCAAAGATCGGTGGTGTCAAGCAACTAACCAGGCTTCGGCTTTGAGGAGCAAGATGACCTTATAGTTCAAAAATTTGTCTGCTATCCAAATAAAAAAATGAAACATCTATTAACTGGAGGCGGAAACCCATAATAATAATCATAATCATAAAGTTTTTTTATTTTTTATTTGTTGCTTAGATGGGTGGACGAGCTCATGGCTCACCTGGCGTGAAGTGGTTGGCGGAGCCCATAGACCTCTACAACGTAAATGCCACCACCTACCTTGAGACATGAGTTTTAAGGTCTCAGTACAGTACAGTACAACAGCTGCTCCGCCCTTCACACCGAAACGCATTACTGGTTCACGGCAAAGTAGGCAAGGTAGTGGTACCTACCCGTGCAGACTCACAAGACGTCCTACCACCAGGAATTACGCAAATTATAATTTTTCGGGTATGATTTTATAACTTAAAATTTAAATATATTATATTGAACCTATATTATGTTTAAATATAAAGTACAACCAACAATAAAAATAACATGTTTAATCAAATGTATTAATAAAGAGAAGAGTCGTATTAATAATATGAATTGCTTTCCTATTCAAGGCCGAAGTCAAACAGCGAAGGGTGTAGGGTAGGTACTACAAATATTTAAAGGATTCTCAATAATCGATTTGTGTATTACTTTGAATATCAATATTTCAACGGTAAACATTTATTAATGTTGTGTGAATACTCATGAATAAGAGTTTGATTTAAAAAAACAATATTCAATGGCATTATAACAGTCCAACTAAGTACTATACTAAGTATAAGTTTATTTTCTTTCCTGTAATATGTCATAATCTTGTTTCAATTACATACTACGGGGGAAGCCCACGTGTAGCATATGTTGGTATTTAATATGGGAAATAATTTTTTAGTAAAATTAGTTCAAAATCATGCATATATATGTCTATGGTAGTAAATGGTCAGTTTTATATAATAAATATTATATGTATAATATGCGTAATAAAGATTTTGTAAATATAGGTATTGTAGAAAATGGAACAGTGGTTAAGTTAAAAAAGATGTGTGGTGTCGGTGTGAAGTTCCTTATTATAAAAATATTCATTTTAAGTTCTATTCGAGGTATAAAGAAATAAAACTGGAGGTTTCGCAACAACCCACGGTCATTCGGTAACGTGCGATCTTATTATGGTACACTTCATTCACGGTTGTTTGCATAAGAGTTAGTGTATTGCGCAAACGAACGCTCTGAGATCGTGGTCAATGAATGATAAAAAAATATGTTATTTTTTGTACGTTATTACAAAGTTAAGTCGTACACTGTGTGCATTACTAATAAAAATCTTACGTTACGGACGTTTTTTCCCGGTTAGTACCCCTCCACATCGTCCATTAAGGAACTTCGTTCCAAAAATATATAATAACTAGCAGCCCGCCTCGGGTTCGCTTGGGAAATAGCGCACGATATAAAGAATTTTAGGTAATTTTTTTACAAATTGGGTTACATTATTGGAGTTTCAGTAAGAATCCCTAATTTTTTTGAAAATATAATAATTATAGCCTATGTCACCCGGGGATACCGTAGCTTTCCAACAGTGAAAGATTTTTTTAAATCGGTTCAGTAGTTGCGGAGCCTATTCAATACAAACAAACAAACAAATCTTTCCTCTTTATAATATTAGTATAGATAATATACAAAGAAACAGCTATTTATATGAATAATAATAATAATAATCGTCATCACGTAGACTATACATTAGACACTGTATAGCCATCATACTAAGACTATACATAAATAGTATAAATCTTACGTTACGGACGTTTTTTCCCGGTTAGGGTACCCCTCCGCATCGTCCCATAAGGAACATCGGTACAAAAACAATTCTGCAGTTGATTGTACCGCAATGTGTTAAACAAAAGTGACAAACTCGAAAAAGTCAGAATAGATAATTCAAAAAATTCCTTTTACTTTTCAAGTATTCTCTACTCCGAATAATTAGCTACACAGAACTCGACTAATATCTACTATTTAAATGCTAAATACACCTTGAGACAATCTTGAGTTACTGCCGCACAAAGGACAACTCACACTTATCCAACTTATCTTTAGAATTCCGAACATTATGGGACACACTAATTAAATAAACGGTCCAGCTTAACTAGTTTGCTTTAAATGAAGAGTGGGGTCCGAATGTACGGGGTCTTATTATCTCCGCCGAACCCATACTTTGGCCTCATGTTATCTACCTTTGCAAGTTGGTGAGGTTGTCCTCAAGAGCTTTATTTCTTCAACAGAGATTACATCATACGCATTTGAGATATTGCAAGACTGTACTAGAAGCAGGGAAACGGACTTTTGTTAATTGGAGTAATCACAATACGAAATGTCAATTAATTTATAGATACAATTGAAATTAATAATAAATTTCTTACACTCTTCTTTACAGTTATTGTCTACAAAAAAGTAATAAATTTGTTTGTATAGAATTAATAAATAGATGTAAAATTTACAGCGCTTTAAACGAAATGGAAAAGTTTGTGTTGAGAGGCTACTTCAGCTTCTCCTCGACGTGTAGGAGGTGAGCTCATGAGGCTCAAACCGGAGTGTTGCTAACACTGGCCCTAGCAAGAGCGCTTCGCAGAATCTACCACCGAATCGGAAACGCGACTCACTGAAAAGATCCGGCGAGAAACTCAGTGGGCTGTAATCTCGTTTGGTTTGCATAGCTTATATACGAGCTCCCGGCCCACTTAGTGGTCACGAGAGACTAGTCATTACAGCATACCACTACTTTACTTCAAGAGATCAGGTCGAATTCTCATATGTTTAGCATATACGCTATAACCACCCTTCAAAGCGGGGCATATTGCTGCTTCGTGGCAGAAATCGGCATAGTAAACGTACATGTAACATCATAACTCAATCTGATTTCAATTTGATGTTTAGTGTGTAATTACTAAATACTGTGCCATGCGATCCACGTCTGGTCAGTCAATTTTCAGTCCGTAGTTTTTATTTTTATTTATTATACGAAGTCTGTTCAGAATTCCAGGTACTCAGGGCCCGATGTGAATAAAAAAAAAACTCAATCAGGGTAAAGTGGCTGGCGTAATGGATTCGTATGTAATGTCACACAAAAATAGTTTATAACCTCAATTAACAGACAGGATACTTTGACGCACCAATGGATCTGAAAATCGACTTACAGTTAATGGAACAGAAAGGGACACAAGCAACTCTTTAGCTTGGGGAAATGCAAAGTTTGTCATTATTTCTTTCTTTTAAATGCGCGTTACAGCGCGGGGCAAGTCCAATTTTAAAAAGCGTATACTACATGTCGTTTGCGTTAGAATTTTGGGGAATTGTATTTAACTGTTAGAGAGCGCTTTACAAACCCATTACCGTCCAAGAGTTTGCTCGGCCAAGCCACTGCTTCACGCTACTCTTGAAGCAGTGGCTTGGCCTTGCTCTTCGCATTGTTAATATCCATGAGCGGTGACCAATGATTCTCAAATATATCACATGCGGCTGTTATCTTGGCTAGTAAAAAACAAATGAAATTTATGTTACATTCGCTTTTAAGCTTGTATAAGTTCAGCAGTTTTAACATCTAAATTACACGCAAGTACAACTAAATTTATTTCAAAGCACTCAAAGTAAGAGCGGCCGAAACATATTCGACAACGCTTTTTGGGATATAATTTATTTAAATTTGTTATTTGAAGGTTTATAACTTAATCTAATTTCTCCATTGGTAAATTTTAATTGGATATTTCACTTTGATCTCGCTCATCCAGATATGTATACTTTATATATTCTGTTAAATAATTGTGACTTCATATGTATCTCAAATTGTATGGATGCATTCGCGTCTGATATCCATGGGCTCCGATAACTACTTAACACCAGGTGGATCTAATGGGTGAGCTCTCACTAAATGTTAAAGCTAATGGCTGAAGGGTTCAACATTTTTTCTACGGATATAATTTTTTTTTAGAAATAAACTCAAAATTTATTTTTGCGTAATTAATGGCAATGAAAGATAAGGTGGCTGTTAATTCGTTCGATTAGGAACTAAAACTCGGCTATTTTTCCGATGTGAAGTAGTTGGCGTTCGTATTTGAAGGAACGAAAAGCTTGAGCGTAACAAAGATATTATTTATCATAATAATATTATTTATTAAAACTGTGATAAAGAAAATGTCCCATCATCCATTACGTTTCGTATTCCAAGATTTGTAATGCTCAGTTCTTTAGCGGCTTAACCTTTTAACAAATATTATTTAATTTCACACTCGCCTGTTCCGAACCTTTTCCCGGGACTCACGTCTGCTCCGTATTTTACGTATCTCGGCGTGTATTCCCGGATGAGCGGATTTTAGAGGTCTTCGAACGCATCGGAAAGTCATTTTACTTTTTTTTTCACTGCCTGTGCCGAATGTATACATCGTTGATGCTACTTATTTTGTTGGAACATTTAATAAATCAATGAAAGTCCTCGACCTTTCTATTGCGTTTTATCTGTACGTTTGTTTTAATTTTAAACTGTCAACCTCTCGCGTTTGATAAAATAAGAGTAAAGAACTAATCACAAAATTGCTGATAGTCAATCATATAAAACTAAACATAAATCGTCTTCTAATATAGAATAATTCAAATGACATCCTTACGTGTATCAGCTGTTCTAAAATATTAACAAGGAGTTTTTTCCTACCTATTCGCTGGTACTCTAATAGGCTATTCCAGTTCCGCCCAGACTTGTAAATGAACTCACGGGCTTAACCTGAGAGAATTTGCTAACACTAGCCCTAGCAAGAGCAATGCTTCGCAGAATCTACCACCGGATCGCAATCGCGATCCACTGAGAAGATCCGGCGAGAAACTTAGTGGGCTATGAGTATCAGTTACGTAACAACATGATGATCGTCTTTGTCAAAATCAGCGTGGAATGCGTTATTCTCATCATTACTATGATCAAACAAATGAATGTCCATCTACCGTTGATCCTTTGTTATCTTACAACGTTACAACAGTGGGTAGCTTAATTGATTCAGGTATTTTATTCGGATCGACTTGTAAAATAAACTTAATCATTGACGATGTGTTAATCTTTATATTTTTTCATCTAGATTATTGAAGGGGTTTGTATGCCTCGTACAGTGACGTCACAATAATAACAACAAATTTAATGCTTTATGTATCGCAATTTGGAATAGAAGGAAGTCTGTTCTAGCTCTGAACAGAGTGATTCAGTGACACTATAAATCAAAACGATGTTAAAGTTTGAAACGCGGATTCTGTCACTGATGAAGCTGAGTGAAGGGTTAATGTCTTTTTGACTTTTGTTTTGCTATAGATGTATGAACACATATGAGACACTTATTAGATCCAAAAAATCCAATATCAATCAATCAGATATAGAAAATTAAAAAATTACCAGCTTTTAGTATACATTCGTAATGAATTTAATGCCTAAAAGGGCTTACGAAATATAAAATATACCGAATTCATTAAAGGTTTCTGAACAATTGTATCAGCAACTGATTCAACTGTCGCGTCGGTATGAAAATGAGTTTAAGACGGTTTTGGTTTTTAATCGATAAGATTTGCTTTACTAAAACAAAGCCAGCTGTAGACTTCATAAATTTGAAAGTCACTCATTGGAAAAACAAAGGACTAATCCAACTTTAACTGGAATTATATTTTCAACAGCAGTCACACTTCTCGAAGTTCGGGAAAACAAAGCGCTTATTGATTCAAATCGTGCCCAGAAAAGGTATAACGCGTGGACCTGAAATTGGAAGCCAAAAATCCCTGTTTCTTGGTAAGATTTGAATCCTGATAATAAGCCTGAATTATTTCTGAGAACATTTTCTGTTATCAATAGAT
This sequence comes from Bombyx mandarina, assembly GCF_003987935.1. The sequence goes on along the minus strand of NW_021011490.1, from coordinate 4,762,296 downwards.
ATTAGTGATTAATTTCTCATATGGAGGTGACATTAATTTTTTGCTCATATTTTTTCAACATTATGCTATGACATACTCACTCGTATATGTGTGATAAATTTAAAAGGCAGTATTTCGAATATTGGACCCAAAAATGTTAAATGCTAAAATAATGATGATGCTACTCTATATAATTTGATATGACGTGTCATTCGCATTGTTAGAATATTATGTCATTAAATTGTAATAATTTAAAAATTTTATATTTGGACACATTAAAGCTCATCTCTTACTAATAAAGCTCGAATAGAATATGCTATCATATAACTATCATATAACATATAATATGCTATCATATAACAAAAAAATATTTTAAGTGATTCTTATCTCAAATATTCAGTCTAGATTTAAATCAAATCCGTTTATAGGGTATTCATGTTAACTCGGCCCGTGATAATTCCACCTATCCGTTGTAAATGCCCGTCTCACTTCGGCCCAAAGGGTTCAAACGACCCCAATCACACATTATTGAAGGACCCAGCAATATAACTCGAACTAATTCAGAATCTAATAATAGCGGCAGAAACTACTGGGATGGTCCATTGTAATTGATAGCTATTCATGATATTGTATTATTGGTGTGAAGTATATCTTCTAGTGTACATAGTTTTTAATTTGATTTCTCAAGTACTATTCAGCGGAAAAGATAGCTATTCATGATATTGTATTATTGGTGTGAAGTATATCTTCTAGTGTACAAAGTTTTTAATTTGATTTCTGAATAGTACATTCAGCGGAAAAGTTGGTGAAGCATTTAAAATGTAAATTTCTGTAAATTAATAAAAAAAACGACTAATCATTGACGTCATACTGATTATGATAATCGCCAATGGATGTATTTTCAAAATCCTTATCTACCTACGGACTCTAAATCTAAATTCGTGGAGAATGAAGAATTCGTGTACAAAAAAAAAACATTTCAAATCATTCAACTGTTCAGACGTGGGATAAAATTTTCGATTTCATAATTGTTCACATGCCGTAGGCTTAGACGATTCCAACGACCTTCCATATAAACGGATATCAATACTTAGTTTATATGCTTATCCTTTACGGGTGCTTCCCATTTATTAGATTATGACGAAACTTGGGATGGTTATGTTGGTACTACAGTCAATATTTTGTCACAGTACCATAAACATACCAGAGGTGACGCACGAGTAATTTCAAGGAATCGATGTTTTCTTACGCCTATTGTTAGTCATAGCGAAACTTATCTGGGTTTTACTAGTTTGATATAAAATACTATTAAGCATTTCCGTCCCGCACAGATTATTTTATAAGCATTGTGGATTTGCTATTTGTAGGCGGTGCCTTGACTCTGCCCCTGGCATTACTGAAGTCCATGGGCGACGGTAACCACTCACAATTAAGTGGGCCGTATGCTCGTCTACCTACAAGTACGAGTACAAGTGTACAAGAGAAAAGAATACTATTATCGTAAGAAAAAAAAATGTTCTTTTTTTTTAATTGTTTAGATGGGTAGACAAGCTCACAGCCCACCTGGTGTTAAGTGGTTACTGGAGCCCATAGACATATACAACGTAAACGCGCCAATCACCTTGAGATATAAGTTCTAAGGTCTCAGTATAGTTACAATGGCTACCCCACCTTTCAAGCCGAAACGCATTATTACTGAATCAATAATGCTAAAATATTGTTGTTTCATGTTGAATGGATCTACTGATAGGCACTGTTTTTATTTTAGATGATCTTCAGCCTGTAAATAATATTTTGAGCTCACTGCAGTTAATTGATGACCTAAAACGAACATTTCAATTTCACTAACAGGATTACACAATAGTATCAATTGACCGCGTCCCTGTAAACTTTCCTCGACATTAATCACAATAATCCTATCAAAAGGGACTAATCGACTCGATGTGTTAACGGAATGATCCGACTCTGAACTAATTTAAGATTTAATCTGTTTAATTGATCGGGATCGGACGTATTAGAACGTTCGAATGTTAGTAAACTATATTAGATATATGTTCGGTATATAAGAATAGACAGGTCCTTATGGATCCCTCAGATCTAATAACCTTTGCATTATACGCCTTCAGCTCTAACGCTAGGAGCAAACTTAGGGACCCCGGTAACCATACTCGTAGAACTCGACAAAGATTTCGCCGTGCAACCTAACCCATGCATCAGCTCGCTGAGTTTCTCGCCGGATCTTCTCAGCGGGTCGCGATTCCGATCCGGTAGTAGATTCATTCGCGAAGCAGCTGCTTTTGAGTTCTTAGATATCCTTTGGAGGAGCTCGGGGAGCTGTTAGCAAATCCCACCACTCCTGGCTGAGCCTTTGCTCGCCCTCCTGTCCTAGTAAAACTGGAAAGGTCATCAGTAAATCTTCAATCATAAAAAATAAGAATAGATGTATGGATATGCACTATGGGATACGGCCCGGTCCACACCTCACCGATCCTTAGTCAAACGTTACTTTAACTTAGTGTAGCTGCATCATATCTTTTCTTTCCGGTATTCTTCCTACTTTTTCCTCTATTTTCGTCTTAATTTTATTGATATCTCGTATTATTCGTGAGCACGATGAACAATCCTAGGTATTCGTCTCAGAGCTCAACGCACTTTGTAACCGCACCTTCCTATCAGTAGTAAAACCTACATGTTACGTCGATAGCTCAGTTTTATTGAATTTTTAAACTTTAAAGAATTACGGACTTACCGCCAACTGTTCAAAGATTTCACGACTCCCTTTTTTAAATGTTGCACAAACTGCGGCAACACGTAGCGCTAGTGTCGCGCTCAGTAGATTGCGCGGGTACCGGTCAAGTTGGCGGGAGATTTCAAAATGTAAACCCCAAAATCGAACAGTTACGTTACGTTCAAGTCATCGTTGCTTATTAGATAATAATGGATTTATGTAATAAAATACTTACTAAGCACGCGTTCACGAATGACTTCCACGATGAAGGAATAGCATCGTAAAATAATACGCACAAAAAGTGTAATATGCATAATATAACTAATCTAGTCTAAACAATGAAGTCATTAATGTTTATTGATAACAATAAAGGCATTATAACAAATTATATTATAATTTGCGTAATTACTAGTGGTAGGACCTCTAGTACGTCCGCACGGGTAGATACCACCACCCTGCCTATTTCTGCCGTGAAGCAGTAATGCGTTTTGGTTTGAAGGGTGGAGCAGCCGTTGTTACTATACTTGAGACCTTAGAACTTATATCTCAAGGTGGGTGGCGCATTTACGTTATAGATGTCTATCGGCTCCAGTAACCACTTAACACCAGGTGGTCGTTGAAATCGTCCACCCATCCAATCAATAAAAAAAAATAGACCTCAAGCCTTAAGGTGACTCGAGTTGAGTAGCGGCATTATGCTAATCTATACCACTTTTCGATGCGAACCACATAACTACTTTGCGACTGAAATTGCCACAATTTTGGTACCTACTCGTGTGGGCCCACATTACCTCTTTAAATGAGAAACTTCTCACAACATAATATAATAGCGCGTAAAATACACATTGTATTTATTGGCGGTACTTAAACTAATGTATAGTTCCATAATGTTAACTAAGCACGCACTGAAGCAAAACTTTTTTAATAATCTGTTGAATTTATCGTGAACTCCCATATTGAAACTTTGAATTGTACTTTATATCGGTGTGGTGAAATTTGTTATATTGGTGAAGTTGGACAAGTGCTCATTACCCGCTGGTATCTTGCGTGCGTTGAGATTGTTGGTAGTTCGATGTTAGGCAAATATTATGTTTTAGTTTTTCTGCAGCGCTTACTAAATCTTTTTTTTTTTTTTTTTTTTTATTGCCCTTGTAGGCAGACGAGCATACGGCCCACCTGATGGTGAGTGGTTACCGTCGCCCATGGACTTCAGCAATGCCAGGGGCAGAGCCAAGCCGCTGCCTACCGCTAAAAATATATAATATTATACCTTTAAACGAGAAATTCTTGTTTATAATTCGATAATCTGAATCTCGGAAACGGCTCCAACGATTTACATAAAATTTAGTATACAGGGGATTTTGGGGGCGATAAATCGATTTAGCTACGATTTATTTGCAGAAAATGTTGTTTTATTCGTGTTTTCAATAATCTACTTTATCGATAATCAGCTTTATGACTCTTCCCGACATCTATTGGCGAATAATAATACTTTTTTTTTTAATTGCTAACCGCTTTAAAGACGCAACAAGAGGGCGTTGTCAAAAAAAAAAACGAGCATAGCTCGGTCATCATTTAAATGTTATGTGTGACATTTGCTCGTAAGCGCCAAATGCTGGTAACGTCTTCGCAGTGAATTTTTCGTTTTGAAGTTTGAAGCTTGATACTGAGTAAATCTATATATTAATACGTGAAGCAAAAACTTTGTATCCCTTTTTACGAAAATTGCGCGGACGGAGGAGTATGAAATTTTCCACACTATAGAGATACATACATAATGTAGAGAAGAAGTGCACAATACTAATTTTTTTTTTTAAATAATGCATAAAAATACTTTAAAGCAATAAAGAAAACATTACACACACTACATACCGTGTATTTGTGATGATGTTGTCAAATTGACAATAGAATATGGTTTGTCTTTGTTAATATTTTTTATAGTGTAGTCTTGGCGAAATTCGTGATTATAGAAGTATAAAATACAATCATAATAGTGTAAAAACTTACAATTCCAATTAATTATAGTCGAATTTCGACTACTGCGGGACCTCTAGTAAATTTAATTTTTTAGAAATAAAAACTATCAAAATATCAAAACTAATTCGAACGAAACCTTTTTATTTTAGGAATAATATTAATTATGTCTGTGTTAGAAAAGTAGTACGTTGAGTAAATACAAATTTTGTGAACTCGTTAGGGCTAGGGAACCAATTACCAAGCGCCCACAGTTCAGGTCCGAATTTAGGGTCGCTGTCTAAACAATGTAAAGCGAATGTCTGCTTAAATAACTAGCTATAAACATTAATGCTCTTCCAGAGACGGATTTAGGAGTAAGTTTTTTTTAAATCGTATTTTTTTTTTTTTTTTTTTTATTGTTCATATGTGTGGAAGAGCTCACAGCCCACCTAGTATTAAATGGTTACTGGAGCCCATAGACATCTACAACGTAAATACCCCACCCACCTTGAAATATAAAGTTCTAAGGTTTCAAGTATAGTTACAACGGCTGCCCCACCCTTCAAACCGAAACGCATAACTGCTTCACGGTAGAAATAGGCAGGGTGGTGGTACCTACCCGTGCGGACTCACAAGATGTCCTACCACCAGTAATTGCGAAAATTATAGTTTTGCGGGTTTAATTTTAATTAGACCATGTTATTCCTTCACCGTGGAAGTCGATCGTGATCATTTGTTAAGTACGTGTTTCACTAGAAAAATTGGTACCCGCCTGCCGGATTCGAACACCGGTGCATCGCTACATACGAATGCTCCGGACGTCTTATCCTTTAGGCCATGACGAGAAACTGAGCTTTCAAAATAGTTCAATATAATTGACAACTGCTTTAAATATTTTTGATGAAAGTTTTTTGATCTAAATAAGTTACGGTTTGATTTGTGAATAAAACCGTAATGTGAAACTAGAACCTAATAAATTGCATACCGCCAACCTCAATTACCGAATCATAACTTTCAAAATACATTTTGTATCCAAACTAGACGTCATAGCCTGATATAGATACATTAAAACGCATATTTCCATTAGTAAAATCACGTCAGTGTAGAATCAACTGCAAAAAAACAAGTTCCACCACCACTAAAATGGAAGTGGTGCTTTTAGTTTATACGTTCGTAGGCTTCGGTTTTAATGGTGAAACTGCTGACCGTACTTTCGTGTTCGACGTGCAGAATCGTTTATGTTTACAGTACACTAGGCTTGTATGCGGTTTTCGTGCTAGTTAAAAGTCTGAAATAAAAGTTTTACAGCACTAGCACATTAGTATCTATTATACTGTGGAATGAATTATTCGGGATATTGGGACTATGCACTGAAGATTTTCTTTGTATGAATGTTAGTAACTTTACGCAATTGGTCAATATTGCATTCAGAAGTTCATTGATCTTTTTAATAAAGTCGAAATTATTTTAATTATTTTCTAGTTCATTTCATTTTGTTTTCAATAGTTGTATCAAGAGTTTAATAAAACACAAAATAACTCAATCAAAATAAATTGGAAGCCAAAGCATATACTGTTGTTTAATTTTAATTATTGATCTTTATTGTAGTCTTGTTTAATTTTAATTACAAAAAAAACATTTTCCTCAAAATACCTCTCCAATATTTAGACAAAATTAATCGAAAACTGATAATGAACTAGCGGAATTAATGCCCCAAGTTACATTTTAGGTGTAGGATGAATTGGTACATAAAATCAAAATTTCCGAATCTAAGAATATTTAGATTTTGTTTTTTGCTTGTTCAGTCAATAAAGTATCTGTGGTTTAAAACTAGTATATCAAATAATAATACTGTGTCCAGCCATCAAATACTTTCCCATTACACGTCCTTAATATGTAGTAATATAAAAGGCGAAAAATTTATACGTTTTGAACGGAAACCAGTAATATGTGTAACTTTTCATATTTCAACCAAACATCGTGAACACGTCATCATCCTACAACCAATATGTCTTTAGTGTGTTAAGGCGTGTCGGTTATACTACAATTTTTTATCGCAAAGCAATAACGTAGCTCCATCAAAACAGCGAGGTAACCACTTTTTCATGGGTATTCGCATCGTAGTATTTCCTGTCATTTATATCCTTCGATGAGATCGTCGACTACATGGCCTAATAAAAGTCAGATTCCGGAATTTGTCTGAATCAGATTCTAGAGAACATTTTCTGAGCACCGATAAGTTCCCTTATCATAAAATTTAACGAGCTTGATCTTCGAGTCTACTCAACTGGCTTAAATCATTATTATTATGTATGTAGATTCTCAAAGTGTTTCAACTACCTCGCAGCTTAACCCTCTCATATTCTTTATCATATCGTAAATATTATTGTACACCTTTTGTGGCGGTATGATAGAACACAAGATATTTGAAAAATGCTTGAGTTTTGTTAACGGCATTATCAAGATAATTTTGCTTAAATATATTATTATACAAGTTTTTTTTTATTGTTTAGATCAACGGACGAGCTCACAGCCCACCTACCGGGGCCCATAGACATCTACAACATAAACGCCACCACTCACCTTGAAAATATGGGTTCTAAGGGTCTCAGTATAGCTACGACGGCTGCCACACCCTTCAAACTGAAACGCATTACTGCTTCACGGCAGAAATAGGCAGGGTGTGGTACCTACCTGTGCGGACTCACAAGATGTCCTACCACCAGTTACACGAATTTCAATTTCGCGGGTTTGATTTTTATTACACAATGTTATTCCTTCACCGTGAAAAATCAATCGTGAACATTTGTTTAGTAGGTATTTCATTAGAAAAATGGATACCCGCCTGCGGGACTCTAACCAGGCCACGACCAGTCCGACGCAGTTCCACATAATAACATTCGGACGGTCGGTTTGGGGTGTAACGTCAGAGGAAAGATCTTCAACAGAGCGGGTAAAATCGCCCGCTACGTCTGCTATCTCATTTCACTAGATACCAATTAAACATACTTTTAAAACTGCTAATGAAAACTACGGCCCTGTTAAGTTTTGCTGAAAATCGCTAACCGTAGGAACAGTCATAAACACACTCGCTTTTGTTTCGCAGTTTACGACGTGTGGTTCTTGTCTTGCTCTTCTAACGTCCGTGGATGTAAAATTTTAAAACCTTTGTAGAGAGACATCACAGCAGCTGCTTGGAATTATAGCTAAACGTGAAGTAAGATAACTAGAAATGTCTTATAAACAACAGAGGGAGAGTTTATAGTTAGTCGTGTAATGATTCATTGATAAGGGATATATATCTAGGAATATATATTTATCACTAGTGGTAGGACCTCTTGTGAGTCCGCACGGGTAGGTACAACCACCCCGCCTATTTCCGCCGTGAAGCAGTAATGCGTTTCGGTTCGAAGGTCGGGGTAGCCGTTGTAACTATACTGAGAGCTTAGAACTTATATCTCGAGGTGGGTGGCGCGTTTACGTTGTAGATGTCTATGGGCTCCAGTAACCACTTAACACCAGGTGGGCTGTGAGCTCGTCCACCCATCTAAGCAATTAAAAAATATATATATATAATATTAGATCCGGTTGGGTTTTTCTTTTAACTGACAGAGGGCTTGTAATGTGCACGAGCCTCTATCAGGATCTTACTTGTTTCTACCGAGAAGAAGCTATTCGAGTTTGAGGTGTGGGACAGCCGTAATTTTAAGATAGTCGAGAGTTTTACTTCATCTGTCAACTTTTATATGAGCGGAGTTCATTGCTGGAGTCACTGTGTGTGTTAATGCGTTTTCATAAATCATTTTTGGTACGTACATGACGAGGTTTTGGAATAAACTGCTTTCCAGGGAAACATTCTTAGCGTATGAAATTTTCTGCTTCAAATGAGACTTAAAAAGTTCTCGGTAAACAACAGCCTGTCTATATCATTGTCAGTGTCAATGAGCGACGCTAAACACGTAACATTCCAAAAATGCGTGTCTGCTATTCACGGCAGTAAAAAAATGTTTGCACTAATAATAATCTCACTTTATTTCGGTTCATCGACTTTATTACACTGACCAGGACGAAAGCTAAGAACAAAATGTTATTTAACTGTTAACCAACCAATAAATTCAATGAACCAATAAAACTCATCAACAAATTCAATATTTTATTTACAATCACATCCAGTATCGTTCACAGCAGGTCCTCGTTATGAAAACACATTAAACTATTTTTGCTCCCCTCGTTCGTACAAATTTAGCCCCCACTACTACGGAGGGGTCTAATTGACGTTTTAAATCTGTCCACGCCCTTTCGTAGTTACAACTCTCGAGCATTATTTTATATTATGAGTTATCGGTTTATTAGTTAAGCATAGTTTATTTCTTTGAGTCTCCTCCTGGGTTATAGCTTCTGTTTATTTCAAAAAGAACAAAAAATCTGTCTTGGCTCGATTACCAAGATAAAGCTCTCCATAATATGCTACTTAAGAATCCTAGGCTACTTTGGGCTATACTCCGCGTCGTCATACAAGCTCGCGGTTGAGAATAAAGCCATTTGCGTACACTATGTATGAGTACCGTTATCATAAGAACATTATTTGGTTTTTCTAATACCTAATTACCTAAGTCTTTAGAACTGCAAAAAACGAGCTAACTGTAGGTATTTCATTCACAACCTGTGAGTCCGTACGGGTATGAAGGTACCGACGTTATCTTGGCTCGAATACCAAGATAAAACTCTCCACAATCTGTTACCAAATAATCCTAGGCTACTTTGGACTATACTGCGCGTCGTCATACCGACAATTTCCACGAAACGGGTAAAGTAGATAGGAAAAGAGCTCGCGGTTGAGAATAAAGCCATTTGTGTACACTATGTCATTGTATACGTATCGTTATCATAAGTACATTATTTGGTCTTTCTAATACCTAATTTCTCCTCTCATGCCTCTGCGAAACATCGTGCCACATGGCGTCGCATCGCGAGAGCATCGGTATCGCAGGATCCGACTGATGCATGACCACGACCACTCTGTCAAGAGTGTACGAATAGGAAGAAGAATACCTAATTATCTAAGTCTTTAGAACTGCAAAAAAACGAGCTAACTGTAGGCATTTCATTCACAACTTGTGAGTTCGTACGGGTATGTAGGTACCACCTACCTATTTCTGCCGTGAAGCAATAATGCGTTTCGGTTTGAAGAATGGGGCAGTCTTTGTATTGTAAAATCGAGACTGACTGAGTATCAACCATTAGGTTCTGGGTCCCTATGGACTCCGGTAATGACCCATAAGCTAGCCCACAGACCTAAAAAAACATTTCAAAAATTAATTCATACAACAGCTGAATATTGATTTACCTCACACCCAACATAATAAATAATTTTATATTCCAACATAATCAAAACGGGGTGCGCATTACATATTTTAGTGTATTGAGGATCTCGCATACTTAACGTGAGTGGTGGAAATGTGATAACTCGTTTATGATTATTCGCCGTATATATTATAATACTTGTAGATATATAATATGTATTTTATAATATTATGAATGTGAATACTTAATATGTGTATGTGAAACGATCGAAGGGATCCGGATGAAATTTAGCAAAAAGGAAACAGCAGCAGTTTATAAACTGAATTAACAATAAATATACCATTTAATCATGGTAAATGAGATATCCTGAAAGAAGCCGAATATATCCGCTGTAATGAATACGACAGTGTATTTTCTAGTTCTTGATTTGATGTAAGTGTGACTGGTGGTGGTTTATGGACCAGACTTGTTTGTCACAAGCACCTTTTTATCATAACAAAATGTAGCGTCAGTCATATTATTTTTAATTACAAATTTAATATGTGTTTAACCACGCAATATGTTTTGTTCTTCTTCTTTGTCTCCAGCTTAACCCACTAGATGAGGTCGGAACAGCGAATTTGTCTATTCCATTCTCTTCTATCAGCCGTCATCTCAACATGCACTCCTCTCTCTCTCATATCGTCATTCACCCACTCCATCCATGTTTTTTTATGGGTGGCATGGGTGGACGAGCTCACAGCCCACCAGAGTCTTCTTCGGTCAACCTCTTCCCCTTCTACCTTGCACTACCATTTCCATATATCTCCTAGTCACATGCATCTCCTCTCTGCATCTTGTTATAATAATAAATTTATGAAGTTTTTCTGCTCGGTGTCTTTCTGTTAATTTTTTTGTTCTTTTCATATCATTTATATCATTATATATCATTTACATCAATATTTTTGTCTTCGATTACAGATAAGCTTACGGTCCAGCTGATGGTTAGTAATTACCGTCAAATATGTACAATGATAGAGTTCTCAGTGTGCAGTAGTAACTAGAAAAATTACTCAGAGCGATCCACACGGAACATAAGAACCAAAGTTCCTCCGTAAACCCAGAGTTTTGAAAATACCCGCGAGATTGTGATTATGGACATAAAATACCTCTTTTGTATGTATTCGAATAAAATGGATGAGGTATTTTGACATTAAAATGAATTGGCAAAGTAATGTTCGACGCTTAGTAGCTGCACCCCATAAATGGGGAGTTTCACCTCCTACTCTCACTAAATTCTATTTAACATGTGATTTCCACCCAATTTCGGCAAACTCCATTTACTTATGTATTTACCAGTGTGTGTATGTATAAAGCTACGTCCAAATATTATGTATTAATATAATGTTGGCCCAAAGCTTTTTATATGTTTACCATATTTTAGTAGACAAGGTCTCAATTATATCCTTTTCGATAGGTATTGACGTCATGCTATTTATGACGTAATTACATTTCAATAAAATTAACAACACATCAATTACCTATCTATTTTGAAGATGACATTATATTACGCTATGAAAACTCAGTTTCAATTTAATTGATTATTTCAATAAAACATATTTCGTTTATTATATTTTGTTAAAGTATTTTTGAATTTACCCTTTTTACTATTTCAGTTAAGATACTTATTAAAAGTCTTATTACAAAGTATGGTATTGTAGATTGCCTAGACGTACGGATGTATATCGGACCAACCCAAACAAAGCTCAAACCCGAAAACCGAAACAAGGCTTTCTAGGATCTACCTCAAGGGAATCCTAGAGTACTTTAGAGACATTGCCAGGAAAGACCGAGATAATCTTGAAAAATTTGTGATTACTGGCAAAGTGAACCGGAAAGAATCGCGTGGCCGCAATCCAATGTGTGGGTCTGACTAGATCCTAATTACAATTGATTCCACCGTCTACGTTTCTCTGCGAGTAGCCGAAGAGGTTGAGACGGATAGAAGTAGTTACGACCCTCGAATATGAAGAACACGACCGTAGAAGGAGATCAACAGACCTCATACACACAATTTAGAGCAAAAAATGTATTGTAGGCAGAAAAGAAAATGAAAAATATGTAATACGATCCGAGTTCAATTTCGAACGAATCTTTTGTGCTCCTTTAAGGCTTCGTCAAACAGAACGCGTACTTAGCGCTGCGTTTTAACGTCGCGCTCTTTTCATATCACACAAATTGACTAGACGAGCCTAACGCTCCTTGACGCAACGCCAAATCATAGTGCCTTTCGATAGCAGTATGAAAATTTAAAAGTATTAAGATGTCGAGTGATTCAGATGTGGCATTGTATGAGCATGAATATATATAGTATTTAACTAATTCTATCAATTTTTCGGGTATTATCCAGTATTCTAATAAACATTCACTCGGACGCTAAATGAAATTTGTAAAAAATTACAACGCCTGACCTCAGAGCGTCTTAACGCCGCGACAGAGCGTTGCGTACTGCTAGCGCTGGCGATCTGTTTGACAGTATATTACCATAGCAGTACAACACATCTCGGCATCATAGCGCGCCGTCAGTTTAACGCTTTGACGCGCGCTAAGTACGCGTTCTGTTTGACGAAGCCTTTAAAGCGAAATAGCAAAAAATACCAATTAGGGTCAATAACGCTTTGTCTGTTTCCGCGATATTGTTGATGTTGTATAAGCGACTATGATCACAACAAGATTTTATTTGTGTTATTGCATAGACGGGTGAACGAGCTTTTGGCTTCAAAGTAACTTAACACAAGACGGACCGTTAATATATAATTAAAAGGGTGCGCGTACTTATGTACGCGCGTAAGAAGTTATACTTTATTTTTATTAATTTTTTTTTTTTTTTTTATATTAAATAATTAATAATAAATATTTAACGTTAACAATTTAATAATATTTAGTATGAATTATATTAAATAATAATTTTGTCATTTATATTACTAAATAATACATACGGATAGTTAGCCTCAATTGTATTGGAGCACATAGGAAGGTTGATGAGCACAGTTTATTCACAAATATTTTCTAATATTATTTAGTATTGATTTAAATCACTTCTGATTATAATTCAGACGCACATATAAAATTCGCACTTGTATAATGAAAACAAAATGAAAACACGTGTTTTAAATGTAGAAACTCAAAGCATGTGGAGAAATATTATAAATATAAATACACAGTGAACAGAGGCGGCGTGCGTGCCAACATGCGCCACTAACAGAGGTTCCATTTCGTTTTGCTGGTAGCATTTTTTCCTCAACTTACAACACGACCGTGTACATGCGTGAAAGTTCAGCTGCGGCTATATTCAGACTCGCCAAGTTACGTCGGTCGTATTGTAATGGGCGATTTAGTGGGCAACTTCATTCTGTTAATTTTGTGTGACGGTGCGCGCGCATCGTAAAATTTCACTCTCATAAATTTTTCATAACGCGCCTAAAGAAGTATAACTTCAAAAAAATGCTTTTATTTTAACAAGTTTACACACCGTACAGGCAAAGGTAAATTTATACCATAATTTCATTAAAATTTCGCTGACATCGCTTTGAATACATTTGTAAATTATGTTTTCGAGTGTACAGGACAACTTGTTCTATTGTTTTCATTTTGATTTAGCCTCAGAACAAGAGCTAATACAATTATTTTCGAAAAATTTGAGATAACAGCGATATTTAATTAATGAAACTCTTGCCTGGAATTGCCCAAAATGCTATTAAAATTATGTAAAATTTGTACTAATTTAAATTTCGCAGTAACTCGCGAACTATGCAAAGTATCGCCTGAGGTCGTGGCTGAATCTAATACCTTTATTAAAATACTTCTACGAAACGTGAATATATCTCACGCGTTCATTAGCTATAAAATTTATCTAACATATTTTAACTTAAAAATATATTTAAATTACTATTGAACTAAAACAAAAATATGCTAATACCATAAGGGTATACACACACGGTAATGATCAAAACCTAAACAGATGCTCGCTCTTTTTAACTTAAGAATTAGAGGGAGAAATAAAACCTACCGGAGACAGATTTCAATTGAACCATTTATTTATCAGTATAGTCCGTCCTCCGATAGAACGCGTTCGGCGAAATTTATCGTGAAATTCTAAGATATTTTTTTAAACTATAGTTAACAAATTTTTTTAATGATTAGTGTTTCTTAAGGCAATTAGACTACATTTCACAAATTCGCCGCCACTTCAAAGCTACATCATTTGTTCGATCACGAGGACGTTCTTAGAGCGGACGGACTATAGGTTGATTGTTAACAAAGAAATAAATAAACTAAAACATATTATAGTAAACTGGCTCATGGATTACGTGCACGAGTGTACGGGACAGTTAATTACTATTATCTTACGGTCGGTGTAGTCTCGAGTTTATGACTAGGTTTCCTGTTTAGTTTATATTTTATTGTTATGTTTTGTTTGTTTTGAGGGCATAATATCTCGGATGCCTGGCGCATCGTGGGTGGGTGTTTGAAATTCTCTTGAACATATTAAAGTTTTTTGAAGGATTTTTGCAATGTACAGATGTGTTGTTAAATGTCGATCGAATGATTATACTAATATGATAGAATTAAAACGAATCCTGGCACACGCACAATGGAAATATTGGTGCAACGTTAAAGTCGAAAGAATGGAAAGCAGTCGACGTCGCCCAAAACACGTCATCTCGGATCCTCCCGATCCACTAACGGTGCTTTTAGGTACTTCAAGCACCGGTCACGAAGGGCTCGACGAGTAACATACTGACAACAGACACAGCCTACTGAGTTTCTCGCCGGATCTTCTCAGTGGGTCGCGTTTCCGATCCGGTGGTAGATTCTGCGAAGCACGGCTCTTGCTAGGGTTCGTGTTAGCAACGTCGTCAGGTTTGAGCCCCGTGAGCTCACCTACTAGTTAAGGTTACGCTGGAATAGCCTCTCAAGGCTACCACCTTAGGTAGGAAAAAAAAAAGTTAAAGCCGTTCGTTATTCTGAAAATATATTCTTCTTAAATTGTTTTCAGAAACAATGATTAATCTATGATTAACGTAAAAAAAAGTATTTTAAGTAGACAATATTTCAAAAGCTACGAGTTATTTCAGTCGACGAAATGATCATTAGACCCTTGTTTCTTTTTTCTTTTAGTTTATTGACAATTTAAGGAAATGAAAATATTAGACCGTGGTCTAAAGTGCCATCCCACTATAGTTTGAGAAGCTGCTATATCTCAAAAATGTAATGAAAATTATAAAATCTTCATTTCTTATGAAAGTTCTACAGCTTGCAAGACATGTCGCTACTTGTTCCTAAAGACTAATCGTGAACCAATCACCGAGCAGTTAATCGCCGAAAATCGCGGTGAAGAGTTACCATCAACTTCTAAATCGTTATGTATAGTCAACGGTTGTTCCAATTTATTAAGATTAAATTATTCATATAAAGAAAAAATATATCTTATGAAGCGAAAGTAATGCTTCTCAAAGTACACGCTTTAAACTAGAGAAACAATGACAATAACCTGACACTTGAAACTATTCCTCTCGAATTGAGGTCACTCCACGAAGCTGAAGCTTATTAGACATTTGAATGTCTTGAACGACAAAGGAATAGGCAGGCTTCAAGCAATCTTCGTATAAAGGCTGTGTGTGCATAAAACATGAATATGTAGAAGCTTTAGGATGAGTAATACGTTTGAAATGGTATAAAGGTCCCTTGAAAATCTACGATAGCAATTGGGTAATTGACTTGTGTCGTATTTCTTAGAACCAGCTTAGTGGAGAGTACAATCAAGTGAAATATGTACATGTTTTGAACTCGATTATGAAAATTCGGAATTGTGAGCTTCAATTTTTTTAGTGAGTGTTGTAGGCATTACAGTATCCCTGTCCTATATATATAATGTGACACAAAATATTCCAAAAGGAAAGCAAATTATTATATGTCATCTACTAGTGCAGAATCACATCCTATCAGCACTCATAGAATGACTTGCACGAGCTCTGTTTTTTATTAGTATTTAAGAAACAACAAAAAAAAAGTTATCAGCAATATACATGGTTGTCGCAAAAAGTTGACTCAGTCTACAGTACCAAATATTTGGTGCGATTTATGTGTGAGCAAACGCTCTCAGAACCTGTTCGAAATGATTTCGTTATCTCCACCCTATCACCGCAACACCCGTCACCAAAGGGGAATTCGTCCATATTACCACAAATATTTCTCGGAATCACAACGATCAACCGTGCGTTTCGACAGATATCTACTTCTCGTACCAATAAATTCTGAAATGAGTTTCCATCTACGGTGCTCCCACGGTACTTTTGCGTTTCATTCTTAAGGAGTGGTTTGAGGGAAGTTCCACAGAGTTTTGAATGTCCCTCTACTTTAACTGATGTTTAAAACAGCAATAAAGTTAAGTTAAGAGATAAAAAAAATAATCATGTTGAAAAATCAAATTAAAAGGCAGTTATACGTAAGTCGACAAGCCCTTAGTCTGAGGATTAGCATGTTGTGACCCAACCACATATTATTTAACACTCTTGGAACCAGAAAGCAATAATTACTTGAACAAAAGAAGAAAAGAAACAAAAAGGTACTTTGTACAATTTTCACATACGACCTAACTCCAAACTCTCTACAAAATATTAAGCGAACATTCAAAAATAACTCTCAAAATGGATTTACATTTTAAGCACAACGCAGTCAATCTAAAACCTCGGCCACAATAGACTCCGAAGCACGTCTATCGATTAGACAACGCATCTGTGCTATAGCTCGACCAATGAATATGTAAATTGGTCTCGGATTAACCCCGACTGGGGTGAAAGAAACCCCGGGGCCTTGTAAAATCCCTCAGATGGAAGAAATTTTGGTGTGCCAGTAATATAATATTTTTTCATGATTATTAAATTTTAAATTTACATAAATTTTTGTGGACGTTCCTCGACCGTTGATCAGTTTTGGCATCCGTTTGGATATTTATTGGAATTTTCATGAATGAATATGGAAGTGTATTTATTTTTTCTGGGTTTTTGCTAAGTAACTCAGTTTTTTTTGTATTATTATTAATATATCCAAAATGTTAAGCTGCTGTAACAAAGACAGTATGCACTAATTAATTAACTATTCAAACAATTGCACATTAGGGTTAAAACAAGCCTTTTTATTTAAAAACACACGCCAGTCGCATTGAACCATGAAATTTTCATATCACTGCGGCACGTTATATAAACAAATGTTTTTCATGGAACACTCGAGACCGCCGATAAATTAAATCCATTGACCTAATTAAACGAGAGTGTCATACGATAAATTCGCACGTATTTAAACGACCGATCATCTAACCGCACGATGTGGAAGGTTCGCGACCGACGTTCACGCTTTCCGTGATAAGCATTCAAATTGTAACGTGAGCGCTGAAAAATATCGTGATCAAGCGATTTTCGACTCTAAACTAACTCATTTTGTTGCAATAAATAGTACACAACATACTGGTGTATTTAGTAAAATATGTATTTAACATTGAAGATAAGCGACTGGTGTTGGATTTTTGATGTGACAACGTCTTATAACTCGATGGAGCCCGCACGAAAAAACATGACTCATGCGGCGTTACCTCGCTCTGAGGCGTTCCATTTAAGGCTTGAAGTGCACGTGAGAGCGCGCAACGAGCGACAAAGAGGCACAATCGGCCTCTCCGTTCGGCAGCGTTCGACATCTGTCTCTCTCCTACTTGAGTGAGCGATGCATCCGCGTGGACAGCTGCTATACAATAATACATTTACATGTTTTTGTCAAGTATGAAGTACAGTGAATAGTGAATGTGGTGTCAATTGTCCATACAAAATATATGTATCTATCAAACAAATAAAATTAAAATTATCTTTTGAAAAATGAAACCATTCCATCAGTATTTTCTTATAACGTTGTCACGTTCAACTATCGTCAGTAAGCCGACTTTACAGACAACCGATTTTTTAATGGTCTGTAAGGAAATTTTAACTGAACTGATGGGGTTTCGTTTTGTCTTACTAGAAATTTAAGATTTAAAATCCTTGAGTTTATATTTTTGGGGATTTTTCGTGTATAATGGTTGTATTTGAACAATTAGTGTCTTAGAGTTTTTAATTTAAGTGTTTGTAACGCCTATTTTTGTGTCAAATCGTAGATCGATACTGGGGTTGCAAAATAATTTTTAACAATCAATTGTTAGCTTGCAACCGATTTGTGTGTATAATTTGTGGCACTACTAGGAAATGGAATTTCATTATGTACATAGGGAAGCCAAGGTTTGATCTTGTTAGTGATGGTGCTAATATTAAATGAGCTATAGAATGGTATGGTAATATGACCCATGAAACTGGTCTCGATGACCTTATCTCACGCTTTTCACGTCCACTTATAGCACACACAGTAAATACCTCGATATAATATCATGCCATTTCTATGTTAATCGACATAAGATGATCTAGTGCAGACTGTTTCATATGAAAGCCTCTGGGAATCGATTTTACTGAATCCCATTAATCTTGAACTAGAGTAATGGAACTTAGGAGATACGATTCAGATGGATTTAGACTCGATTAATGTTAATTAATATCAGCTCACTTGCAAAATTTATTTCGATTCATTTCCGGAATTCAAATCTCCAATACAAAGAATACCTTTTTCGGCGCCGTTACTAATCACAAACAGTTTCCGTAGAAATAAAAAGAAAAGCTCGTGTAGATATTTGAAGTGAATACTTTCACATACCTGCCAGTTTAAGTCCGATTCGTTTCCCTGGAGGCTTAAAGAGCTCTATGTGGGTCCTTCGCAGGCCCCTCTCAGTGCAGAGCCCGGAGTCCGTGGATAACGATGTTTGGGATTTGAACACTGCAACAATGAAAACGGGCTTCAATATCGAGGAATTTACCCGTATCTCTGGAGGCCAAGACGTTCTCTCAATAAAGTTTATTTTGATGTAGACTTCTAACACGGAATTAAGCAGGTTTTACGGTTAAAATATTTTAATCTAATACGTTTGGAATTTTAGAATATTTCTTAGAAAATAATACAGAGTTGTTTTGACGTTAATTGGGATTAAGTAATCGAGAAGAAATACCGAATCTTCTGAGTGTTTTGAATTTTGTTTAAAATGATAGCATTTACAATTTAAGTTCCTTTAAATAAGGCAAAACAAAAATGAAACGTTCTAAGCCCACTATAATGAATGTCCGAATAGTTCTTATGTCTGAAGTCGTCGTGGCCTAAAGGATAAGACGTCCGGTGCATTCGCGTTGAGTGATGCACCGGTGTTCGAATCCCAGGCGGGTACCAATTTTTGTAATGAAATACGTACTCAACGAATCTTCACGATTGACTTCCAGGAATGTAAAGGAATAACATCGTGTAATAAAAATCAAAGCCGCAAAATTATAATTTGCGTAATTACTGGTGGTAGGACCTCTTGTAACTCCGCGGAGGTAGGTACCACAACCCTGCCTATTTCTGCCGTGAAGAAGTAATGCGTTTCGGTTTGAAAGCAGCTGTTTTAACTATACTTGAGACCTTAAAACTTATATCTCAAGGTGGGTGGCGCATTTACGTTGTAGGTGTCTATGGGCTCCAGTAACCACTTAACACCAGGTGGGCTGTGAGCTCGTCCATCCATCTAAGCAATAAAAATAAAAATCTTACGTTACGGACGTTTTTTTCCCGGTTAGGGTACCCCTCCGCATCGTCCCATAAGGAACTTCGTTCCAAAGAAATATCATTAAAAAACGTGTGGCACTGGGGAACTGCCGCGGTAAAGCTATTGCATAGCATTTTTTATTAACTTATGCAATTATAATTAGACAATGATAATTTAATATTAAAACAATAATAAAACAAAACCACGCTATATTAAACATTAATAAAAACAAAACCTTAACAGTCCCCTTCACACTCATAAGCTAGACCGCGCGAGAGAGAGATGGGCAGACTTTTCATGATGCGCATGCAGTGCCACGTCACGCCACGCGCTTATTCACAAACACTACACAAGCGCAACGTGTGAATGTGTTGAACGCGAGCTACATGGTAGGCAGAGTGAGGGGTGTAAGGTTTTTTTCGTTACGGAATTTCATGATTCGGTCGCCGCGCTCAAGGCCCGCGATAAAAGCTATGCAATAGCTTAAAAATAAAAATAAAGCATTAACAGGCTTATAGACGAACAAATCACCGGGAAGCTCGTTACCGTCGAACTTTTACAGTAACTGCAGTTGTCGAACTGCTAACCGCTCCTTTAAATAATACCGGGACGTAGTGCTGCGCCGATCCGCGCCTCGCGTTTCGATAAAGTTGAGTTACGCGAGTTCACGAAGTGGCAAATTAAATCGGGAACGCTGACATCGAACGTTTCAAAGTGCTGTTGTTGCTCGAATCGAAAACCCGTGACCTTTGACGGTATGAGGTCACTTTTATTTGTGACTACGTGTGTTCCGCGCTTTAACCCTAGTGCCATTAGTGATTCAATAATGTAACACAATAGGAGTTCAATTAGAGTCCCGACTACTTCAAATTGATTTGCAGACGCGACAAGACCATATCGGTGCTTTTGTATGTATATACATACATACATACATTTTACTGGTGGTAGGACCTCTTGTGAGTCCGCACGGGTCTGCCTATTTCTGCCGTGAAGCAGTAATGCGTTTCGGTTTGAGCCGTTGTAACTATACTGAGACCTTAGAACTCATATCTCAATGTGGGTGGTGGCATTTACGTTGCAGATGCTTATGAGTTCCGGTAGCCACTTAGCACCAGGTGGGCTGTGAGCTCGTCCACCAACCAACGCAATAAAAATAAAAACCGAATCGTGTTAAAGCTGCTTTCCTATCCTGTAAGTCGGAAGGCATGAATGCTTCGTGGTAAAACAGTATTAACTACATGTGTGGGCAACAAAACCTCTTAGTCACCTTTTGCGACATCCACGGAAAGAGATAGCTATTCCTGACTGACGCCACACAGCCAGAATACAGCATCACAGAATACTACCATAACTAGTATCATCTACTATCAACTACTTCGACGTATGGTCTTGAATTTAAGCTTAGTTAGTTGTTTCATCCGAAATCAACACAAATACCTACGTTCATGACATCCATTATGTTGAAAATAGGTCTCTTAACTTCAGGTGCTGAATAGGACAAAAAAAAAATTGCGTCTAAATCAAAAATAGGTTGGAAATACAATATTTCCAAACATTGAATTTCCAACCAGACTGCTATTATGAATGAATCATAAATTCGTTACGTAACTTTCAATGCAACAGAAATAATTTATTTTCCCCGGGCAGTTAATTTTACTTAATTTCCTTATAGCGCCCGGCGGAGGTCAAGGACGAAGAAAGAAAACGTTGCTCATATAAAAACGTATACACTGTAGACTAAATCAGAAAGCAAGAAATTTAAGGGGTGACTGGCTGCATCCTCGGCTTGTCTACGACCATCAGATTGTTTCTCCATATTTTCAAGGACCTTGCTCTAAGTAACTTAAGATTCGTCATATTTCGGTTGACAAATGTACATAATATTTACGGCCATGATGACTTGTATTGGTCATCACGGTCACGGTCACATGATCGGAAGAAAGGGCACGATGAGTGTCATCATCATGACTTCAAACTATACCCTCTATGAGAAGAGCAGATCCGTACTTTTAGCACACAATTCTGATTCGACCTTTCTAATGATGCATAGCAACAAATCGTGCGAAGCTATGTTTGATTTTACAAGTTTACCATATCCCAGAAAGAATGGGAGAATGGCGGAATGAGGAAAGACAGCTCCTCAAGGGTATCTCGTCCAAAATGTTGATCTAGGAACCGAAAAAGGGGTTTATGAAGACTAATCCTGGAAATAATCATTGATGCGGATTTTTTCATCTAAACATCCCTACTAGAATCCTTAGAATACTAACGACTTTAGCCGAAGTAAGCGAAAATACTTGAAAAATTACTAAGTGGAAGCGGTTCCCCACCGAACGTGGTCTCGCCTTGTCGCGGCGGTGGGGCTTAAGCGTGCACCCCGATACCGTGGAGCAGTGTTGTCTGCACAGGGGTGCCGTGAACAAAGAAGACTGCACACCGTGTTCCCGTTTCCCACCTTTGCTGGACAAAGTGTGTGTGAAGCGGGAGAGGGCTCCCTTCTGGAGCCCTCTTGGATGCTAGGCCATGTCCCCGGCAGCTCTTTGGCTGCTAAAGGGGAAGGCCCTCCAGAGGAGGGTACCGGTACGCCGGCGTGGCCACACCGTGGTCGGACGTGTGGGTCTGTCAGTAATGGTAGACCCCACGTGGATGAGAAGTGAACCGGAGGGCACTCCCTTCCGGTCGCTGGTTGCCATGTCCCCGGCTGCCTCTTGGCGGCTACAGGGGAAGGCCCCCCAAAGGGGGGTACCGGTTTACCGGCGTGGCTTCGAAGAAGCACACCGCAATCCCTACCGAGTAGGGGACGGGGGCTGCTGCCTAGCAGGGGCCGTGAGGATGCGAACCTCTATAAAAAATGCCCCAATCCCAAGTTTTTGACACCTGACGATGGGATGAATGGCTGGAGGGAGTCTAGTCCCAAGGGTTGTCCCATACCGTAATCCCCACTTGGTGGGGGGCGNCCGACTGGGCTCCGGCCCGGTCCGAGGTAGGGCGCCGGTTGTGAGCGGCAGGAGTTTTTAGTGAGGTTCAACTCCCACATACCCCACCTGCCGCGCGGGTGGGGATCCGGCGATTTTCTCCTGTGGAAAAAAAAAAAAAAAAAAAAGTGGAAGCGGTAGTAGTTAGCAAGTCATGATGAAAATAAATCCATAATTTCCTTTATGACCTGAGTGTGTCTTTAAAGTCTTTAAAGTACCAATACTTGGCCTGTGACATTTTAAATGATACTTTCCGCTAAGTTCTCAGAACGCTGTTAAGATTCGTGCTTGTTCGTAAGCATTAGCGGTTTCGAAGTCATTAGTAAGGCTTAAAGTTTCATTTCATAATAGAATGCACAATGTTTTATTGTCGCCGATTTGCAAAAGTGTGAAATAATTTTTATTTTTGTCAGCCGCTGTCATTTGTTTTGGCAGTTTTATTTGTGCTCTCAGGATTGTAAAACGGCTAGGTGAAAACGTAAACCTTAATGACCATTAAAAAAAAACGCTAGATTCAACCTTAAAACTATGTAGTTGTGATATTGTTATTACTGTTTATTTGTTCTTTAATTTCGCGAAACCTAAAACACAATCGTAATATAAATAGATGTCAAACACATCAGATTACGTAGGTGTCCACCGAGAAAATATGTAATGATAAAATGTACTTTAAAAATCAAATATAATAACTGTACTATATAAAATAAGTATGGTTTTGTAATTATCGGAATTGGAACAGAAAACGAAATGTGGGTGGGATGAAAAATTAATTACAAAAACTTACTTAGGTTTCTAAGCGTAAACAACACGTGAACCAGACAAAATTTCAACATTTCCATATACATTACTGAAAACTCAACGTGATATTGACATTGATATTAGATTTAGCTACAGGTAAACATTATACAAAATTTAAGACTGAAATACCATTAAAGAAAGGTATGCGAAAACGAGAAATTTACAATAAACCCAAATCGCGCTAATGGGAATTTTAAATTTGGTTGTATATATAGAAGAATATCGGCTGAACCTTCCGGGGGTCAGTCGTCTCGGGGTAAGGCAGTTCGCGGCGCGCTGCTCTAAAGCGCCGATTATTTAGACACTCCTCAAAGGAGTAGGACCTACCTTGTATCTCAAATAATTCTCAGCATGATCATCACGCAGTTAAAGCCGTATAATACAATAAACTTAGTCACCTACGAGAACGACGCGTCTAAAAGGCGGTTATCGACACCCATTCTTTTGTACTCGGTATCTTTAACGTACGTTTTTTGAAGTCTCCGTGGCCTAAAGGATAAGACGTTCGGTGCATTCCTGTTGAGCGATGCACCGGTGTTCGAATCCCAGGCGGGTACCAATTTTTCTAATGAAATACGTACTCAATAAATGTTCACGATTTACTTCCGCGGTCAAACAAACTCGCAAAATTATAATTTGCGTAATTACTGGTGGTAGGACCTCCTGTGAGTCCGCGCGGGTAGGTACCACCAACCTGCCTATTTCTGCCGTGAAGCAGTAATGCGTTTCGGTTTGAAGGGTGGGGCAGCCGTTGTAACTATACTTGAGACCTTAGGACTTGTATCTCAAGGTGGGTGGCGCATTTACGTTATAGATGTCTATGAGCTCCAGTAACCACTTAACACCAGGTGAGCTGTGAGCTCGTCCACCCATCTAAGCAATAAATAAATAAATAAACCTATTGTATAATCATGGACGTAAATTTGGTTTATTATTAAGTTTTAGACAAGTGCGTGATCTCTCTGCCCGCCTGGTGTAAAGTTATCGGATAACTTAAACATCAATAATGTAAATGCCACTAACTATCTTGAGACATCAATTTAAGTCTCAATTCTATAGTACCACGACTCTTTCTCCCTTGAATCCGGAACGTAATACTGCTTCATAGCAGAAATAGGTAGGATGGTGGTATCCACATAGTGAGCACACGTTTTCATAATGTTTGTTAACAGAAGCCAGTGGACCGCCTTATAAAGCTTTGGATTATGAAGGTTTGTAATTTTTTAAACAGGCAAAACGTACGTAGCAATAAATAAAAATCTATTATTACATTCATTACTAGATTAGTTCGCTTACTTATTGCTTAGGTTCTGCTTTTTTTTGTAATTAAATCTATGGCTTTCTGCGTTATGTACAATATTTAACAACAAAAACAAAACAAATACAAACATTACTGCCGCATCAAGTGTTAATAGATAGTATTGTTTGCCTGCCATAGTAGGCCTCGCAAAACTTATCCTCAAACATCTACAAAAAAAAAAAATTATTACAAAACAAGAAATTGCTATCAATACATCTTTTGTGCTCCAAAACGTTGGAAATAACAGACCAATAATATCAACAGAAAGTGCCGATCGTTTATCAAAGCTTTCAAAAAAAGGCCACAATGTCGGGAAAGCTCGGCCCCGAAGTCAGAAATTAGCAGACATTCCACGACGAATCATTCATCAAGAGAACGAAATAAGAAGTATAAACACAAGTAAATTGCAAGCTCTCGTTAAATCTGCTTAGTTTTTATGGTCACAGTGTAAGCGGGCTTTATGATTTTGACTGCCACTACCTAAATCGTGTTAAATTTAATAGAAATGAGAAGATTCGATAAAATACAATTATTTTATAAATCAGTAGTTTCCTTTCTATTGGTAGACTAAAAAAATTGTGAAATTGAAGAATGAGTATAGATAGGGTAAGGTTGTAAATTTACAATCAATATGTGTATTATTAGTCCAGTTAATTAAATATAACAATATAACTATGCTAAGCCCCCTCGACATAATATTTGAATTGTATGCTATATTATTATAATATTTGAATAAATTTAATTGTCTCATATTTTCCCGAAGCATAAAAAAACTATCGTGGTTCAATCTCGTCGAAACGCGGCAATTTAATAAAATTTACTGTAACTTTTGTCACTAAATTAAAAAAAAGCTGTATCTCTAACGTTTTATTCACGCTCAGATATTTGATAGAATTATGTTGAAAAATAACTCGAAGAATGTTACACTTCTTAAATATACTGTCTAAATCGGCTCAAAGCAGTTACTGAGATCAGAATTCATGATAATCTTTAATCCGCATCAACAGAACAAGAAATGGAAACCGTAATAATTCTACTATATACCCGCTCCGCTTATAGTATCGCTTATAAAGGCACCACATACCAAAAAGAGCATGGCTGCCCGTCGTACGGCGCGCCAGTTCGTTCTTTACCGTAATGGCATTCAAGAATACACTGTTCCTCCTACTTTTTACATTAATTAGCATTCGAAGAATTATTTCTTGAAAACAAATTGAAATTGCACGTTCCTCTTTTTGTCTTCGAAATATTTCATTGTTTTTAGTGAGAGAGTGATTAAGTTTTGTACGACAATGACCATTTGATATTACCGGATGAGCTATGAGTTCGTTCACCCATCAAGATAAATAAGTCGAGCCGGAGTCAGTTTCTTCAAAACATAATACTATTATTTAATTTATCACCTCGATTTTGTTTTATTAAATTCTAGGTATGGCGCTATAGCTACTGTCATGATTACGTGTAGATTGAAAACTATGGGTAAATTGCGAATAGCAAACAAATTTGTGTACCCTTTCTCTAGTTCATTTCTGGGTATTACCAATGGAACTCGATGGCATACTCTGACGATATATACGCACTATATACACACAGCTTACTACACTTACTTATTACTACTACTACTTACTACAACTATACACTTACGATATCAACAGCTCTTTTTTAATGTTTGGCATTTAACATCTGAATGCATTAGGTATAGTTACCGGAACTCTTGAAAATCGTAATAATAATATGTAGTTATGCCGACACCCAACTCGAGACTCATAGCCTACATATAGAACGTTAGTGTTACTTCTTAAAGTATTTATATACTCGCAGTACATACGTATTAATTAGTGCTTCACGGCAAAAATAGGCAGGATGGTACGTACTCGTACTGGTTAATATACTCTTTACCATTTTTTTTTCTCCTTCCTAATCTGATGGTCTAGAGAGACCATGTCAGCGCCACCGGGCTTGTAGGTGAGCTCACGGGGCTCAAACCTGACGATGTTGCTAACACGAACCCTATCAAGAACCGGGCTTCGCAGAATCTACCATCGGATTGGAAACCCGACCCACTGAGAAGATCCGGCGAGAAACTCAGTGGTCTGTGTCGGTGGGTTAATTTACTTGCCGAACCCTTCGTCGCAAGCGACGGGTTCGACGAGAACGATGACTGGGACCAATAATGATTACATGCATTACAATTTATGCGAATTTGATTTTTATAATACGATGTTATTACTTAATCGTGGAAGTCTATGCACATCTATGGTTGCAGGATAGCCGTTGGAGCACCATGGTTCCTACGGAACGGGGTTCTCCATGATGACCTCGAACTTGACTCAGTCTAAGTATCTACAGTCGGCATCGTTGCGCCACTTCGAGAAGGCGACATGACATGAAAGCCCTCTTGTCGTGGCCATCAGTAATTACATACCCGATCCAGTGGATCGAATGATAAACAGTCGACGTCGCCCTAAGCACGTCAATACGGATCCTCCCGATACATTAACGGTTCTTTTAGGTACCTCAAGCACCGGTCTCCGTCCTCGCCCAAGCCGACGTTTGCGACGAAGGGCTCGACTAGTAAATTAACCCATAGACACAGCCCACTGAGTTTCTTCTCAGTGGGTCGCGTTTTCGATCCGGTGGTAGATTCTGCGAAGCCTTGCTCTTCCTAGGGCCAGTGTTAACAACACTCCCGGTTTGAGCTCCGTAAACTCACCTACTAGCTCGGTGAATCTAGAATAACCCCTCGAGATTAGTAAAATAAGTAGGAAAAAAAACACAACTAATGCTACTATTTTATTTCACGTCTAAGCTCATAAATTTTTAAGCGTTTTGATTAATAAACGAATATTTAGACAAGATGAAAACATATTTTATGTAAATTTTTCTTATCGTAACTAAAATATGGAGTAACAAGAACTAAACGTAAAGTTTCATAACACAGGCGCCATCTCCTCCAAGCCGGACGGACCATAGCGCGACTTGTGCCAACGATCACGTAATCCATTACCATTGCGCGCGTGACTCTTTCAAACATTGAACAAAGACGCCGGTAATTTTATTTACTTCTCTTTGATGGGCTCCCGGCATGTCATGTTACGAGAACGTCAGGAAATTATCAAAATGGCTGAATGTTTCTTTTAATCTGTAAGCTAACTGTTCTTTCACATGTTGACAATTAAAATAGTCAATTTATTCCCGCTGGTAGATGTTTAGCGGAGTCCGAAAGAGCCAAAAATTGCATTGATAAAGCCGTTATGTTCGTAAAACATCTCAATTTGGTTAATATAGTACACATTAAAAATATTACGGGCCGTAACAATAAAACCATTCGTAACATAGTTCATCATAAAAAAGGTGTACATTGTAGGTATGGTACGACGATAGAAAACTGGAAATATCCTTACTTAGATTTAGCATCGATGTCTACCCGATGATATGCAGGCGAAGTAAAATGTCCCTTAGAAATAAGGTGACACTCTACAAAACTTGCATACGCCCCGTCATGACCTATGCAAGTGTAGTGTTCGCTCACGCGGCCCGCACTCACTTAAAATCATTCCAAGTCATTCAATCCCGTTTTTGCAGGATAGCCGTCGGAGCCCAGTGGTTCGTCAGGAACGTCGACCTCCATGACGATCTGGACTTAGAGTCCATCAGTAAGTATCGGCAGTCGGCGTCGATGCGCCACTTCGATAAAGCGGCACGACACGAGAACCCTCTCATCGTGGCCACCGGTAACTACATTCCCGATCCTGCGGAAAGAATGGAAAGCAGTCAACGTCGCCCCAAACACGTCATTTCGGATCCTCCCGATCCTCTAACGGTGCTTTTAGGTACCTCAAGCACCGGTCACCGTTCTCGTCGAAATCGTCGCTTGCCACGAAGGGCTCGACGAGTAAATTAACCCTCAGACACAGCCTACTGAGTTTCTCGCCGGATCTTCTCAGTGGGTCGCGTTTCCGATCCGGTGGTAGATTCTGCGAAGCACGGCTCTTGCTAGGGTTCGTATTAGCAACGTCGTCAGGTTCGAGCCCCGCGAGCTCACCTAATAGTTAAGGTTCCGCTGAAATAGCCTCTCAAGGCTATCAGCTTAGGTAGGAAAAAAAAGTATCGATAGTAAAAATGCCTCTGCTTGAAGTGTGGGACATCCCTATGATTAAATGAAAATTACAACTTCATGTCTCAAAGCATTCACATTGCGATGTCGGTCAGCTCCAATATCCACTTCACCAGATAGGCCATGAATTTCACTATACGGCAATTTTTGTCCTTGTCCAGACTTTGTAAAGTACACCGCCCTACTTAGTTAGTATCTTCTATATATTCTTATTTCAGACGAATAACACAAACATTGCGTGTCTCAGAACAAGCGAGGAACTTCTTTTTGTTGTTTGTCACGCGAAAAGTTGAAGTGAAATGTGATGCGCAGACATCGTCTTAAATTTTTCATCCAACGAACTTTTGTGTTTAGT
This sequence comes from Bombyx mandarina, assembly GCF_003987935.1. Next base: position 4,733,096 of record NW_021011490.1, on the reverse strand, counting down.
TTTGTTCAGAATTTTCACAAAATTTTATTTCATATAAATATGCTTTCGTTTATTATTATGTTCTTTTATGTTATATTATGCTGAAAATACATTTTCCGAAACTGTTTCAAAAAATCTAGTGGGCATCTTTTGGACCTTTAGTTACCCCGTGCTGTCTAAATCTGCACAAAACAATCGTGCGTACACTTTTCAAGGGTGCAAATAGAGGTGCGTGCACTTCTCAAGGGTCCATAGGCGATAATGACCTTTGACCAGCAGATTGAACATAATATGCAAATCTGTCTACAAAAGCAACATTCAATTTAAAATGTTAAAAGCAACATTCAGTTTAAAATGTTGGTGCTATTGACTCAAAATGATTTTAGTTCCTAGGTTGTATGGGATCAGTTATTACATAACGGGAATAAGCCGAAAAATTCACTGCTATTAGGCAATCCGCAAATCTCTGTGCTGCTGTTAAAAAGTATCTCAACATTAGAGCTACACAGTATTTAGAATCATAAGCTGGATAGATAAAAATATATTTAATGGGACCATTAACATCTACTAAAATCTCTATACGTAATTGGTCGAAAATCATACACTAAGAAAAGTCTGGTATTAAGTATCCGATGGAGGACTAGAGTTTAATTGCGAATGCCAATGTATGCTCCATAATCGGGGGAGTAAATAAACGCATTTATTAAAAAATAAACAAACAACAACAAACAACCCTTTGATTCTACATATTGATTCGCTATATAACACGTAAATAAATCATGTTAAATTAGTTTTAAGTGTGCTGCCATCTATTGTTTAATTCTGATATGTTAATGCGTTATTAGATTATTGTGTCAATAACATAAATTATTCCATACTACTACTGCATATTAACACTCTTTTATTGAATGATGCAAATGTGTAATAGATTATCCTTCAAGGCATTACACTTAAACGTGAAATCATCATATACATAATTTGATGTTTAATATAGTATAATACATAATATATTATGTCAATGAAAAACAACACTTTACTGCCCAGCACATTTTCATTCTGTACTTTTAAATCAAGCCGATTCTGAAGGAATAAACACAAAATAAATAAATAAAAACGAAACACCATAATAAGTGAAACAAATGTTGAAAAATATAGATTCAACTTACTTCAATTTAGTTCATCAGACATCTGAGATACGTTATAGCAAATAAACAAAATTAAAAACATTGAGTTTATCGGACTTGAAACAGGCGAACAATATACTATTAACTTCGTATAAACACAGATCAAAAGACAATAGATTTAATGAACTCCCCTAATCGTTCAAAACATCCTTAATTTAATCCAAAAACAAAGTAATTTATCCTTTTTATCGCGACAGTGTGAAATGGTAATGTAACACGCTTGTCGCCCTCATTACCATTTTATTGGAAGGCTCTGAATGTTTGAGAATTTAGACACCTCGGGAAAGCCAACATTTTTAATCACGGTGAGCTACAGGATAAATACATAGGTCGATATACATCCGAAGCGGCATGATCACACTTTGAACTTGTTTGAAATGTAAGATTTTGTTTTTAATTAAAACTATATATAAAAAAAAAAAATTGCTGTTCGTTAGTCTCGCTAAAACTCGAGAACGGCTGGGCCGATTTGGCGAATTATTTGTGGAAGTCCAGAGAAGGTTTAAAAGATAGATAAATATGAAAAGGCCCGGAATTAAATAAAAATAGCAATTTTGTTTCCCTTTGTTGTATTGTCCCCCGTCGGACGGATTCTTTTTGTTTGTTTTTAGTTTATTTTTACAAAAGTTTAGGTCTTTTATTTATCGATTGAGGCACTACGAAGGCTGCCGGGTCAGAAGGTGACAAAGGGGACTAGTAGATCAAAATTTAAATTGGTTTGTCAAGAATGTGCTGGCTGTATTTATACCACCTGGTAGGTTTAAAGACTAGTGACCCTAACCTATCAGATCTACCTGTCCAACCGTACCTTGGGTTCCCATTCCTTGGCATGGAAGGAACAAAGTATTCCGAATTTGGGTTTTTGTTTCTGGTTCAGTTCAAACACGGCGGCTAATCCTAGTCCAAGGACAGTGGAATGTTTAGCATTTTTGTTTAGAATTCATTGTATTTCTATTATTTATTTATTTGGTAGAAGTGGTATGAAGTTATTATTTTTTACAGGATATTAAGGACTAGCGGCCCGCTCCAGCTCCGCTCGGGTCTTTAACAAAAATTTCAGCGACGTTGTTGTTGTTTTATTTTTTTAAATAAAAGGACACTTATTGCGGTATAACTATAATAGTTAGACATAATTATACTGTCGCGACATTTTTTATAAATAATAATGTGTTTTACAAAGTCATAGTACATTATTGTATTCTATCATCAATAGTTTTCGCAGGGCACGCGATGTAAAGAATATTGTCGGTAATTTTTTTACACCTTGGGTTACATTATTGGAGTTTTAGTAAGGATCCTTAATATTTTTCAACAAAGATTATGTCACTCGGGAATAGTGTAGCTTCCAAACAGTGAAAGAATTTTTCAAATCGGTTCAGTAGTTTCGGAGCCTATTCAATACAAACAAACAAACAAATCTTTCCTCTTTATAATATTAGTATAGATATGGAAACGATCCGTCAGTTTGTAGTGCGTCGCATTTTTTCCCTACCTATTCGCTGGTAGTCTAAGAGACTATTTTAGCTACGTCCGGACGGCGTGCGACGAAATTGCTGAAATAGAACCAGCAAAAAACATTTTAGGTTTTTCTGTTGAAATTGAATAAGAGGTTAGGGACCACCGCATTAATTTTCTGGAGCTCATTTGTATTTCAACGTCAGTATTGTAGCCGAATTTGAGTTATTATTATGTGGTCAAAGGTTCGTTTGTGCCATATTACCTTTCAAACGAAAAGATTTGACTATCTCGAAAATATTAGTCAGCGTCTCAACATAATATGTATATACGTATATATTATAACCTAGTATATGTATTATAGCCTAGTGTTTATTTTTACTCATGTCTACTATAATTCTTTAAATTATCTTTAACACAGCTACGCACTTCTTGAGTCTTTCACTTCATCAACGAGGGTTAACTGGAAGAGAATGTCTGCATGGCGTTAAGTTTGCCTTTGTACAGTATTTTTGTGCAATAAAGAATTTTCAATCAATCAATCAATGGGTGCGTGTTGTTACATAAGAATTACGAAAAAATATATTTTTTTACATGTACTATTTATTTAGCGGTGAATTAGGTTCATGAACACATGCTAGGCACGAATTTATTTTTATACTTTTTGGTATCGGCTGATTTGATTTCTAGTATTATCATATCATGAGATACGAGTATAGCGAGCATCTTAAACTAAAACAGCTTACATCGATTTAAGGGTTAAAACAGCTAGAATAATTTTCTTATATCAAATTGCCTAGAAAAACATCTGAATAATCTTCAACATCATACAAGAGAGGTTCTGCACCGCACAATTTTAAATTAATCCGGTTGAGCTTTCATCTTTTCGCAAGCTGGTGAAGCGGTTTCAACAAAATGAGCATTGAATTTGTTTAAGAAAATATTATTTCGTCTCGCATTTTTTTTGTCGGACGGGTAATGAGGAATAAAAATTGCTGAAAATTGAAATCGAATCGAAAAATTAGGATGAAATGCGGCTGATTCGACGTCTGGTATTTCGATCGTTATTTCTGATCTCGGATTTTTGTTACGTAATCGACTCCAAGTTATTGCTAACAAGAAAACCTTTTAGTTGTTTCTCTAATTTAATGCCACTGTTTTGGAAATTTATATTTTTGCTAAGGCCTTCTAGGTAGGTAGACGACCCATTGGTTACTTTTGCTTGTAGGTAATAAATACCAGGGGCACACACTAAGTCGTTGCCTACCGCTAAGCATCGTCCGTAAATCTTGTTTAAAGAAAGATATATCTTAGCGCTTAGGAAACACCTGGTATATCAATAACCGATCATTCCAAAGCCGGATGGTAGAATAAAAGATCTCTGGAAACGCACTGTGAATATGGTATATATGGTATGGTATAAACTTTTTTTTTTTTTTCGGGCCGGGGGCCGAACCTCCTACGAGGTCCCCGCGCCTAGGGGGCGCGCGGGGTATGTGAGACTCAACGATCTGCAGGTGTTGAGAGCAGATCGCGGGCCCAAGGATTTTAGGGCCCACCCACTAAACGACTCCCCTGCACTCTTACACCCGACGTCCGATCTCCGTCGGGGGTCAGAACCCGTTCAGAGTATGGTATAACCTACCTCAATAACAATACGATAGAATCCGGTATTCACTAACACAATAATAACTCCAATTAGTAATACCTTATTAATACTAGATGGTGCTAATTAGATGTCCACTTTATTTTGTGTAATTTGCTATGGGTATAATATTTATTGTTTTTTATTGCTCTATATAGTATTCAAGTTGTTAGTTGTTACCATACCATACCATACCACAATGTGAATACAGTTAACAGTTTTGAGATATGGCTTTGTAGTCTATATTTTAGTTTATTCTGGTTGTTCCACCATTGAAATCGGAACGCAAGGTTCCGTAGCAACATAAATATACAGGATTGTGGCAACTGTCCATACGGGCGCACAATATTGAATGAAATGAATTATTATTATGACATCAAGTATCCACAGCAACACTAGTACATTTTGAAATGGTGAGTATCGCGAACATTGAAATTCAAATATGAACCATAAAGTGAAAGTAAACAAAGCATAATTTAAAATAAACGTCCTCCCAAAAAGCGTTTTCGTTCAGATTTTTTGTATCCTCGTTAAGTTAATAGAGCTCCTATCCCTTTAGCTTGTTATCACGTTTTTACACACACGAAAATGAAAATGTATTCTGCACGTAAACAGCATATGTGATCGTAAATTTCCAATATTTTTGCTTCGGCGATTCTATATAATAATTTGTGTTCGTAATTACGAATTTTCATGTTACAATATTTTATTTTGGATTTGATCGTATCGTTTTGTCAGACTTCTACATTCAACTACATCTACTTTGAATTAACTTCACAGAGAGATACAGTCGTGGGACCGGCGAAACGAATTTCGAGGGCTTGTCTTTTTTAAAGCAACTTGTGTTCATTTTTAAATTGTTCTATTTAAGAGACTAACCGCCCATTTTGTAAAGTCTATGGAGTCCACTGCAGATACCGTGAGCTACTTTGACCTTCTAATGCGATAAAACCAATTGAGACAAAGAAATAGTGTGGATTGGGAGAGGCCTATGTCCAGCAGTGGACGACTGTGAGCTGATGATGATGATGATGATGATAATGATCATAGCCACAACGGAGTCGTTGGTGTCGCTTAATAACAGTCTAAAATCTTGTTTAACATTCCCGCATTATTTATACTGTCTATACGTTCCCGTGCCATTTATCTGATTGCTTTGAGACTTAAAGGAGGACTGACTCTGGGACTTCAAAAAAATTTTCAAGCATCCTCGTACGATAAGTAGCACTGGATGCCTTTCTAAAAATGGGTGTTACATTAATTCTTAACGATATGTAAGTTAGTGACGTAAAACGAAAAAACATGTCTCATTTATCAATTTTGGACTCACATTTAAGTATATATTAAGTATTTAAGTATAATCTATATATTAATACGTGAACCAAAAACTTTGTAACCCGTTTTACGAAAATTGTGCGAACGGAGGAGTATGAAATTTCCCACACTTATAGAGAATATAGAAAACGAGTGCAGAATGTTAGTAATTTTTTAATCATTAATAAATCATCATTAATAAAAAAAAGCGTAAAAATACATTAGATCAATGAATAAAAAACATTACACAAACTACCATGTATTTGACACACACACGCATGCATAGGTACTATAAGATTTTGTTTATTGTCAAACTTTTCTTATTGCTTATAGTCTGTGGTCAAATTGAGAATAGATTAAATATTTTTTGCGTTTATTATTATTTGTCTAAAGTGTAGTCTTGGCGAAATCTGTGATTATAGAAATATATTAGTCTTTGATAATAGAATCATAATAGTGTACAAACCTATAATTTAAATTAATAATTCTAGTCGAATTTCGACTACCGGGGGACCACTAGTCTAATAATTTAATTTCTAAATCATCTTAAATTCAATATTATTATTTTTAGCATATAGTTAAATAAATTTAACGATAAAGATTCCTGTAACGAAAACATTACTATAGCATTCACAGAACAATAAATGTCTGTTTTTATTTCAATATGACGTAAGTTGAGTGTAAATGAGATTCTAACGAGGTCATGTCACTCATAACTGGGATAATAGTTTTTTGGGCAATTAGCGTTCGGTCTGCCGAAAAGATTTGGGTCAATATTGTAGTTGGTCATGGTTCTTTTGTGTTACAAGCATGTTGGATTCGTTAAATAATGATCGACAGTTAATAAGTTCTGTTGTAAATGTGCGTATGTATTTTTTTGTAAAAATGTTTTACTGTAAGAATGTTCGTCCTTCTAAAAACTGTGTATTATCGTCAGACCTTAAAGTTTCTAAAAATATGGCTTTCATTTCTTAGTCGGTTCGTTACCAGATTAAATCTTAGTTAGCTGATGCTACATAAGCAAACAATAGTAAGGTAATGGTAGCCAGTAGTGGAACTAGAGAAATAGACGCTAAGTAAAAGAATAAGCTGATGATTATTGAGGAAGCTACTGCTATCTAACGATTACAGCAATAATAGAACTGGAGTCAGTTTGATAGATGCCAGATTCCCGTATATTCTTGAGTGGACTGACTGTCTATGTGCACAATACTACCAACAAAACAACATGCGGTCGAGCAGCACATTACCACCACACTCACTTCAAGTGCTACCAATTTACGCATAACACCCGTGTACCTGTGCATCGTCACAGCCGTTATTGTAAAATAAAACTTGGAAGAAAACAATAAAACATTTATTTCTTGCGTACACCACTTCTTCACCAACACAGACTTATTCTTTGGTTATAAAAAATAGACGATGACAAATCAGATAATTTTTTTATTGCCCTTGTAAGCAGACGAGCATACGGCCCACCTGATGGTCAGTGATTACCGTCGCCCATGGACTTCAGCAATGCCAGGGGCAGAGCCAAGCCGCTGCCTACCGCAAAACATTCAATTATGATGTAAGCATCTCATGTATGTACTTATATGCTTCAGTATTTTTTCATGTAATCACGAATATACCAATTATGATACCACCTTACGCTGAAAATCCTAACCACAAGCTGCTTTTTATTGCTAGGTTGGTGATCTTTAGAAATTTCTTTTAAAGTAAAAATAAGCATGAAATTTATAGTTGAATATTCAACATTCAATGACCCTAAGCTAAAAAAATTCCCTGAGTTTTCGACATTAGCAATGTATGAATAAGAAGCAGAAATAAAGCCACCATATTTCGAAAACAAAAAATCACTTGAATTCAATTTAACAATTTAATAATTTTCATTTTGTGTATTTTTAAATAATAGTGTTCTTTGAAATTACGTGCTTACCAACATCAGGCGCCAAGAGGAAATTTCCTATTGCAATAATATTTTAGTGTTATTGCTGCTCTTAATCTGTAAGCGCTTTTACGCGTGGAAGAACGTGAATCGGAATCGAGATAAATTTTGATTATTAAATACAACCACTTTGAGCTGTAAGGTTGAAGTCGCAATGAAATTGTTTGGAATACTCGCCACTATAAAAATAAGTCGAAATTTTAAATTTAATTTACCAATCTTATTACTCGTATGTAATGATTGTTTTATCTTAAAAATACAAAGGCAGGTTTGCTTCTGACACCGAGGGTTTCTCACATTCCGGTTGACATAAGTGCTCACAGACCATGGGTGTTTTGGCTGGTGCCTGTGATGAGTCACCTGGAGGGAACCGACGATGGATTGCCGCAATTGTGACTGCGACGAGGATACGGCGGAGCACATACTCGAGCACTCCTGGCGTGTCTAGGACAGCGCTGTGTCTTCGTCGCGGAAACCGGTGTCGTTCTTCTTCCACAATTACCTCGACGATCCGTCGGTCGAGCGTCCGCGGGGTGGTAACCCTAGGGGGTTTTGATCCCGGGCGAAGATCGGACGTCGGAAGAGAGAGTGCAAGGGAGTCGTTTCGTGGGTACGACCTTAAAAACAATGGACTTAGACTCCCAAAATCTACAGATGGTCAAGACCAACATTCACTGCGCACCCTTTAGGCCCCTTTCCCGAAAAAAAAAAAGTGTCACGACAAAAATAAGTAAGCTAAAATCTTTGAAAATAAGTTTAAGGTAACCAAATTAAATTTCTATTTCGTCTTCAAGTATCACCAAATAATCAATCCTAGGCTTTATGATAGTTAGGTCAGATCACAACTGAAACATATGATTGCAACAATAAAACCAGTAAAAACAGTAAAACCAATTCTTTGGAATTTCCGTAGAAAATCGCCAATGACTGTCAAGAATATGACAAAAGCGAGAAGTTTAAAGAAGTCTTATTGACACGTTTTGAACAGTGGTCCCAAGATTTCAATAAAAAAATATCTGACAGAATCGAAATACTTGGTAAAGAAAATAAGTTAAATCTGTGTAAAGAACTAGAGGGCACTCAAATAAAACAAAAAATTTTTTTTTCAATATTGAAGATAAGTTATTATTATACACTAATCTAACCTGATACCTTTCATCGTGAATATGAAATCCCACGTCTAATAGAATGCTAATAAAAATATTCCCAACAAACTATCAGTTTTTTTTGTACAAACTAATGGAAACGTGAATAAATAGTTTACATAAAAAAACATTGACAGAAGTTATAAATGCCTATTTAATAAAATACGATATATAAATTTAATAGATATCCGAAACGTCGCAAAATAATAAGTCGAGATGAAACCGTTAAAGTGGTCTTAAATTATGTTCACCGTTTGCGGCTTCCGAAGTAAATACCACTCAATATACATAATGTAAACCGAATTTCCAAACTAAATTCAAATGACAAAACCACATAAGTTTAATTGGGAACGCAGCAATACTCAATGTTGTTTTAATTAGTCACCAAAGATGCCGTGAATCATCCGTTCGTCGCTTTGTTAGGAACGTTACACAAATAACTGCGCTGTGACGAGTTATTTTAAAACGATAAATTACGATTATATTGTCGCTTTGAATTTTCATCATTTCTAGTGGACTCGGTATTCTTTTATCTATATATTAATACGTAAAGCAAAAACTTTGTATCCCTTTTTACGAAAATTGCGCGGACGGGAAATTTTCCACACTTATAGAGAATATAGAGAAGAAGTGCACAACGCGAATGTTTTTTTTTAAATAATGCATAAAAGATACATTAAATCGATAAAGAAAATATTACACACACTACGTACCATGTATTTGTCGCACACACGCATGCATACTGTTTATTGTCAAGCTTTTGTTCTTGACGTCTGTTGTCAAATTGAGAATAGATTAAATATTATTTGTCTTTGTTAATATTTTTTATAGTGTAGTCTTGGCGAAATTTGTGATTATAGAAGTATAAAATACAATCATAATAGTGTACAAACTTACAATTCCAATAATTATAGTCGAAATTCGACTACTACGGGACCTCTAGTTTTATTTAAAGGGTCATATTATGTATAACGCTTGGAAGATTTACAGTACAGTTTACAGGCTAAAAATGCGATTGTGGAGTAATGTATTTTTTTTTGTGCGTGATTGGGCTTACAAACTTTAGACCATAATTTTTAGATATTATGACTAAAGATAGACTATTATCGCTAAGACATTTAAAATCGAAAATGGTATTTTAAGAACTTCGAATGAATTTATATTCCATTTTTACTAAAATATACCAACGAAAAATGGCCAGCTTAAGTTAGGTCGAATTGAGGCTGAAGGGTCGGACCCTACATGCCGCGCTCCACTCTTGAAAAGTTAGATACATTCCCTCGATACTTAAGGCGTATTACATGACCCCTAAAACTAGACGAATAACTGGACGAAACATCAATTAAACTGAATTTTACAAGTAAGTATTTGTCAGTGAAGAAACTGCTTAAGCGGGTTTTATTAAATACTTTTTAATTATTGCTTAGACGGGTGAACGAGCTCACGGCCCCCGTGGTGATAAGGGGACACTGCAGTATGAACAACGTAAATAACGTCAACCGTCTCTATATATAAGTTCTACGTCTCAGTTCTACAGTCCACGACTGGTTCAATCTTGAAACCGCAACGCATTAAATGCTTCGCTGAAGACAGGCAGTGTGGTGAAACCTATCCGTTCGGGCTGACAAGACGTTCTACCACCACTAACTATGCGATATTATTCCTTTATCATGAAAGTCAGCCGTGAACACAACTGCTAGATGCAAATATTTTAAATAATCCAAATGCCTTTGCATGCTCCGCTGCTAATTAAATGCAAGTAAATACTTGCCTACGGATTTCATTAGCGACATATTCCTATCGCTGGAAATGAATGCATTGGGTGTTCGATCTTTCACCTTTTAATATCAGTGTATAATTTACGCAAATAGAGATTAATTTTAATAACGGACACTTGTAGATGACGAAGCAAGCTTCTATTCATAATTCTGTTGTTCTATACATCAGTACTAATTTGGATAATTCCTATATTCTTACACGCTTAACAATTACGAAACTTTTGATTCTTTAGTTAAGAGAAAAACAAACTCAAAATGAAATCTCGCCAAACCCATCCATCAATTAGGGCAAATAAGCAATACGCTTTTAAAACAAGCTACAGCTTAAACAAATTTTTTGTACTGCAACAGAGATCCATTAGGTGAAACTTTCGTCTCGAAGGCAGTTTTAATTTACTCAGTTAATATTCCGGAAAAAAGTTTTACTAGCTTCCCGAGGCTCGACTTTAAGGTTCAATCTCGGGATAATTTCCCGCAACCACAGAAAACTTTTAATGCGATCTTCACTAAGATATTTTCCTCGAAAAATATCTTTAAAAAAAACCCAGCATGTATATGCAAGATTCCTTGGGAAAATTTAATCAAAAAAGTTTAATAAAATATCACGGTGCCGTAATAAAATGAAATCATTGAAACTTCATCAACGTAAATAAACTTCGAAATAAGTAGGTTTGAGTTTACGAGGTGGCCATAAAAGCGGCTTATTTTCTAAAGACGAGACTGATCATCCTTTTCGGGTAATGTCGACCCGGACTTTCCTCGGAAGACACATAAGATCTGCGAGCGAAGCTGCTACTTTTGTTGTTTGGCTTATTTCGATTTCGTATTTTCGTTGTGGCCTTTAAATTAAATGCGTTCGAGGTACAGTTGAATTTTTTTTCTTCTTTTTTATTGCTTAGATGGGTTGACGAGCTCACAGCCCACCTGATGTTAAGTGGTTACTGGAGCCCATAGACAACTACCACGTAAATGCGCCACCCACCTTGAGATATAAGTTCTAAGGTCTCTAAGGTATAGTTAGAACGGCTGCCCCACTCTTCAAACCGAAACGCATTACTGCTACACCGCAGAAACAGGCAGGGTGGTGGTAACTACCCGCACGGACTCACAAGAGTTATTACGCAAATTATAATTTTGCGGCTTTGATTTTTATTACACGTAGCTATTCCTTCACCGTGGAAGTCAATCGTGAACATTTATTGACTACGTATTTCATTAGAAAAATTGGTACCCACGTGGGATTCGAACACCGATGCATCGCTCAACACGAATCCAGCGGACGTCTTATCTTTTAGGCCACGACGACTTCAAATTCAATTGTTCAAATCAATTGTTCTGACGGAATCCCTGTTTATGGTTATATCGATATTTTATAAGTTTAACGTAACTTGAAGTGTATCCATTAACATTCTTTAGTGACAGCACGTCGGGAAATTCAGCAGTGTATACTGAGATTAAAACTACTTTTACAGCTTAGATTCTCGTTCTTATTGTCATTAAAATTATATTTCGGGTCTTTCGAATATTTTTCAATATTTTACTAACTACCGTCTATTTATTTTTATTAGATGAAACGCATATTCCAGATCATTCTCCACCATTTTGATGCGTCTTAATAATACTGCTGTTGTATATTAATAGACTTGAACTCATATGTGTTTCGCCACAAAAATGGTTAAAATGATCGTCTTGATTTACCAAGAGTGATTCTAAAAGCTATTGAGGGGCAGACGCAGTTACTACAGATGAGTTATGGTATTAAGCATCAGCTAGAGTTTGTGGGGTTTTTGTGTCTGTATCTCCCGAGGACTAATACCACAATGTTTTCAGTATGGGTTTCTCCGTGTCATCATGTGCCCTTAATAATAATAAAAAAGTAATAAAAAGTCGTATATAAATGGCAATTCATTATACTGCTATTTTGATACTGCTTACTACAAATTCTACAAATTCTGAACGAATGATTGAAAATAAATAAAAAATTTGTATGCTTCTGAAAAGGTTCACCTTAAAATTCAAGTTTTAATTAATTTGACGTACAAGAGCTTCTCAATAGTTGTTTTTGAAATCCAAACAAACGAATTCAGAACGTTAAAAAAAACTAAAAAGACAACTGTGGAAAATGCGATATCACAAAGTTAAATTTTCACTTGGAGTAGGTGAAAAAATTCTTGATACCCGCATTTGAAAGCTTTTAGTTGTAATCCGGAGGTATTACTCGGTTTTCGTGCTTAATTAAAGTCTCGTCTAATTAGGGGGAATTTTATTCGCAAGATTTCTGGAATAACGTAATTTGAAAAGCTAAAAGTTTGGAATTTTAGCTGGAACGCGACAGCTTAAATGATTACCATAACATTATTACTAGTGGTGTTTTGTTATCTCAACGTGGAAATATATATTTTTAACCTATCTATATCTTCTATACTCTACAATTAAATTGCTACGTATTCTTAGTGTATCTTATACCTTTAAAAGAGCAATTCTTGTATATTAATATATATGTATATAATCTGAATCCCGGAAACGGCTCCAACGATTTTCATAAAATTTTGTGTACAGGGGATATCTGGGGCGATAAATCGATCTAGCTACGATTTATTTTCAGAAAATGTTGTTTTATTCGTGTTTTAAATAATCAACTCTTCCCGACATCTACTGGCAAATAAAAAAAAAATAAAAAAATTACTAACAATCGCGCCACGTTAACTGGTCCCATGACAAGTTCGTAAAGAGCTTGTGTTACAGGTACCAGATAACGGATATAAATGTAAGATTTTTATTATACACATACATATATTTAATAGACATCCATAACCCTGGAAAAGACATTTATATTTATCATACAAATATTTTCCCTTGGCGGGATTCGAACCCGCGACCCCCTGTGTAGTGACCATGTCACTTACCACTACACCAGACGGCCGTTAATAATACTAACCCCTATAAAGACACAACAAGATGGCGTTATCAAAAAAAAAATCTTTCATCATCTAGTTTATATTATCAATGTAAATTTTCGTATGTTTTGTTGCTTGTTACACAATCACTCAAAAACGGCTGAACGCATTCTGATGAAATTTCGCATATAATTCTTTTTATTATGACAAAGGACATAATCCAGCGTAACCGGTATATTTGCTATAATATATTTCGACAAAGTATTTTCGGGTGCGTGATTTTACATACAAAATGATCAACCAATGACTGCTTTATAGATCGTATAGTGACACAAACAATTACTTAACTTTGAAAAATGCAATGTGCTTCATTCTTTCTGTTTAAAAAAAATTGCGTTGGCGAACTGGTGGTAGGACTTCTTGTGAGTCCGCACGGGTAGGTACCACCATCCTGCCTATTTTGGCCGTGAAGCAGTAAAGCGTTTGGGTTTAAAGAGTGGGGCAGCCATTGTAACTATACCGCCACCACGCTGCCTGCTTCTGATATGAAGCAGTAATCCTATTCTGTTTGAAAGGTGAGGCAAGCCTTGACTCTAAAAAATCGTCCCTGAAGAGGTTAGTCTCATGTTTTTTAATAATTAACAGTTTTCGTGGCTATGTCCACAGTATTGAAAATGTCAAAAAAAAAATATGTTAACAAAAAAATGCGAAGCGTATACTGTAAAAGTTGTTTTAGCACATAAATGCTCGCTCCGCATATAGCTGACTGATATTTTCCAAATCCATATATTTTATGATGGATACCATTTTTATTGAATTTAAGTAACTATTCTAATAGTATAATATACACTTACTAATAAATACATATAAACTAACCAAAACATTCTAATTAGCCTTTTCATGAATTCCAGGAATAAATTTTAAAACAAACATAAAAACAGTTTATTTGTTACTACGGAATTATATTTATTCATTACTAGCTGACCCGGCATACTTTGTAGTACCTTAATCGATAAATAAAAGATCTAAAACTTTGTATAAAATAAACTTAAAACAAGCAAAAGGAATCGGTCTGACGGGATACACATCAAAGGAAAAACCAAATTGTTATTTTTATTTAATTCTGAGCATTTTCATATTTATCTACCTTTTAAACCTTCTCTGGACTTCTACAGTTAATTTAAGACCAAGATTAGCAAAATCGGTCCAGCCGTTCTCGAGTTTTAGCGACACTAACGAACAGCAATTCATTTTTATATTATTATATAGAGATGTCTACGACTCACCAAAATCGAAGGCAATACTATAACTTCTTACATTTAAAAACATTATTGTATGCTCAATTAATTTTAAAAATACAATGCCCCTGTACTTCTCCGGTAAAGGGTTTTACAAATGTCAAATAAATTGGGACCGACGCAGAGAATGCTACAATAGAGAATCTATGTTATTGGGCAACTAGCATAAGAGTGCTCCCGATGTCCGTGACAAAGGCTTTATTGCTCTTGGTGTCCCGATGAATTCGCGACTCGTCTAGTGGCGCTGGTTACCGAAATCAGAAAACATCTTAACGTGAACTCATCCATTTACCACGGGACATTATGTTGAAGTCTTAATTGTGTTTGATTATAATGAACCAGCGACCCGCTCCGGCTCCGCTCGGGTCTTTAACAAAAATTTCAACGATATTTGACGTTTTTTTATTTTTTTGATGATGAACACTTATTGCGGCATAACTATAATAGTTAGACATATGCTGTGGCGACACTTTTCGTAAATAATGATGTGTTCTACAAAGTCGTAGTACATTATTTTGTTCTATCATCAATAGTTTTCGCAGCGCACGCGATGTAAACAATATTTTAGGTAATTTTTTTACACATTGGGTTACATTATTGGAGTTTTAGTAAGGATCCCTAATTTTTTTCAAAAAAGATTATAGCCTGTGTCACTTGAGAACAATGTAGCTTCCAAACAGTGAAATAATTTTTCAATCGGTTCAGTAGTTTCGGAGCCTATTCAATACAAACAAACAAACAAATCTTTCCTCTTTATAATATTAGTATAGATTAATATAGATAACGGCTTTAAAACAAAACGCATGATTGGTAATGCTGTCGCTGTCGAATTACGCAGGATATGTCACGCACTAGTAATGTTAATAAATAGTTTTTTATTTATAAATATCACGATGATAACAGCGAAGCGTGAGCAATTTTTACAAGTTGTTAATAATAAAAAAATGCGGGATCGTTTTGAATCACGTGCTCAATGGAATAGAATAGAATCAACTTTTTTTTTATAATTAATGTTACAATTCAGTAGCCTGCCAAGTTCAGGCGATGTTATTTACCTATATGTCTAAACTAAGATCTAAGAGTAAAGTTAATAGGGCTCAGTTCATACATGAACTGGCTAAGTTATATATTTAATAATATATATATATATTTAATAAGCTATATATTTTATTTACATCAGTCTTAAAGCTAAAAGATAGGAATACGAGGAGGAACCGTTCGCTTGGACGTGCTCAACTTGAGAGCTAGATCGGTATGATGACGAAAGAAGTACGGTACCACAAACGGTATGCAATCACACTTGTAAGTGCTTGTTTACGACTCAAGGGCGTGGTACCGAAGAGGGACGAGCTCGTTTTGGCGAGATTTCTTTCACATTGTCCGCTAGGCGTTTTCCTAATGCAAGCCGCTTGCGATAAATTCGAACTACATATATAGTTTAACTTACACGACCTCGCGCGTAAAACTCTCCACCGTTAATTCAACTTATCAATTCAACATAACAAACACACTAACTTCATTACCCGTCCGGTGTAATATAATTAGTGTGTTAGACGCTTACTGGTGGTAGGACCTCTTGTGAGTCCGCACTGGTAGGTACCACCACTTTGCCTATTTCTGCCGTGAAGCAGTAATGCGTTTCGGTTTGAATGGCGGGGCAGCCTTTGTAACTATACTGAGACCTTAGAACTGATATCTCTAGGTGGGTGGCCATTTACGTCGTAGATGTCTATGGGCTCCAGTAACCATTTAACATCAGGTGGGCTGTGAGCTCGTCCACCCATCTAAGTAATAAAAGAAGAAAAAAAACGTCACCGCAGCTGGGTTTCTTATATGCCCATATCTTACCATATCTTATATGCTCATCATGTTTAATATTTTATGACCGCTCTCGCCCACGGATTCAGATACTAAAACCCAAGAACCTAAATCCTAGATACAGGTACGCAACAAAACGTTCAGACAGCATGTAACGAATGTCTAATGGACCGGGAAACTAAAACAAAAGATAACAATAATAAAAAAAGTCAAGTTCATGAATATATAAAATTTATGTGATACACGCAAGAAACCTTTATTAAAATTAATTTTTTGGCACGGTAACGTATTTCTAACACATTTGGCCTGGCGATTTTAAAATGATTGCCCACGAATTAAATGAACAAGGAACTGTCTGAAATCTTTAAGCAAATGATTGGCACTTACATCTGTTAGCATTGCTTTAACAAGCGGTTATAAAGTAGACATTAACGTATTTTTGTTTGTTAAAATCATCGGTCTGTCATTTGAAGTATTTTTGCTTATATTAAAAAGTTGTGAAGACTTCAATGATTTTTTTACTATACCTAGCATCAAAAGGCTATTTTGTGTAAGAAATTTATCCAACGAAAACCACAGTATTTCGATTCAAAAATATCCCGGATTTCGGTACACGTATGAGATGCCCTAATTTCGCATTCCCGCCATTATACTTAGGCCTAATACCTCCATTTATCCATACCCCTGAACAATAGGTATTTCCTGGGTAAGGTCCATTGTCTAAGATGTTTTATATTCTTATCATAATGGGATGACTCGGAGATGACATAATTTGTAACTGTCTATTGACAATGAGTCGGGAATCTTCCTATGATAATAATTGTAAGAATGACACTGACAATGGAAAACTTCGGAAACAGATGTTTTTATATTGAGTAGATTTGTTTGATTTCTCATTTTGCGGTATACACAGAGCCTCTAGTCTTAAAAAATATGTTATTACGATACTTAAGGGTAAAGACACGCCTCACGCCTATTGTCCTAAGCCTCAATCAGGAATAATGGAAGAATATTGGTTAAAAAAATAAGTTGAAGATTAGCTATTAGCTAGCAGATATGTTTTTATTATTTTATATCCACAATAAATTCACCGTCACCGCCCATCTTGACAATTGAAGTCGGAAGTCTGAATTTTACTATAGAACGGGTATTTCACATTTCAAACCAGAATGCATGACGGCTTCGTGGCGTGGCGTGATAATTTAATATTTTCAACTATAAAGGCTAAACTAGATTCGGTTCTCTTTATCACTCCACTCCATTTTAATTTCGCAAAATATTGTACAATGTATTGGCGCCAAAATGAGAAAACTCAATGAGCAATCATATAAAAATGACAGATTCCAAATTGAAATGTAATATTTTGTTTATTTTTAATTGTAACAGTATTTATGGCTAGACTAAGTATATTAAATATGTACATATGGTATAGATGACGGTAAGACTTTAATTGTTCTGCCAGCCAGAAAAGTTAAAAGAAAGAGAAAAAAATATGTTACCGTATAGAAAGGAAGGAAATTTAATCCAATGTGTAATTTACAGCATCTATAAAACTTAGACGACCATGACTGCTAACACGCAATGAATTATGTACAAGTTTGAAATCTTTTGAAGACATCACGTAAAAAATGGTATTTTTCCTTCTTTGATCTTCACTGACATAAACTTCAGCTTTAAGAAAATCTCAAATTCCTTCCCGTAAAGTAAAACTCGCCAGAACAATTAAGTTCACTCAAAACAACGCCCAAAAGTTTATCGGAGTATTTGCACTTCTTTTTTTTCTTATGACAACACAAAAACAATTTAGCGAATGCGTAAATGAAAAAAATACTTGGAGGCTCTTTGTGATTATCCGAATTGTANCACTGACATAAACTTCAGCTTTAAGAAAATCTCAAATTCCTTCCCGTAAAGTAAAACTCGCCAGAACAATTAAGTTCACTCAAAACAACGCCCAAAAGTTTATCGGAGTATTTGCACTTCTTTTTTTTCTTATGACAACACAAAAACAATTTAGCGAATGCGTAAATGAAAAAAATACTTGGAGGCTCTTTGTGATTATCCGAATTGAATTTTGATAGCTCAATTTTATGTGAATCTTTTAATTATCCTTGTCTATAGCTCCGTAAACGGGGCCATTCATATTTCAATGCTATCAAATCAAACGAAAATATGGAGTATTAAATAATTTGAAATTTAAAACATTTGTAGCATAGCTCATAAACATAAAAACAAACATTAAAGATTGGCGCCTACGTGTACAGTACCCATATTATTATCTAGTGATACAATTTTTCAACTTACGATCATACCTTATTGCTTATTAAAATATTGAACCATATATTAAATAAATATGGCAATGATTTGCGAAATATTAAATTTAAGATCTTTCTGCCCGTATCAGTATGTGGAGCTGGCACAACATTTTCTTTTTTTTATATTCAGGCCTATCAGATCTCTGCAGTGATAGCCTTCTCTCACATATCCTTTTTCACAAAGCCCATTCTAGTCTTTTTAGGACGCCTCTCCTAACATTACCATCTAATTTCCTACCCAGGGTCTTTTTGGCTACACGATCTCTTCGTATATAATTTACTTGTAACATGAAACTTTAAATAGATGACATCAAATCATAAAGGGATAAAACAGACGCGGAATAGCGGTCGCTGTACTAATATATTAAAAGATTTTTAAAATGTTTATGGCCTATCCCTATTTGTGTATGTTATGCACAACGGACACAACCATATTTTTTTTTTTTGTGAATCATTATCATAGTGATGCTACAAAAAGTAGATTTGGTCATAAATAAGTATAACAAAAGTTCTTTGCTTATTAAGTTCCAGTCCCATAAATGATCGCCAGACTTCGTAAAAAAGAACATAAGATAATGCACTCACTCATAGTAACCAAACTAAAAGGTCGTTTATTTAATAGGTACATATTTGTTTAATATATCGGTCTTATTATATGAAATAAAAGGATTTTCTTGAATAAAAAAAACCTGAATATAATTTGCAAAAATTCAGAATCACAAGATTCTTTTCTAAAGGATTCCAAGAGTTTGACTTTAGCGAACTATGAGAAAAACTAAATCAAGGCATAGAAAGTTCAATTATAGATTCATGAAATACATTAACATGAACATAAGCTATCTTCATTTGTAAGGAATATAAATTTTCAGATATTTCCTGTAAAAATGAACGAGCCTTAATTTGTGACTTCCAGTATAATTTTTCCAAACGAACCCTAAAATTGGAGGTGACGAGAAAAATTATCCTTTTGTGGCGTGTCTTTTGTCGCCACGAACTAGTACCGACAAAGGAATCTTAATTAAGAAACAGGAAATTTCTTTAATGCCACCCATTTTGTTTTAACGACGCTATATGGAGATTTGGGGACTACATTCATTTTTATGTTAAAATCATCTAATTTCATAATGGAAATGTAAAAATTAATTTTAGGTAATCATCGCCTAATTAGCTCTGTCGGAATGACTTCATTTTTCATCTTAATAGCGTGTGATTTTATTTATTAGTATGCTTATTTTTAATGCACTAGATAGACTAGTTGGATTTATGTCACTGCCCATCCATCTTGGGACGTAAGGACGAGATCCATTTTTTATGATTATGGCTGTCCTATTCTTCGGATTTAAATACGTGACTGCGTGAATACGTACTGCCTTGCCGTAAACATACAAAAATCACGATGCCATATCTTATTACTACACCATGCTTTTCACGATATCACAGAGAAACTCTCAAGCTATTCATTGATTCCCTTGGTACCTTTGCAAAGTTTGGAGGTAATTAATGATCCGTATAATGTTATACCTAGAATGTGCACCTAGATAGAATAATATTTTATTATCCTTTCCACTTAAGGATTGGTGGGTCAGTAATCACGCTAGAGTGAGTGGGATTCATGATGTTATCCTGTTTTTCTGGAATATTTTTGGCTAATAGGATAAACTTTCAAAAGACGCCCAGCAGTTCAATTCAGGTACTACTTAGCTACTAGATAAGCCGCCCCCACAAAGTATGAGAATTATGTGTTAACCTATTTCTAAGTTCCTACTAAATTTATAATATTATTATAGATAAGTAAAATATTTTGTCCATTTTATTTATTTATCGTATGGCATTCGTTTACACTGCGTGGTTATAATTTAAATTTACAGTTTGTGAAATAATCGATAGCTTCTTCTGTTACATTTTTGAGATCTTCCACTTGGCCTGCGAATCTCGTTAGTGGGCATTCCATGACAAAAATAAAAAATAAAAAAAATAAAAATAAAATTCACATTAAAAAACATGTTGGCAAAATTCCCTACAAAAGCTTTACATATCTAAATATGAGAGGGAACGAAATAGCTAAATCATTACATTGTTAGTAGATATCTGGCTCAGCCGAAAATTGAATTTCAATAGTGCTACTAGAGTTTTCAGAATATTGGGTTTTGCCACCCAGAATACGTTACCAACAATATGAGCTTTATTACAGAATTTAGGAATTATTTTATTTTATTTTTTATTGCCTTTGTAGGCAGACGAGCATACAGCCTGATGGTATGCGGTTACCATCGAATGACGTCACTAGATGAGTGAGCATAAGTTAGAAATCTCGATGGTATTGTTGTGAGGGCCATCTTAATCTTGAGCTCAAAACGCATGAATGTTCTTTTTTTTGTTGCCCTTGTAGGCAGACGAGCATACGGCCCACCTGATGATGAGTGATTTTCGTCGCCCAAGGACGTCAGAAATGCCAGGGGCAGAGACAAGCCGCTGTTTGCCGTTAAGTAAAACATTTCGTCGAATATTGTGGATTAATAGTTGTGTTTAAGAATTAATTTGTTTGTTTTTTTTTTTTGTGTTATACGGTCTGGAAGAGAAAAATGATTGCTTCCGGTACTGTTTCAGTTATTTCTTTTTGCCACGCCACAGACTATATTTTATTATCAACGCGACTATCTTCCTGTGGTCGATCTATTCATGGCTGTTTAATGTATTTAATGCCAGAAGCAGTATCACAATATGATCTAATAAAACTAATAATGCAGCCATTCACAGCATGTGGAATGGAGGAACCTTCGAAAGTATTCTTTTTCTCATTCTTTCGCAGACAAGATCATATAAAAATATATGTTTGTTTCACTTTCCGAGTGTAATTTCGTTTTATATAGTAAATTAATCTATGTGTCATCTAACTTCAAATTATAATGGTGCTGAAAAAGTTTTTATTTCAAAACAAATAAATGTGTTAGTACAAAAGCATTTTTTTAAATAGAACCGAACGCTTTTTGGATTTTTAGTTTTATTAACTGTATTTTTTTTTATTGCTAGCGTGGACGAGCTCACCGCCCTCTTGGTGTTAAGTGGTTACTGGAGCCCATAGACATTTACAACGTAAATGCACCACCCACCTTGAGATATAAGTTCTAAGGTCTCAAGTATAGTTACAACGGCTGCCCCACCCCTCAAACCGAAACGCATTATACTGATTCACGGCAGAAATAGGCAGGGTGGTGGTACCTACCCGTGTGGACTCACAAGAGGTCTTACCACCAGTAAAGTACGTAAGTAAAATACGTATTACTTACTTACATTTGTTAGCACTAACTCTATTTCTAGACATTGCTAATGTACCAATGGTATTAAGCTTCATACAGCGTAGACATAGTCCACGTTTAATTAAAACGAGCCTCGCTTTTGATCGAGAATAAAATGATTAATATTTCCTCTTCTTTGCTTACCGATTTTCACCATGACGACAACAAAGAAGAGAAACGCTTATTTAATTTCAAATATATAACGGAGATTATAAAAGCAAGAAGATTTTAATTAAAAACACCAATCACTTCTAACGAAAAATTATAACGATCCCTGGTTTTTTTTTTCCAATTAAGATGAGGCGGTATAGCAGAAATTCGCTTTGATGAATACGAAGGGAAATGGTTCGGTGACCGCAACGGTATTAAAATCTTTGACCTGTTTTTGTACTGATGAAAGCTGTTTCATGTAAACAACGCGATCATCAAGCCGTGGAGTTATCGTAAGAGACATCAGCTGCGACAAGATTGGAGAGTTTATGAAAATATCCGATTACTATACTCTTTTGGAATTGAATTTTTGGTGCTGACGTTAATACCTACAAAGCCTAGATTTGTCAAGATTTTGAAGACTTTTCTAGAACAAAAACGCAACGTATAAGTATTTGTGTTGATTTTTATATCTTCGTTCTTGCGTTTGACGGGACTCATGTTTGGTGTCACCCTTTAAAAGGGATTAGCTAATGCATTTTACGAAAATAATCTTATAGCACAAGACTTCAAAGTCTATCTTAAATTGATAGGAAAATTGTAAACATAGTCTTAAAGAGGGGTCTATAACCTTTGGGTAGGTATGATGACCTAAAAAAATTCTTAGAACAATATAAAGAAATACGTATGTAGTGGGTAAGGTTTTGGCTATACCCAAGGCAGTCCTGACGTTGAATTATGGCTGAAATCTTCGACGGTATTAAAATAATAATAATTCAACATACCGTCCAGTTCATAGCCCTGGCCGCCCCATTGCGGCAAATCGTGTGGATACGACTTTGGATCACTTCGATTGCCAATAGAGATCTTCAAGCTTTTCCACAGCTTCATTTTGACAACATATTTGTCAACTGTTCACTAACACTCACTGTTGCCACTGGTGAACACTACACGTCACTTCTACTTACACTTTACCTGAAATGAGAAAACACATTGTAAAATCCAAAACCTGATGATATTTAGCGATGAGGCTGTGTTAAAATAAAATATCTCAGTTTTAAAATCTATATCTGCTCAAAGTATACTAAATAAGGCACAAACTTCTCTATCAATATCTCTGGCAAAATTAAATGTAACCAAAATACAATAAAATTGCCATCAGCATTAGCCCAAAAATATCCATGAACCATTCGTATTGAACGAAGATAAATTATGTTTTCGTTTTACGGAACTATGTCAAGATCCCATTAAAAAGTTTTTATCGTAGCATTGTTTGCAGGCAACCGTATCGGATGCTGATCGATGCGTAACCGACGACCCGTGACGTTCTGATGTTGCACAAATTGCCGTTTGCGGGACAATGCATAGATGCGATTCGAGGTTCAACGATTCCTTAGTTCGAGATTACAGTAATGAAATATTTTTGGAACGAAATTCCATATGGGATGATGCGGAAGGATACCGTAACCGGAAAAAAACGTCCGTAACGTAAGATTTTTGTTATTTATATATAGTCTTAGTATGATGGCTATACAGTGTCTAATGTATAGTCTACGTGATGACGGTTATTATTATTATTCATATATATAGCTGTTTCTTTGTATATTATTATTTTTATATTTTTTATAAATCATTGTGAAGAAAATAAAGTTGATAACTTTTTAAAGTAGTTTTTTGTTTTATTTTTATCAATAAAAAAATCTTAATAAAAAATGTATACCCGAATAATTATTTTCTTTATACCTCGAATAGAACTTAAAATTAATATTTTTATAATAAGGAACTTCGTTCCTATCCGGTGTCCCACGACACCACACGTCTTTTTTTGTAACATAGCAGCAAAGTAGTTATATAAAATGCTATAAGTCGTTAGTAACTCTTTTTTTTTTTCAAAACATCAGATTTCCAATCAGAATTGTATTTGGACTTCAGGTACAGTCTGTTTTAAATAATTTAAGATGTTTTAGTTAGGTAAATACATATTTTTTCATGACTCGTTGATGCAGTAGTTAGCTCAGTGACTGTAGCGCCGTGGGTCATCGTTTCGATTCCCAGAGTGGGCAAACATTAGTGATGAACCGGATTTTTTGCTCTTGGCCTGGGTGTTTATTATGTATACATGTATAGGTAAATATTTAAACGAATATATAATAGATATCTATGTCAGTCTCTGGTAACCATAACGTGAGGAATCCTAATTTGGGTTTGGATCAACGTGCGTAATCTGTTCCCATTTATGTGTGTTATAAGTAGATTTTTCGGTAGGCAGCGGCTTTGGCTTTGCCCCTGGCATTGTTGAAGTCCATGGGCGACGGTAACCACTCACCATCAGGTGGGCCGTGTGCTGGTCTACCTACAAGGACAATAAAAATAAATCGGATCTGATGTAAATAACGACTGACTGACATTTAAATTCCTTGAAACTTTCTTTCAACAAATGATCTAAAATACTTAGCGGTTGTATTTGCGTGAGAACGCTTTTGTTGTTTATGAAATCGATATCTAATTCATCTGTCTGTGTATTGGCCATAAAATATGCACTATACTAATACATTCAACATATATTGATATGAGCTCCAAGCATTTAAGTCTTCGGCCGAATGCCAATAAAATCCGTAGAGAATTAACAATCATTTTTTATCATTCACCCATAAGTTTCATGTAAATGTATTCAATACGCTGTTCTCGCAGATAACCGTGACTTGCACATAGCATGGCATCGTTTTGTTGTTGATAATGAAGCCCAAAAAGCCAATGTACGTTACGCTGAATCACTGTTTATATACAACGATTGGACAATAGTTGCGAAATAGTGAATCGGCGGAACTTGCTTGAGTCTCTGAGAGGGTAGTATTAAATGTGTTTATGTCGGCCATTTGCAAACTTACGTTCCGTAATGTAATACGAGTAATTATGAGTAATTATATTGTTTCCTTCGGTTTTAACGAGTTTTAGACACAATTAAAATTATTTCTACGATTAGGTATAATATATACATATTTACGTCTTATGTAAAGTATGTATGTGTTTTTGTATATATATTGGTGATCATGTGTTGAACTCATATTTCAATTCATCTAGCACTACCTGCACTACTACACACTACCTTTGGTTGACTGGTAGAGAATGCCTTAGACATTATGCCCGGCAATACATGAAGTGTAATAAATAAATAAAAATAAATCTCTTTGTTGTTTTCATTTTACTATCTCCAATTTTTATTTTACGGAGGATTAAGATGAAATTTGTTGACATTTGAAAATAGCAAACTCAAGATAAACCTATAGAGTAGTTTTAATTTAGAGCAATGCACACTTTACCAATGATAATTTTTTTAAATAAAATTACTTTCACTTCAAAATGAAGTAACAGATTGATACAGTTTTTCAAGGTTAGGAGAGTAATGTAGTCTACCTTTTATCCCATACAAACATCTCACTTTCACGGGACACCACAATGACACTTTTCCTTGACCACGCGGACAAAGCCGCAAGTAACGGGTAGTATTATCTAAATGCTTTATTTACAGAAGATTGACAATTGAATTTACTCTTGTTGGCAAACGTAATCCTGCTTGTGGAACAACTCTGAATACAAGAAAATATTCATAAAGGCCTAAAAATAATTGTCAAAATTAGTCCGACGTAAGCATAAAAATTTAATTTAATGTATGTATAACGTAAAATAAATGAAAAATCTCGAAAAAAAATATTTAGAAAGGAATTGTTCATAAAAATTAGCACATTCACACAATACACAGCACAGTGTGGGAAGTAGCCATCACTCAAGCCATTTACAATGCATAACTTAATTAACCGAGTAGGGATGGGTTCAAAAACAATTACTGTCCATGAAACCACTTAGATCCGTTCATGTTTAAGACGAGAAGAATATCACAGAAATAATATCTTAAGAGAAATATCATGCGAAGAAACGTAAAGGATATTATACAGCTCTTGCTAGTACTTCTTCATCATCAATCCACAGTAGGAACTTCATTAGTTTTCTACTTAGCACACTCTACTCCTACCTTTGATATCTTTGTTGGTGTTCTGTCCCGTAACAGTTTGTTCTAAAATACATATTTATATTATTATTATTTTTTATTGTGCATAATTTCTTTTCTTATTTTTGCTCTTTGAGTACGTAACGCGACACAATTTGGTTTACATGTATTATTCATTTCTTATTTTTCTTGTACTGGGTATGCGACATATTGTGTGTATCGGAATGCACCATTTCCGTGGGAAATGGTTCTTTGGGGCGACACTAGCAACACCGCCAGCCTGCCTGTTAGTGCGAAAAAACAACAGAAACAGAGGTTTGTCACGCGAAGACGCTGTCGCCGCATCGGCACGCGCATATAATTTAAATAGTTTGAAAAGTTTCCCCTTTCATATAAAAAACTGGAAGATAGTGACATTGGCCTATGGCTTTCTACATGTGAAGGATAGATGAACTGATTCTGTCGGCAATACTCATCCTCGACCAGGACCTTCGGACGTGGTTGCGGAACGATTCACGGTAAGTCGTCAGACCTAGCTCATATCCTAAGGGCAGTTCGAAATCATGATGAATCCAGAATAAGACACATGCTGTGTTCGTGTCAAGCGACGCGCTTATGCCGGTGTTGAAATCCCGCAGTACCAAGCTTCAAAAGGAATCCCATTCCTAGATCTTCTATCTACAATCTGTATGCAGCGTCTCCTCAAGTACTTCGGACACGTGGCCCGACAAAATCCTGAGAACTTAAAAAAATTAATAGTTGTAGGTCACGTGGAAGGAAAGAGAAGTCGAGGAAGATTGCCAACCAGGTGGACGGACATTATCAAGGAGGCCACAAAGAACAGCGTCCCGGGCGCCATTAAGCAGGCCGAATGCAGGCAACATTGGAGGAAGCTGGTGCAAAAACTGGACCAAGGTGGTCACGACCCTCAGTAATGAGGAAACGACAAAGAAGAAGAAGAAGAAGAAGAAGTTATACAAATGAATCACAAAATTTATAAGAAGAAGAAGGTTTGAAGATTTACCAGTAGTAAAATGATCATTTTTTTTTTTTTTATAAATCGGTAAACAACTTCAAGACCAGTGAGTTGTGAGCTCGCACTGGGAAGGTAACATAATTGTAGCCATGTTCCCAAATGCGAAGTGTTCATAGTTCGAAAGATGACAGCCGTTTTACAATTGAAACTTCAACTTCAAGTCTCTATGGGAGATGGGCTCTAAAAAACATTAACTACCTAGTTAGTTCAAGAAAATCAATATAAATATAAACAGTCACCTTGGACAGTAAACAATTATATGTCGGAAGAGCCACAATTACTAAAACCATTGTCAGACATCATAGGGGCGAATAGGGTGATCGAGCTTAGCCGACGAAACATATGACAGTTCTTAGGACGGAGGCACCGCTCTTCAAGAAGGCTGGTTGGTAAGTGTGATGGCGTCTACGCGCCTCTATCGGCTAGGCTCTGTCGCAGCACGAAGTTAGCAGAGTTCCGACGACACCGCAATCGTTCTGTCATCTCTTGGAAATCGTGCTGCGTTTCGTTTAGCTACTAAGCTAATGACCGTCTCCGACGTAATAAAAATAATTCGATGATGTTTTTTCACACGAAATGACCCAATAGTTCCTTAAGTTCTAAATACCTAGTCAGGTCATAAATTCTGTCACATGTTTAATGTAAAATAATTGAAACAAGTTTATTCATTATGTAACCATTCATATACCAAAATGAACTTAACAAAACATAGATTCTTATGACACTAAAGTTTATTCAAAATGACCTCCGTGATTTTGAATACAGGCCTTCAATCTGCGCGGCCAGTCGTCTATCGCAGCACGNCTGTCATCTATTGGAAATCGTGCTGCGTTTCGTTTAGCTACTAAGCTAATGACCGTCTCCGACGTAATAAAAATAATTCGATGATGATTTTTCACACGAAATGACCCAATAGTTCCTTAAGTTCTAAATACTAATAAAAACACAAGTTTTCCTTGTTGAGTTTACGCATTAATTTTAAATGAACATTCTAGCATAGTCTGCCATAAAATAATAAAATGCTAATTGAATTAAGCCTTGGACATATCTTAAACATGTCTGAAACTCAGAAATATTATACCTACCTCTTGAACAGTCTTACCTTTTGAAGTCTGTAAAATATCTTGAGTATTACGTAGATTGTATCTCAAATATTTGAATTAATTGTAAATTAATAACGCAAGAGGAGATATTTAAGTTGCTATCATTAGAGGTAGGTTGATTCGCAGCAAAATTGACTTTAATAGGCAACGAGAATAATTAGTATTGGGTAGGTACTCTATTTGATATATTTATTTTTAACCCTCCCTGGCAGGCTAGGGTCTATATCGTCCTTTTGATTGTCATCAGTACCAGAGTGACTGTTCCATGGAGAGAACTATATTGAAGAGACGGACGGTACGAGGCCAAAACAACTACGGTATGATTGATGTGCATTGCAAAATGTGGCTGGACGCTGCTTTTGCAAATGAGATTTTAATCTTAATACTATCAAAATCGATAGTCAGCATTCTCACTGTCGTTCTTGTGGGTTCAGATAGCCGTTGTTGTAACACTTGTAACACGAATTTGACCGTCAATTTCTCGTTACAGCTGAGAAAAACTAAAGTTACGTTACGGTATGAGAGCTGAAAAAAAGTTATCTTTAAGCCGCTTACTATTTTATTGATTCTTGAATATTTTTTATATATTTACAGCATAAGAGTGACTGAGAGAGAGAGAGAGAGGGACGCAGATAGAGGGGGAGAGCAAACAGTAGAGAGACATAAAGAGAGAGAGAGAGAGAGAGAGAGTACACTTTATTTCATGCCCAAATACAATTAACATTGAAAAACTTGGCTCTTATCGCTAATAGCGATCTCTTCCAGAAAACGGATATCACCTATAGAAATTCTGAATTAGATATAGCAGATTTGTTGCTGTATATTATTATTAAGTGTATAAAGTTATAAAAAAAATATTAATTTATATATAACTAGTGGTTCCGCAGGAGTCGAAATTCGACTATAAATAGTTGAAATTATAAGATTGAACATTATTATGGTTCTATTGGCAAAGACTATTATACTTCTATACTCTATACTCATAGAGTTCTATACTTCTATACTCACAGATTTAGCCAAGGCTACACTGTAGACGAATATTAATAAAGATAAACAATATTAACCTATTCTCAATTTGACCACAGACTTTTAGCAATAACAAAAGTTTGACAATAAACAAAGAGCCTATGTGTCCGTGTATATTTTGACACGCAGTCAAATACAGGGTAGGAGTGTAATGTTTCCTTTATTGATTTAATGTATTTTTATTGCATAATTTAAAAAAAAATTGGCATTCTGCACTTCTTCTATATAAGTGTGGGAAATTTCATACTAATCCGTCCGCGCAATCTTCGTAAAAAGGGGTACAAAGCTATTGCTTCACGTATAGATTTTAATTTAATTTTACAAATAGTAAACAGTTTTATTCTGCTATGTATCTTTCTAAAAACTATTTATCAGGATTCCACTTATACCTTCAAATAAAAATTCCTTGAATCGAACTTTATATATTTTCCACTATACTTTGCAAGCTAAACAGCCAGCCACCTTGTAGTAAATAGCTTCGAAATTTATAACACGATTTGCTTAAACTAGTATATAAAATTAAATTCAATCGAGAATTTATCTGTTTGTTTGTACAACGTCTATTCGCCCGTTAAATTTACTGTGTCACATGCCTTATATGTAGAGAAAATATCTAGACAGATCTGTTGATTCGTTGGATAAGTTACAACTTCGGAAAAACACGGGTAAATTATTAAATTACATAAATTGATTTTAACTTTAGGATTTCTACTGTAGACCGACAAAAATACGATATATTATGAACTAGTAGAGATACAATATACATATTATGAGCCCGTAAGGGTTACTACTTCAATCCTGATAGTTTCTGCTGTAAATCAATCAGGCGTTTCCGTTTGAAAACAAGACAGCCTACAATATAATTAAGACTTCGAATTCATGTCTCAAGCATGGCTTTTGTCTATGTCGGATAATTAATTAATTAGCACAACCACTGGGAGTGTTTATTCCCATCTAATCTGTTCAAAAAAAACAACATTACATCGCAACCTACAAATCGATGTCGCAACGAATTTGCCAACAAATCACAGGACCTACAACGCATTAGGTCAGAGACGGATTACGTCTAATCGCCCTAGAAGAATAAAAAACCTCATTGTACCTCTAAATGTTGAAAGAGCGATTGATGAAATGTGTTCAGTCTCAAACAGCCGGCATCGGATCACTTAGGCGTAGTGTTAAGTTTCATTGACACTACTCAACTATGATTCATGTCCAGTTGGCTTTTGTCCAAAGCAGCTTAAATAGACCGCGTTTGTGTTATTCGAGTTTCAGTGTCGTCTTTTTGTTGGTCAGGAATAAGGCCTTTCGACGGTTGTCGGAAATTGGCTTTTTGTGGAATCTCTTTGCTGTATTAGCTCTTTGCTACTCGTAAATAACTTAATACTTTAAGTTATATCTCTTGTTGTTTGGAGTTTGTTTCGTAGTGTATTACTTAGTATCTTGTCTTTTTGCAAATTGCATGTAAGATAATTTATGCTCTATAATTAACGCTCTAGTTCTAGCTATCAGCTAACAGTGACTGGATTAAGATTGAGATTACGCATACTCCAAGATGATTAGGTGATCGCGCCATAAATAAATAGAATAAGAATGAGTAAACAAAAAAACTGATGTACGCAATATAATTAAATAATGCTTACTTAGAAAATGCTTAGTCGCGAAACTTTACCAAAAATGTGTTTAATATAAAAATTGAAATGGAAACAATTTTAAACTTTTATTAATATTAAAACGCATTCGTTTTGGCCTTATTCCAGCAAATGAATCACTAGCTTCAGAATCTCGGACTATTCGTAATAATTAATGTGTAGGGCTGTTATTGAAAAAAATGCTTTACTCCCAAGAGGTAGCGTTCATGTTTCTCTTGAGAGCACGTGGTCTTGAACTAATGCCTGTTTTGCAGCTAATTCTATTCAATTTCATAGGATTCCATATGTCTTTAGTAACGTTTCAATTTACATACGTATTACAATTGATCATCAATTTTTGAAACACACTTATATTTTTTTGTGTATAATTGTTAATATTACAAGCTTAACGAGCACCCGAAAGATATTATTATTAGTTACATTTTGGGGTTAAAAATACAACAGAAACCATGTATTTGATTGATTTATTCAAACGTTAAAAGAGCAATGGAAAAACGACTTGGTCATTGTTCTCCAAATATTCAGAGTATTTTAATAATATTGATAGAAAATAAAAATAAAAACATTTTTTTTCTATGAATATGTATTAATTAAATTTGATGTGCTTAAATATAAACGAAACTGGAAGAAGCCTATGTGTCACAGGACACGCTGATCACTAAACCGGTAAACCCGATGTATTAGATTTAAGTTGATACAATTTGCTATTGTATGTAAAATAATTGTTTAGTATCAGCAATAAAGGCTATAAATATCTACTTAATATATAATGAACGGAATCACCTTTAAAATTCATCATTGTACCTACTTCAAAACAATTGGAAGTCAAGAGATCGTTTACTTAGAAATTTTAGAAAATTGTCTTAGTGGATAAATTATAATTCTGTAATAAGCCAGGTTACCCTCAAACAGAGGGGTTCACGCTAATCTTAACCAAAAACAAATCAAAGTTAGTTAAATAAAAAATTAAAATGGTAATAATAATAGAAAAAAAAAAAATGTATAATGTAATAGTTACTTTTTTTATGGGTGAAATAAAAGGCTTTTTTATTTTTATTTTATTTATTTATTTTAATAAGCTAGGTTAGACATGAATTGTTAATAATACTACA
This sequence comes from Bombyx mandarina, assembly GCF_003987935.1. The sequence continues at coordinate 4,700,939 of NW_021011490.1, read as the reverse complement.
AAACTCAAACGTAATTCTGCGAAACGTAATATTAAACGGTAGGCATCTTTATTATTAAACTTTCTTCATATAAAATAGAGTGACATAATTATATAATTTATTTATAAGATCTATCAAGAGACAGTGACGATTTTTCTAATTTTCTTTGATTCTGAGAAGCTCTTAAGTATCGTCGTCTTTATCTTTATTTAAATTTGTACCGGACGCTTAAAGCTTTTTGTGCTAAAATTATAATATATGTACAGGAAAGCTGTACGTTTCAGCTATGATTTTAATACGCAGTGAATTAGAATAAATTCGTTGAATTAATTTGAATTTAGAATTTTTTTGGTAATCGTGTTAAGAAGCGTCGTTTTTTATAACCGATATAGGCGGAGCTAAATTCTTGTAGAGTCGTCGTTGCCTAACTGATAAGACGCCTGACGCATCACCATCACTAGAACAAAACATCGCAATGGTCAATGCGATTATAGGGGTGTTTCAATCTAGTAGACAGGGACAAATGTTGCAGTAAGCACGTACCTAGGACATTTTCACCTTTCAACCACCTTCACGACGAAAGAATAACAAGCACCTTTGATACCTGATTTGACTATTGCTTTAGGAAAATATGACATAAATTATTTAAGCACTTGAGAATTTCTAAACGAAGATTTAAATTTTTTAAATATAAAGCGTATTGTACTCAAATACAAAATTATCCAAAGCATTTCTCTTGGTAAACATGAGTTACTCGAATTTCCCGGAATTTTCTCTTTACTCGAGCTAACATTAGCCTTAAAGTGTCGTGCGGTAGAAGGATATAAAACGGAATGTTTACAAATTAGCAAGTAAATTTATACGTTTACCTAATTAAAATAAAGTCCTTAATCCTTATAACGGATGAGGGTCCTTAGGGCGCGCGGTTTAATATTAAACGACACGTGATAATTATCATTTTAATTGTGCTAAAGAGGTAATTGGATCACGCCCGTGTGATGACGGAATATATTTTATATCCTCAGTTATATCATTACATTTTAATTACAATGTTTTATGATTTCTGCATGTTTTTTGTTTTGTTCTAGAAAAGCGCCATCACAACTCTTTTCGTAGATGATATAAATGTCGTTTCCAATGTTTTATAAAGGCCGGTAAGTAGCTAGCCTGTGTTATGTTTTCGCCAGAGCTCCAAAACATTACAACGCAAATGCCACCATCCGCTTTGAATTATAAGGTCGAAATCCCAATAGTAATACACTTTGGTAGGCAGCGGCTTGGCTCTGCCCCTGGCATTGCTGACGTCCATGACCGACGGTGACCATTTACCATCAATTGGGCCGTAGGCTCGTCTGCCTACAAAAGCCATAAAAAAAAAAATAACTTCTTCGCACTATTTCCCACTTACTCTTTCAAACAGAAAGCATTATTTCACAGCAGAAATAAGCACGATATTTCAATATGACCTTCCGCCAGCAAATGTTATTTAAGTAAGGGAGTTTAATAGCAGGGATCGCTGCTATCTGTTTTACGGCGAATTCTTACAGCACCTTACAGCACCTCTGGTAAGAATTGAGGTTGTAGTACCATTTTAGATAGGTATCGAACGAAATGTTTCAAAATGTACCCCCCTTTTTTTTTGGCGCCGGGGGCCGAACCTCCTACGAGGTCCCCGCGCCTAGGGGACGCGCGGGATATGTGGGACTGGTCCGCGACTGCGGAACCGCGGGTCCAAGGATGTTTTCAGGGCCGTACCCACTAAACGACTCCCCTGTACTGTTCGTCCAAGCGTCCGATCCCCTCCGAGGCCAGAACCCGGATGAGGTAAGGGGGTTACCGCGGTCAACACTACAACCAGACGGCGTAGCTTACCCCAAGGACGAAATTTACTACCTTTTTTATTATTATTTTATTGCCTAGATGGGTGGACGAGCTCACAGCCAACCTGGTGTTAAGTGGTTACTGGAGCCCATATAGACATCTACAACGTAAATGCCGGTGGCGCATTTACGTAGACATATATGACATAAATGAGCCACCCACCAAGATATAGGTTCTAAGGTCTCAGTATAGTTACTACGGCTGCTCCACCCTTCAAACCGAAACGCATTACTGCTTCACAGCAGAAATAGGCAGAGTGGTGGTACCTACCCACGCGGACTCTCAAGAGGTCCTACCACCAGTAATAAACTACCTTCAAGCAATGTATTTTTTTTCATTGTAACCGTTAATGTCTGATAACACATTGTTAGTGAGAATAACGTTCGCACCCATATTGCGTCGATTACGGTTGAATAATTAAATTTCTCAGCGCTTTGATATATACCGTTCCATTTGTCGGAACTAAGCTGTTCCAAGAATTTCTGATTGTTGTATAATTGTACGTAAGTTTCAGGTTTGAGAAATACTAGAATAACAATAACGAAATAGCTTTAATCTTGCTGTTATTTTGTTTAAGGCTCTAAGCGTTTTAAGTTAAATATACAAATAACATTTAAGTAAGTAAAAATAAAAAAGATACTAAAAAGTGTATAAAGATTACTAATTGTTTTTATTTTATTTTATTTTATTTTTATTGCTTAGATGGGTGGACGAGCTCACAGCTCACCTGGTGTTAAGTGGTTACTGGAGCCCATAGACATCTACAACGCAAATACGCCACCCACCTTGAGATATAAGTTCTAAGGTCTCAGTATAGTTACAACGGCTGCCCCGCCTTTTAAACCGAAACGCATTACTGCTTCACGGCAGAAATAGGCAAGGTGGTGGTATCTACCCGTGCGGACTCACAAGAGGTCCTACGGTCCTACCACCAGTAAAGCAAAGTAAGTATTACGAGTCAAATCGTGTAGATAGCGTGTCCGAAAAATACTCGTATATCTCAAAACAATCAAGATTCTGCAGCGACTTGGTTCTTCTCTTGGCAGCGATTTGGCTATCCTCTTGGCTTTGCTCACGCCCATGCATTGTTCGTCTGCTTACAAGGGAAATAAATAAAAAAACGTTCAGTCACTCTCACTCTTAACAATACTATCGAGATTTTGTACCCATGCTCAAGATGAATGCTGTTATTCATCTTGAACAGTTGTACAAAAAAATTCTGGTCGTACTTAGCGTGTGTGTTGTGATGTGTACCAAGAGAAATAAAAGGAAGACAGCCAGTGATCCGACACAAAATAAAGACCACTACCCGAAACACAGGCTAGCCGCGAACTAGCCTGTCTAAAACAAAATATGAAAAATGTGAGTGAAAGTGGCAAAAAGTTTTTTTTTCGTCAGGAGGAAATCGCCGGACTTCCGCCCTCCACTGGGGATGGAGAGCGGGGTATGTCAGAGTCGAACTGACTAAAACCTCCTGTCGCTCAACAACCAACGTCCAAACCTCGCATGAGACAGAACTCATGAAAAGGCAAAGGGAGGAAAGGGGTGAAGCGTTTAGTGCGGAGCACATCTCTCCCATCACCCTCTCCCTCAGGATGCCGGACCGGCGGTCGTTTGCGCCACGACCACCAGCCCTCTCGGTCGGCAGGCTATCCGAAGCCCGCCTAGATGGCGCCAATTAGAGTGAGCTATCCTACGGAATACCCCGCTGGACCAGAACCAGCGTGGGTCGAGGATAGCCGGCCTTCCATCACCCGGATGATTAAAGCTAACATAAATTTACACGTAGATTATTTCAATCATTTTATTAATCGTTTCTAAACGAAGAACAAACTGTAGATGTAAGGTTTCATATTTTTCACTATTATAAAGTGCATAATGTCTTCCAGTAAGATATTAAATAACTTTGAAAATAATTAAATTTATGCGATTGCATTAAAAATTTTCACGGTTTTTCTTGGCACTTCAGTGTGGATTTTTGGCTTAATCAATAGGATGCTCTATTCTTTTCATCAAAATTTCAATTATTTAGCGCTATTCAGAGAAAAATATGGTCGAGATTTACTAGTATTAAATTATAGTAAAATATGAAAGTAAAGAAAAACAATTTATCTGTCGAGTTTTTTTTTTTTTTGTTTCGGGTATTCTAGTGAACGCCCTTTCAATTGGTTCGCGCTATCAGATAATAGACACAAATAAACTAAATAGTTCTATTCCATTTGAGAATCTACAGAACGACATTCTTTTAAAAATATCAGTGGCAAAGAAAATAAAGTTACATTTGTAAATGTATTCTTCTCTTATCTAAAAATAGGAATGAGTCTCTTCGAAAGTGAAGTTTCTTATAAGTGAAATAATTAGAGCGTCTCACTGAAACAAGATTAAAAATATTTATAAACCAATTAAAGGTAGAATGAGGAAAGAGGTGGATCCCGAGAAATTAATATCAATCGAGAATCCACAAACCCATTCCTTATAGAATTTTCGAATAACAACAAAAATGTTCTTATTTAAAAACCTTTACTGTCATTTTAATAACATGATTATTANTCTTATAAGTGAAATAATTAGAGCGTCTCACTGAAACAAGATTAAAAATATTTATAAACCAATTAAAGGTAGAATGAGGAAAGAGGTGGATCCCGAGAAATTAATATCAATCGAGAATCCACAAACCCATTCCTTATAGAATTTTCGAATAACAACAAAAATGTTCTTATTTAAAAACCTTTACTGTCATTTTAATAACATGATTATTAATTACCTTTTATAATTTCCTACGTAACGGTATTCATGGTCACAGAGATTTTGCAATGTCGACTAAAATAAAATGAAAATAAAAACCCGAAACTGGTAATTTTTATAGTTCAATCAGCATAAAGTGAGTATTGAACGTCATTTGTGTGTAGGTAGCTAGCTAGCTCTTCACGGATCATATATTGGGTATACAACTCTTGTCAAACAAGAAAAATTGTCAAATTGTCAAATTGGCAATTTCGACCCCTATTTTTTTGTAAAATATACAAAGCAAGATTAAAATTCATGATTCTTCTTTCAAAATTGACATAGTTCAATCCGTAATTCACTATTTTATTTGGTAAAAAAAAACCGATTGACGTCTACATTTATTTCTAAGAAGAAGCGGCTTATGAAATTTCGTGCTTATTACTTGAAAATTATGGTCTACCATAAGTACATTCATTCCTGAATTTTACCAAATCAGGGGTAAATATTTCATAACAGAGATGCTTAGAACATAAAGAACATCATGTGCCAAAGCTTCAAGTTTAGCTCTAGCGCTTAAGCTCTCTCTGTGTTGATGAATGACTCACTCACTCACTCACCTAAGGCCAGCTTTATTCAATAATTGTATAAAATTTATCATAAATACGTTTGGTTTTTTTGCACCTTAAATAATGTAATACGATGAAGATTTCTCGTGGGCGTGTCTGATAAGCTTTCAATCTCGAACTTTTCCAAGAGGAATTTCTTTCTTTCTGAACGTCACTCCTTACTATATCGTGAAGTACCGGGTCATAAATGGAGATTTCATAACTGATTCTCAGCATAAGCCATAAGAATTTTTAACAGAAATGTATTTTGTTTTCCGAAGATATTTCCTAGAGCGAGGAAGCGATTAAAATAAATCATTTCGTGGGCGACTCGCAAGCTTTCGGTGGCTTAAACGAAAAATAAAAGGTAAATTGTTAAAAACATTTTATTGAACGCCGCGGTTGGTTCTGTTTTTGATTGTTTTAGAAAAGAAATACGTAAACGACATGGGCAATTTGTTTTGGAGATTACTTTTAACTTTGAAGGTACAGTGGAAAGGTAAATATTCCTTTAACTTATTTAATCGAATAGGTCACGGCCTCACTAATCTCTAAATCACGACATGAAATCTTAAGAGATGAAGTCGTGAGTCCCGTCGATCTGTTTCTAAGCACCCCGTATGTATAGTACTTAAACGACATCGAAAAATTCACAAAAGAAAACGTCATTATTTTCCAACCTATTTTGACTGATAGTTACACGTGAGAGAGAGAGAGAAAGAGAGAGATATAGCTGATGTTGTTATCGGAAATTTCCATTAAAAATAAGTAAACAAGATCTCGAAACGAAAAAGGTTAGTGGAAAATGAACAAGCAAAAGGAAAAAACTAAATAAATTCTATTAATAGTTTTGAATATTCGGAAAAGGAAAACTATGGTATTTTTGAGATGATCGAAAATTTCATGTGTCCTTCTAGTTGTATATACAGTGTTTTTCCTTCTTTAGGAAAATAATATAGTTAGGCAAATATGAAGAACAGAAAAAAATGATTTGAGAAAGCTTTGTATAAAAAAAAACCTTGCAAGCTTTGTGTTTAATTTTATCTGTTTTAAATAAGCTTCTGTGCTGCTAACAAAGTCAACGATCTGTTTCTCGTGTGAAACATAAGGGTCATCATATCAAAGTTATAATTATGAGTAAAGTTTACTTAACTCCAGCATGGATTTAAACCCTTATCATTCATCGGTTACTTTGCCTTAATTTATGAGATCATTAGATGTTCTGTCACTGAATTTTCTTCAATTTTCGAATTAAGCTGTGAGTACTCAAATTGTTTTATTTTCGACGGTTACGCTTATGACCTGGTGATGAGTGATCAGCGTCGCTTATAGACATCAAGAGTACCAAGGATACAGCCAAACTATAACAATACTTGAGACCTTAGAACTTATATCTCAAGGCGGGTGGTGCATTTACGTTGTGGATGTCTATGGGCTCTAGTAACCGTTTAACACCAGGTGGGCTGTGAGCTTGTCCACCCATCGAAGCAAAAAATAAATAAAAAATAACCACTGGTCTTAATGTTTATATAACATAGCTACTGCATTTAGTAAAAAAGTCTTCTAATTTTTTTTAAAAAAGTTTAAAGTTCTTGAATTATGTTGTCTTTTGGAATTAATTAGACGTTGCCACAGCATATCCGATTTCAAAGGGCTACCAGATATCTTAAGTATCGTGGAGCAAGCATGGCAAATTAATGTTAATAATAACCACCACTTATTTTCCAATCTTGTAATCAAACATTTTCCGTACTGTTCTTAAAATTTATGAAACTGAATCAAAATTCAAAATGTGAACCTCATCAAATTCCATATGCTGTGGTCAATGAGAACCACAAAATCTGTTTATAAACGTAATTTTCTAACACGCATGTAATAAAAATCATAATGACTACGAGAGTTCACTTTTGATCCGGTCTATATTTGGAAATTTCAATCTGTGAGCCGAGCCCTCCCACCGAGAATATATTTTACGATGGTAAAACTAAATTTATTGATCTGAGGAACTATAAGAAGCGTATTCATGTTATGAAATCCTATTACAGGAAATAATTATGCAGTAACGACTAATTAACATCAGAGCAATAAAGATATTTATTATTACGAGTGTGTTACTGTGATTACTTAAATGTATAAAAATTTCACTTGCTTGTCTCATTGCAAAAACATATATGGCCCACCTAATGGTCAGTAGACGTCCTCACTCTTGGACATGACTACTGAAAACTCTTTTCAAATCTCGTTTAACGTATTTCGTTTCGTTCGTTGTAATAAGCACACAGGATCGACTGTGGTGAAGAGTTATAATATGTAATTCAAGAGCCGGATAACACGTAATAAAAAAAATAACTGAGACGCACTGGGGTTGATTGCAGTTGTTCCATTGCTTAATACTGTTTTTTTTTTTTATTATTGCTTAGATGGGTGGACGAGCTCACACCCCACCTGGTGTTAAGTGGTTACTGGAGTCCATAGACATCTATAACGTGAATGCGCCACCCACCTTAAGATATAAGTTCAAGTACAGTTACAACGGCTGCCTCACCCTTCAAACTGAAACGCATTACTGCTTTACGGCAGAAATAGGCAGGGTGGTGGTACCTACCCGTGCGGATTCACATGAGGTCCTACCACCAGTGTTTTCTGCTTCGGTAATGATAATAGTGATGCAATTGTAGCAACGCGACGACGATATAATATCAAAAAACACCTTTCAAAACTCCCCATGAAATGATATTCATTCAATTCGGATAAAATCACTGGCCACTATCACAAAGCTTACTCAAGTGTTTACGTAAATCTAAATGTTTCATTTTATAATTATACTATAAATACGGATTAGTACCATTTCTATGATGAATATCCTTTTGGTATACCATTTCGGTTACTTTAATCCAATTTCTAATCAAGTCCTCGACTTCAATCCAATCATGATCAGCAGTTGTATTTACCTAGTTTGTCATTAGCTCCGTGAAGTTTTTTGGTTCCTTAATTTTTTTGCCCATTTTTTTTGACGTTAAAACGTCTTATAATTCGGTAGAGCCGGCTGCACGCACGAAAAAACATGACTCATTGAGGCGTTCCATTTAAGGCTTGAAGTGCAAGCGAGAGCGCGCAACAAGCGACAAAGAGGCACAATCAGCCTCCGCGTTCGGCAGCGTTCGACATCTGTCTCTCTCCTACTTGAGTGAGCGATGCATCCGCGTGGACAGCTGCTATACAATAATACATTTATAATAATATGTTTTCGTCAAGTATGAAGTTCAGTGAAAAGTGAATGTGGTGTCAATTGTCCATACAAAATATCTATCAAACAAATAAAATTAAAATTATCTTTTGAAAAATGAAACCAATCCATCAGTATTTTCTTATGACGTTGTCACGTTCAACTATCGTCAGTAAACCGACTTTACAGACAACCGTTTTTTTTTATTGCCCTTCTAGGCAGACGACCATATGGTGATTATGGTGAGTCGTTACCGTCGCTTATGGACTTCAGCAATGCCAGGGGCAGAGCCAAGCCGCTGCCTATCTCATGAAAAATAATGATACATTTTCACAAACTATACAAACAGATAATAAATACAATGTACACACACACTAGTATCGGATGCGAGGCGGAAATTGCGATATAATCTATCCGAGGGACCGCCCATTCATTACCCATTATTATTAAGGATAGGGTAAGCTAATTTGATTAGAATGACATCATTTTCACATAATGTGTTTTTGTACTTTTGGCTGTTTTATGAGATGAAGTGGCATTTTGTTACACTATAGGCCTAAGCGACATAATATGTTTGGAAAATTACTATCTATCTCTTCAATCGGTCCCTCATTCCTGAGGATCGTGACTCCGTTTGATTCCGTTAACTAGCTGTCTCCATCGATCCCGTTCTGTAGCTTGGTGGAGTGCGTCGTTGACTGGTATTTTTAGTTCCTCCGCTATTTGGCCCCACCCTAGTTTGACCAGACCCCTAGGCCTTTTCCTTCGATTTTACCGGTCAGCACAAGGCGTTTCAAATTGCTGGTATCCCTGCATACAACCTGACCAAAATACCGCAATATTCTTTGTAGGCAGGTTGCGGATAGACGTCTTTTCTAGAGTTCTTGAGTCTTTTCTATTTTTAACTGCTTGAGAATAGAGATGTTGGTGCGGCGGGCCGTTCATGGTATTCGTAGCATACGTCGCCAGCATTACATCTCAAAATTAGTATAGATGGGGAAAAAAACCATTAGAGTGATTACCTCAAACTTTAGAATAACTATCGTCTTAAATTCGTCGCTGTTAACTTTAGTTTTCAGACGACCACGAGGTTCATTTATTCGATCAAAATATCCATTTGGGAATATAATATTGAAACTAATAACAAATCGTACATTTGTTTGTAGTGTTCACTCCGTACACTTAATTTTTTTTTCTTATTTGATTAGATGGCTGGACGAGCTCACAGCCCACCTGGTGTTAAGTGGTTACTGGAGCCCATAGACATCCACAACGTAAATGCGCCACCCACCTTGAGATATAAGTTCTAAGGTCTCAGTATAGTTACAACGGCTGCCCCATCCTTCAAACCGAAACGCATAACTGCTTCACGACAGGAATAGGCAGGGCGGCGGTACTCACCCGCGCGGACTCACAAGAGGTCCTACCACCAGTAAAGTTGTGAGCTGTTTGGACATTGTGGCATTGGTACTGCGATGAAACTTGTATTTCATAATTACTCGTATTTTTATCATCTTATATTGATGAGAAAGAGACAAATGTAGTGAAAACAAAACACTAATTAATAAATAAATGACTGAATATGAGAATATAATCTTTTTTAAGTAAACTCCCTAAGCTGCTTCGACCCAGATGGATTGATGGCTAGTCTGTCAATCTTACGTATACATTTATAGAAAAACATTGCAAAAATAATTCTGGCTCATTTGGTTTAATACGGTTAAAAGATTCATATAGATATCACATTGTGAATATCATCATCGACCTTGAGACTAAGTCTAGGTCTAGGTCTCAATAGTACATTAATTATCTTTTTTTCATATCTGATTTTATTACACGAGGTGGGTTCATCATTCGTGAACATGTGCTAATTACGTATTTCATTAGGAACATTTGTACCTGTCTACGGGATATGAATACCGGTATAGTCCATCAGACGTCTTATCTTTTAGGCCATGACTTATAGGCTATTTATTGTGAAAATAGTCTTATGAAAATATTTGATAATACTCAGAGCTTCACGAGGCTTACAATATACTACATATTATTCTATTAAATCTCGCGCCAATTTACTTACTTGACAATCTCCAAATTTCAGTTTTCGTTATGACAAACTTCGCGACGCCAACACAATAGACTAGGTACTGTACACAATTTAAAACGAAGATACTCAATTCAAGTTTAAGTCATAAAAGTTAGTCGTATATGGATATTATTATAGTTTCATCTGTTATGCTTTAGTTTATACAAGTTTGGTAGTTCTTCAAATGAGTGATATTATCCGTACTTATCTCACTTCTGAACCATTTCTTTAAGCTATTCTGGAGTGTCTTTACGAATTATCTCGAACGTAGCTTCGAAGACTCAGCCTCCTGAGCAGATCGGGTTTTGAAAAAGCCACATACAAACCGTGAAGCCATATTCATACGCTGCAGCAGTTTATACAAAATACCTTGAAAAATAACTAGACAAGGTAGATTGGTGGATGTTGGAGCCAACAAGCTCATGACCCACTTAGTGAGCAGTGGATATTGTTGAACATAAACATCACAAAGCAAATGCCATACACCTACGTCCATTACTCGACAACGGTTGATGATGACGTTATATGTCTGATTAATGTTCAATTAAAGTTTTGCGTTTGATGATAGGTCAATCCGACAACAAAATCCGTCAAGACAAATAGCGGCACAATATGTTTTACTGCTGTAAATTCAAGAAAAACATATATGGCAATTATGTTCTTCTACATATACAGAATATACGACCTACTCGACCATTCGAGGGTATAAGTAAATTCCTCTGAAGAAGCACGTGACACTTAGGAAATACTGTAGAGGGACATTCGTTCCAGAGTTGCATGGTGCATAGAAAAAAGTTTGGTAAATTATGAATGAGCTTAATTATTGGTTTCAAGTAGTGAAGGTATGACTGAAGAAAGATCTGATAGTTAAAAAGAGATGTCAGCATCAGCACAAATAGCTTTTGAGTGTACCCTCAACATACGGCACAATAAAGCTTAATTAAGTTTTAGCATTATACACTAACCAAAGACAGCGTTATAGCACAGAACCGCATCCCCTATGACATTAATCCGTTAATTACATAAAAACCCCATACCTTGGTACCCTAATGTCGTCTAATGAACCATCAAAGAGATCTGTACGCCACATCTCAAATGCAGTGACGAGTTTCAATTGATCAAATGGATGGGGGTCAATTGTTTGGTGCAGCCACAACCAATCGACTCAATACAATGCAATTACGTTCCTAAACTTAAATGATACAGTATAAAATTGTCTGTCTTGTAGTTCAGCGTGGGATTAATCGTGCAGTTCACCTTACTTGTTTACCCATTAGTCACGTTAAATAATAGAGTAAAATGTCTTTATTATGGTGTTATCATTTTTATTGGATCAAAAAGTTGTAGGGGTATTTTGCTGTCGTGTCTAACTTGGAATATTAAATTTTGTTTCTCACTGTTAATACTTTCACTTTAATATGTATTTAGGTAATTGAAAGTTTAATTAATAACAAACATGAAAATGTTTCAATTTCCAATTCATGTTCGATACGAATTTTACAGGAAAAATAATGTAAACGATGCAATTAACCCACAATACATATTAATATGTACTACATCTATAATATGAGTCACAAAACACGTGTGAAAGTAATTAAAGAGATTTAGCACAGCTTTTTGAAACTTTTTTATGAGAGATTGAAATGTTTCTTTCTATGTAACGGAATATTTAAACCCAATCTTCATGAATTTAAAGATCATATTTTTACACAGGTATCAACGACCGATGACAATAGCTCGTCGATTACGGCAAGCAAACTATCCCGCAGACACAGCCCACCGAATTTCTCGACGAATCTTCAAAGCGGGTCGCTAATTCGACCCGGTGGTATATTGTAGCTCTTGCTAGGGCTAGTATTGGTAAGTTCTCTCAGGTTGAGCCCGTGAGCTCACCCTACCAAACCTGCCCATTCGCGAGAAGCTGGAATAACCCCTTAGGCTACTACCGAATAGTTAGAGAAAAAATATGGCAATCAATTTTATTACTTCGGTTCAGTATCTTAACATGAACCACCTAGATGTAGTGGTTCGTTTTATTATCTTATTTTGAACTAGCTATTTAAACATTTTTTTAGGTTTTTGAAACTGGATGTGTTTATTTATATATTAATACGTGAAGTAAAAACTTTGTACCCCTTTTTACGAAAATTACACCGTCGGAGGACTAAGAAATTTCCCACGTAGAGAAGAAAGAGAAGGAGTGCAGAATGATATTTTTTTAATTGTGGATAAAAATACATTAAATCAATTAAAAAAACATTACCTACACACAGTTCCGTGTATTTAACACACACGTATATATACTCTTTTGTTTATCGTTAAACTCTGTAGTCAAATAAAAATAGATTATATTGTTAGCCTATAATATTATTTGTCTGTATTGTAGCCTTGACGAAATCTGTGATTAAAGAGGTATAGTCCTCGACAATAGAACCATAATAACTGTCAAACATATACGAGTAATCTATATATTAATACGTGAAGGAAAAACTTTGTATCCCTTTTTACGAAAATTGCGCGGACGGAGGAGTATGAAATTTCCCACACTTATAGAGAATATAGAGAAGGAGTGCAGAATGTTAATATTTTTTAAATTATGCCAAGAAATACATTAAATCAATAAAAAAACATTACGCACACTACCTTGTAGTTGACGCACACGCGCACGCATACTATTTATTTATTGTCAAACTTTTGTTCTTGACGTCTGTGGTCAAATTGAGAATAGATTACATAAATATTGTTTGTCTTTATTAATATTTTTCTATAGTGTAGTCTTGGCGAAATTTATGATTATAGAAGTCTAATAGTCTTTGAAAATAGAATTATAATAGTGTACAAACTTACAATTTCAATTAATTATAGTAGAATTTCGACTACTGCGGGACCACTAGTTTTAATTAATCATTGTCGAATTTTGACTACTGGCGGACCACTAGTTATTGTAGATGAACAAACAAGTTCAGGATTTGCCTAATGAACTCATTGGCACCATATTGGAAGTACTACGCAACGTTTTTTACTGTGCCTGTTTATGAATAACACATTTTATTGACGTTCGGCGTCTACTCAAACGACAAACTGAAGCAATTCGAAGAATGTTCAAAAATAAATCAGGATGTCGTGGTCGCGTTTACCAAATGATCTATAGTCATTAGCACACGTATTCCGTCTCACTCAATCGTGCCAGACAACGTATAACCTATCTTTGTCTGTCGAATTGACAGACGCTGCTCCACAAGCGTTTCCATTTTAGTGACTAATTTAGTTTAGTGACTGCAACCGAGTCAAGTGGTTTGATCATCGAACCGGTGAAACAATGATCGTAAATATGGACAAGATTGGTACATAATATATTTATTTAATTATATTTTTGGAACGAAGTTCCTTATGGGACGATGCGGAGGGGTACCCTAACCGGGAAAAAACGTCCGTAACGTAAGATTTTTATTATTTATGTATAGTCTAATTATGATGGCTATACATTGTCTAATGTATATTCTACGTGATGACGGTTATTATTATTATTGATATAAATAGCTGTTTCTTTGTATATTATTTTTTATTATATATTTTTTATAAATCATTGTGAATAAAATAAAGTTGATAACTTTGTAAAGTAGTTTTATTTTATTTTTATCAATAAAAAAATCATACTATAAAATGTATACCCGTATAATTATTTTCTTTATACCTAGAATAGAACTTAAAATTAATATTTTTATAATAAGGAACTTAGTTCCTATCCGGCGTCCAACGACACCACACATCTTTATGAACATTCGACTGGCTAGTGAAATCACGGTTCACTTACGTCGAAGACATCACAGAGTAAAACCCTTCAAACACCTCGCACAACGGCTCTTGAAACTGTAGAGTTTCAAGTATCCAGCTTAAAGTTGATTTCCCGTTTATTGAAATAATAAATATGGCGCTTGCATCGGTCAGTGGAGTGGACGGCATGCGAACGAACATGAAAGAAAATTAACGAATCCATATGTAAACATTTCCGCTGCTTTGAAGTTCTCTGTGCAGTTAACTGTGACAAAGATGCTCTTTTTATATTTTATTGAACATTTGGTTCGAAACTGATTTCCAAAATAGTATCAGAGGGGAAGAATTTATTTAAAATATGTATTGTAATCTTTATTTAGGGTTAATAGTGACTCGATGTAAAAATTTGTTTGTTAGAAATATCCCATACCACACACACAAAATGAAACTTTAAGTACATGCCATGCAATGAGCTTAAAAAATGTATTTAATGTATGTTTTCCAAAATCCGGATACTTGATTCAGTAAAGTTCCTTAAATCGAAGAGATCTTTAGAATATACGTTTTTATACGGAATTAGAATGACTTGGATATCTAAAGCTTACACGAGTCTAACGCTCAGACTCCGTATTTGAGATTGCGTTCCATGTTTTATGCATCCAACGTAGTTCGGACATCTTCGATACAGGGCCGTATTGAGTGGTCGAAGGTCGATGTTTTTATTTATTTATTTTTATTGCCATTGTAGGCAATCGAGCATACAGCCCACCTGTTGGTGAGTGGTTGCCGTCGCCCATGGACTTCAGCAATGCGTGGGGCAGAGCCAAGCTGCTGCCTATCATCAAGTACTCTCCACAAGCCTCGTTTGGAGAAGGACATGTCGTAGCGCTCGGGAAACACCGTGGAGGGGAGCTCATTCCATAGGCGGATGGTACGTGGCAAAAAAGACCCCTGAAAACGCACTGTCGATAAGCGCAGCGGTTCCAGATAATATGGATGAACTCTGCTCCGATAAAAAGAAGATGAGGGAATCATCTCAAATAATTCTTCAGAGCAGATTTATCGTTTTGCATTAGAATTTTAAGTCATAGACACAAAAAATAAAAATTTACTATTTAATTTGACTGTTCATACAGTTCATGTAGTTTGCGGGTAGGATTTTAGTAGTTGCACGAAAGAAACAGCTCTCGGTCCACGGGATACATTTAGCGAATTTTATCACACATTTTTATTACTTCATCGTTGAATTCGTTCATGAATAGACACGTAAGACATGTAAGACACGAATTTTTCTAGAACAAAATTAAGCTTGTAATATGTATATACCATTTTTAGATCAAGTCGAACAGAAAACTTCCAAGTATCAGAAAGTAAGACGTTTTAAATAATCGAGAGATTCAGCCCCTAAAGGTATTAACTACGACACTTTATCCAGGAATTATCTTAGAATATGTACGTGAATCCCAGCTCGTCTCTTAAACTATAAACACCACTATAGAAGCACAGGTCTGGATAATTTCTTCTAAGTCCGACCCTGTGCGCACTAGAGTCGAAGACGTCTTTCGTGCGACTAACTTTATTAAGAGGTTTCATGATATTTGACTATGCAACTTAGCTACTACTATCTACGAGACTGCTGACATGCACTACTTGTGTATATCGCTGGTTCAAATTGAATTCGCTTTGTTTGATAAATACTTTTGAAACTGTGTGAGTTTCACTTTTGAGACAAAAAATTTATTGTTTCTTTTATTTTATACGCTAAGTGACAGTGACTTAAACAATAATATGCTTAGTGTACTCGCATCAAGCTGTACGACTATGCCGGTCTTAAAATACCGAAGGCAAGTAAAACAAGAAACTTAAGAAATAGGCAATTAGCAGATACCGTGAGCGGCATGAAGGAGTAATGACATGCTATAAACATCAAAGCCTAAAAATTAATTTTTTTTTTTATTGCTTAGGTGGGTGGGCGAGTTCTAAGGTATCAGTATAGTTATAAAGGCTGCCCCACCCTTCAAACCGAAACGCATTACTGCTTCAGGGCAGAAATAGACGGGATAGTGGTACCTACCCGTGCGGACTCACAAGAGGTCCTGCCACCAGTAATTACGCAAATTATAATTGTTTTATAACATCGCAGGTATATGTATGACCACTCTGCCTATTTCTGCCATGATACAAGGTGCCACAGCTATTTCAAATACGATTTGGATGTCTTATGATATGGAGTGGATGTCGTAAGGTAACGGAATTTAAATTGTGACCATCAAAATGTTCTTTGCTAATATATGCCGGTAAATTTTGCGCTCTAACTTTGAGTACATTCACGAGATTCTAGATACGTTTGTATGCATGCCGTCTACATGTCAGTGTATATTTTGCACATAAATCACGTGCAATCGCCGGACTCACGACTCGATGCTCGGGAATCGGGATACTAGCGTGTAGAGTTTGCGTTTAAGCTTCAATAGACGTCCGATCTTCACAGCCAGTGGACGTGTTTAAGCATGAAAAATTATAACTTTGAGAAAAAACAGTTTAAGGATGTAATGAAAAAGAGAGAGAGAGAGCTTTTGAGTCTGCACGGGTAGGTACCACCACCCTGCCTATTTCTACCGTGAAGCAGTAATGCGTTTCGGTTTGAAGGGTGGGGTAGCCGTTGTAACTATACTGAGACCTTAGAACTTATATCTCAAGGTGGGTGGCGCATCTACGTTGTAGACGTCTATCGGCTCCAGTAACCACTTAACACCAGGTGGGCTGTGAGCACGTCCAACCATAGAGGAATAAAAAAAAAACTCTCTCATGGCAAATGGAATTTAGAGGTCATCAAATCGAAACTCGAAAAGTAGAGTTTTTGTAAAAAATCTGTTGGGTTTGAGGCAGTACCTACATATTCTTGGCTCGTCAGGTTCAGGAAACTTAGATGAATGACACGCCCTATCTCTTACGCCAAATATTTACAATGCACCCGTTTGCTGTAAAATTTTCTATGACTTTGTTATGGTACTAAATACAGAGCTCATTCAATACGATCCCATTAAAAACGACGCATGATGTATAAATTCTTAATTCTAAGTTCTTTATTCCTACAATAATTCATTTGATGACCACCCAGCTAGGTAGCCCAGTTTCCTTCATAAGACGTTTAATGACCACCCAGCTAGGTACCCCAGTTTCTTCCATAAGAAATTTACAACGAGAGATATCCTCGCAATGTTTATCTCAATCGTCATAGTTAGACCCAAAGCCCCTATACAATTCGCGGGCGCGCATAATTTTATACAAAGCTCCGAACTTCTGACGTGGGAACGTAATGCTGAATTATATTTGAATAATTTTCGTCCGAACTCCGAGGAAGCTTATTAAATTCAATTTTTCTGTTTTCCCTTCGGTACTGGATGAATCGATTATCATATTTTTACTGGTTTCTTGATTTCCGGATTTACTTTCTCGTTTCGAGGGGTCCCCTGTTTGAGATTCCTGATAAAGTGATAGTAAAATATTTTATATCCATGATAGTTTTGGACGTGTGCATTTGACGAGTCATAAAATGAGTTCAACTTCTTATGGAAAAAATCTAGATCTTAAATTGATCAAAAATCCATTACATTACAATAAAACGTTTTTAAACAACATTGAAATATGAAAATTTCTATCTATGAAATTCAGACACGGAAAAATGTTTAAACAGATTTGAATGTAATTACGCATAATGATTGTAGCGTGGATAAAAACATAGATAACTTTTGTCATAGTAAATGAAATGAATAGGGCAGCTCTGGGTATATTTGCTGTAATAAATAATAGAGTGCGTTTGTTCATTCAAGATTTTACGTTTGAATTTACAAATCCAAGGAATTACAAGGAATGCTTTATCCCAAAAAAATGCAACGTTTTCCATTCTTTCAGAATTACAAATGTAATATGTGTAAAAGGTTACGTCTAATGTACTGTTATTAGACTATTTTCATTCATGAAACTAAATTTAAATTATTGTCACGCCGGTAAGAGTAACGCCATCTATCACAGAATAGTCGAACGAATACCGAAGGATCTAGTAGCACCTAGAACGCTCGAGAAGTACAACGCTATCTATTGTCAGATACCGGAAATACAATACTAGAGATGTGTGGAATATTCTGAATAATTCTAGGGATGTGGTATCGGCTATGAAAGCGTAGCAGAGATGGCACGCAGTCAGTCAGCAATCAGAACTACTAGAAGCGAAACAGAGAACGGATCACCTTAAGCGAAGCGGAAGAAGCGAATTGAGAGCTTTAAAATGTTTGTTGAGTGTTTTAAGTGTTCTTAGTGCAAATACAGCATTAGCTTGTACTTTGGTGGAACATTTTTATTTATTCCGAACCAAAGCGCGTAACATTATTTTCCGGCAATCAAATAAAGGTTTGACGTGACTTATCATAAAAAAATGTTGATTATAAATTTTTTTCCACCTATCTAATCGTTGGTAGCCTAAGGAACTATTCCAACTGCTTGCGAACCGGCTATTTATTCGTTAAATAGGAAACTCATAACTCCACATTTTCAAGTTACAAAAATTTCCAATTCAACCGTCTTAAACCCAATACACATTCTAGGTTTTTGTGCGTCCCAGTCGGATAGGTCGTAAATCCTTAATCCGGAAAAATTGGTCGAATTCCGTCCGATGTTGGCCGGCCCACTCTCGGGACTCAGGTTTACACTTCATTTGCTTGAAGGATAGCTTCGGATTACGCTGTTTTTTTTTTAAAACCACCAACTTAAATAATTAGAGATGCGAGCAAGATTTTGCTTCGGGCTCATCGTGCTCCGGGTAATCGGGGTGGAAATTTACACATACGTTATCGAGTTGAGGGCTTCTGTTAATGAGAGCTGCTTTTTTAATGATTTTTAAGAATGAATGAGAAGAAATATAAATGTTAGAGTAGTAATTGTAATAATAACTTAAACTTGACTACATTCTCGACTATTCAAATTATGTTTTCTACTGTATTATAGATGAAAGAATATATGTACATCCGCGATAATTACAAGTAGACTTTTTTTTGTCAAAAATATCAACCTATTTAAATATTTTTATTGAATTACCTTATTATTTTTGAATTCGATATTTTAATGAGATTTTACTAATCTAAATAGTATCTTTGATGTTGTTCACAGGTGATATTTTTTATATGTTTGTGAGAATTATAATACACAGCGTAATTAAAAACAAATCCAGGCAGTCACTAAACTCTAAATCAATGATGCAACTAATTTGACGAAGAAATCTATCAAAAAACAGCAGCCTGGTCTTTTGCAGGAGTATACATTCATAAACATAGTTTTGTTCTCAATATATTACCTGTTGATGTATTCTGGAAATTATCGCAAGACTACATTAGAATTATTACTTTAAGATTCCTTCGTGATATTTTGAGAAAATTAAAAAAAATATAAATGATATTATACCTAATTCAATGCATAAGTCCCATAGCTAAGAGGCTACTCTATCTCGTCATTTATTCTATTCCATTAACAAGACTTAGGGACGCTAAATGCAGACTACTAAACAAAAGGCATAATTAATAGGCGAAAGCTCTTCATACTAAAAGGCGTTGAGTATTTTAATCATAGAAACCGTAAAGCTGGTGAGTGATGGTGTTATAGAAACTTAATGTGACATAAGAATTATTATGATCGTAGAAAATTAATAAAAAAATAAAAAACATAATGATAAATGATGATGAATGATTATACGACCCCATATATATATGTATTACCCTGAAAATAACGGAACTCAAACATGAAGTCAAAATCTAGATTGTATTGTGTTGACAAACGCTTAAGGCTTCTTGACAGAAAAACAAAAAATATTTTGTCTAAAATAAGGCCTTCAGACCCGAACTTTTCCATTCATTGAAACCACTTATTTACAATTTTACAATTTTTACGATTTTTGACAAGAAAAATAGTACAGATGATGACAAAATACTGACTGATCTTAATGAGTCCAGTATGATATCGGAACAGAACAGCTAAGATACTATAATTCCAAAAAAACATAGTTCGTATTTTCATCATTGGAAACCTATACAATTATTACAAGCGATGAAATTATAATAAGATTAAAAATTCTTAGTAAAATAATGAAAATATCCGGCCGGCTTTATAAATATAATCTGGTTTTTGAAAGCACACACTATTTCTGTATAGACAGTTAACGAATATCAACTCTAACTTATTACTGTAAAAGTTGAAATACGTTTGCCTTCACAAGGACTTAAGAGCTTTTGTTGTCTTTCCAAATCAGATGGAAGTAAAAGGGATTCGTCATTAACTTCAAAAACCTCCCCCCTTAATTACCTCAGGTACAGTTTTAAAGAGGATCTCGGGAAAATAAAGAGTTTTTTGCTTTTTCCTTGTTATAAGAGTGCTTACATCTGCTGGCTTTTATTTAAGCACTCTTTCCCTTACTTAAGGACCTCATTATTCATTATACTTTTCTTTCTTCTTCTCGAAACTGATATTACCTTTATCGAAATAAGATTAAATCACAGTTAGATAATTATATTGAATTATTATCACTTTTATAGAATATTCTTTAAGTTTGGATCGTGGATTCAAATAGAATTCGGCTATTTTTCAACATAATATTGTAAATAAAACTTTTTAATGGTCTAGATAATATTTCACTATTAACTATGTAAAAGAAATAAGAACTTAAGTAGTAGAAAATCTTATCTGAGTTAATTCACTTTGTCTAGAGGTTTTGAGACTAGTAAACAAACTTTAATAATTTAATATTTTCACTTTTTTTCTTCAGAAAAGTTCTATTAAATTTGGGAGATCTCTATAATTTACATATCAATAGACATATTTGATATATATAGTAAGAAGATGCCAAAAACAACAACATCTTGAACGATGCGTGCAGAATATATTAATTAGCACTTAGAAGTTGGTCAGTAGAAACGCGAAATCAAAAAGCTCGCAGAACCTTTGTGATTAATTAACAAAAAAATGCTTGTGTAAAGTTTTTTCAGTATCAAAATTTCTAAAAGAATAAAATAAAACCAAACCAATCGGCTTCCGTGAAACAGAAATGAATCTTTGAAAACAAACGTGCATTTTCCACAGAGACCGAACGAAAATTAATGCACAATTGAACAGAGAAGTTAAAATTAAGTTTGTTTTGCCGCGTAGCAGGAAAATTGATGTTTTTCGCATTCTGTCGTGACCAAAAAAGAAAGATGAATTTCATTATTTAAAATTAAGATTAATTGTAATGAATTAGAGCAATTGTTTTTAAGTCATTATCATACGAATGCATCGGCCATCTTATACTTTAGGCCACGACTTCAGAAATTCTTTTTGCTGTGAAGCAGTAACAGTTTGAAAGGTGCGGTGGCCATTGTAATGTAAAAATGGAGGCTTAGGAAACTGAGACTGAGACCTAGGTATTAACCTGAACGATATCTAGGAGCTCCGGTGGCCATTAAAAACCTGATTGGCCGTGAGCTCGTTCATCTATATTAGCAAAAAAACAAATTAAATCAACTCAGCGGTAGTTTGATTATTACCAGCTTTCACTATTGCTTTAGGTTTAATTTTTTAGATCAAAATTTTTGTGACGGTAGCGTTCGAACTAGTCGTTGTTTTTTTCTTCTTCTTATGCTGATAGCCTTGAGAAGCTATTTCAGCGTAACCTTAACTAGTAGGTGAGCTCACGGGGCTCAAACCGGAGTGATGCTAATACTGACCCTTTTTTAGCAAGAGCTGTGCTTTGTAAAAGGATCGGAAACGTGACCCACTGAGAAAATCCGGCGAGAAACTCAGTGGGCTGTGTCTATGGGTTTATTCGCTCGTCGAGCCCTTCGTCGCAAGCAACGGGTTCGACGACGGCGACCGGTGCTTGTGGTACCTAGAAGCACCGTTAATGGATTTGGAGGATCCGTAACGACGTATTTTGGTCGACGTCGACTGTTTACCATTCGGTCTACAGGATCGGATATCGATGATAGTGTTCGCTCCGTGCACGTCATTAATGATGTCAGTCGTTTGTGCCGCATTGCTACCACAACGGAACTCTTATTCTGTAATTACTCATATTTTTATCGTGTCCATGTTAATGAAAAATATACAAATGGATTAAAAACAAAACATTAAACGATAAAAAATTAATAGATAAAAAAATATATGTATATAAATCAACACTATAAAAAAAAGAATTGAGTTTTGAATTTATTGGCGTCCATGCACAGAGTAATGGCCAATATTGTAAAACTCTAACTTAATGAGTAAGTCAGATATCTTTTTTTTATGATTGAGTAAGTAAGACTGGTGGCCCCGAGGGGTTTCCAGTTTCACCAGGACAAGTGGGCGAGCAAGGCCTCCACCAAAAAGGGTGGGATTTGCTTACATCTGCCCGAGCGCCTCCGAAGGAAACCTAACAACTCATGAGCAGCTGGTTTGCGAATCAATCTACTACGGAATACCGCTGAGAAGATCTGGCGAGAAACTCAGCGGGCTGATGCATGGGTTAGGTTGCACGTCGAACTCTGTACCGAGTTCGACGAGTACGGTTATCGGGATCCGTAAGACTGCTCCTAGCGTTAAAGCTGAAGGCGTCTAATGCAAGCGTCTTACGGATCTGATGGATCCGTAAGGACGAGTCTAGGGCGTCGACGGTGGCTAACTTCTGCGTGATCAGGATTCGGGTAGTAGTCAGCGGCGGCAACGATAAGGCGATTATCATGATGTACACCGCGTGAGCGAACACCACACTGGCGTAAGTCATGACTAGCCTTATGCAAGTTTTATAAAGTGTCACCTTATTCCGAAGGGACATTTTACTCCGCTTACAGATCATGGGGTAAAGTTTGCCGATAAATAAACGAAGCATGGTCGCGGACGAATTTTAAATGTGGGCGTAATGTTATGTATACCTCCAGGGTGACATCCAGGTACTTGGCCTTCCTGGCCCAAGGTATGGGTTGGCCGATGAGGGCGCTTGGAGAAGATCTTTTTTGGCACGTACCATCCGACTTTGGAATGAGCTCCCCTCTACGGTGTTTCCCGAGCGCTATGATATGTCCTTCTTCAAATGAGGCTTGTGGAGAGTACTTAACGGTAGGCAGTGGCTTGGCTCTGCCCCTGGTATTACTGATATCCATGGGCGACGGTAACTACTCACCGTCACCGGCCGTACGCTCGTCTGCCTCCTAGGGTAATAAAAAATAAAAATAATACCATTATGCGATAAAAATAGGCGTCAGGAAATAAAGTGTAGTGTGATTAAGCGTATCGAATTCAATACGCTTAATTCCCAATGCACGTAGGAGTTTCCATGGAATAAATTAAAAACCATTTTTCAAGTAATTCCCGAATGTGCAGCGGACGAGGTAATCTATACAAATTGTACCGACTCACGTTGATACATTGAACGGGGATTTCGACGCGGCGCCATTTTTTGTTTACATTTATGATCGAAAATTAATATGCTATATATCCTTGATGAAATCCGATGTATCGTATTTTTATTACTATTTTTAACTGGTTTTGTTTGTATAACAAATTTTTATTAAATTGCCGTGAAAACTTCAGAAAAGATTTTCAGTATCTTATGAAATTTCTCTTTAAGTATGTTAGTTCAATAAAGCTATTTTTATAGATGATTCCAAAATTGCACTAGTATGTGATTAAAATATCATTAGCATATTTGATACCTAATTGATTTAGTGAGCCCGTGCGCCAAGATTCTTTATTTAATTACGAAAAATTATTACCTATATAAGAACTAATAGTATTTAATAAGAATGGAAATGAAATCTAAGCGGATTATTGGAAGAATACTTCACCACCAGGGCGCTATTAAAAACGTGATTCAAATACACCAATTAAATTCTCAAAGCAATGTTCAAGAATAAACCATTGGGAGCCTGTAAGACATAGATCGTAAAACGTTTGCTATCAACTTTTACAACTATTGCCTAGCGTAGCCTTCTTCCGTCCACTCATCAACGGTCTTACCCACTCAACCTAGCGAGTCAACAAAAAAGTACCGTTCTACCAATCCAACCTAAAAGTTCGTAAATATGAAACCAGAAAATCGTGTTCGCCCACACACAATATTTTCCTCGTAAACTTGCAAGTAAATACAACGATTTCTGTTTTTTTTTTGTTCCTCTCACAACAAAAGACGTGTAATAAACTCTTTTCCGATATGGCCGACGGTGGATGCTGAAATAAAAGTTGGAGTAAAAAGCCGAAATGCCTCCGCGGTTCTGAAGATCGAGATCCCGAGAGGTCAGGATGAGAATATCGCAATAAAGCCGTTTGAAAAATAAACGGTCTAATTCGAAATGGGTTTCAACTGGTTACGAACATTTTGTACTGATTCTTATCTAGAATAGTGGAATCGCAATTGGAAAATTGTTTGTAAAAGCTATTAAAATGTAAGTCTTCGTAAATGGTTTGTGTTTGATGAATGCGTAAAAAAAAAACTCAATCAGAAGTGAAAAAACGAGATGCGATATTACGGAAAGTAAATCATCGTATCGAGGATTTTAAAATATATAAAAAAATCATTTGCACAGCAAGTATTCTTAGGAGGTTTTTGCTTGCACTATGGCCGTTTTAGACGAGACCTCTGCAACCTTGAATTGCAACCACGAACTCTTTATAGAATCAAAAAATAAACCGCTAGTTTCACCTCTGCATGCAGTCGGTACTTGTAATTGTGCTGGAATTAACATTGACATTGATGTATGTACTGCTTGTGAATATCGTGGTCGTCGTGGTCTAAAAGATAAGACACCCGGTGCACTCGTACCAAGCGATTCAACAGTGTTCGAATACCGCAGCAGGTAACAATTTTTCTAATAAAATACATACTCAACAAATACGTACTTAAGATTGACTTCTACAGTGAAGGAATAAAGTCATGTATTAAAAATCAAACCCGCAAAATTATAATGTGTGTATTGCTTGTGGTAAGAATGAGTCCACACGGTTGGGTACCACCAACCTGCCTAACTCTGCCCTAAAGCAGCATTTCGGTTTGAAGGGTGGTGTAGCCGTTCTACTGGAAAAACTGGGACCTTAGAACACATGTTTCAAAGAGGGTGGTGGCACTTATGTTGTAGATATGTATGGGCTCCGGTAACTACTTAACACCGGGTGGGCCGTGAGCTCATCCACCCGTTTGCGCAATAAAAAAATGTCATATACTTATGGATATGTCGGAGAGAACACAATTATTAACACCATCGTCAGACATCATTTTTTTTAATTTATTGATTAGGTGGGTGGACGAGCTCACAGCCCGCCTGGTGTTCAGTGGTTACTGGAGCCCATAGACATCCACAACGTAAATGCGCCACCCACCTTGAGATATAAGTTTTAAGATCTCATCCTAGGGGCGAATAGAGTGATTGAGCTTAGCAAACGAAAACAAATAAGTTGTTAGGACGGAGGTACCATTGTTCAAGAAGGCTGGTTGGTAAGTGTTATGGCGTCTATGCGCCTCCATCGGCTAGGCTCTGTCGTAGCGTGAAGTTAGCAGAGTTCCGACGATACCACGATCGTGCTGCCATCTCTCGGGAATAGTGCTGCGTTTCGTTTAGCTACCAAACTAATGACCGTCTCCGACAAATAATATTTTTAGTTAAAAAAGAAAAGTGAGGTAGCAAAAGTCTGATATTATTATTAATATTTTGTCGTCTGGGTATTGGAAAATTTCTGGTGTTAAAGCTTGATTACCTTATGATATCGACAAACTTTGTAAACCCCAAATATAGCATGGGCAATAAGGTTATCCAATTAGATGAACAAAACGAGTGAAATCAATTTAGTACCTAGTTTATTGATAATTAAAAGTAAAGTAAGTAACTCAACAATTAAGTTTCACTCATTTATCAAAAAATCTAATCGCTTCGCAACAAGTGAAAGTCCTCGATCATTGTCTATTAAGTTCAAAAGCATCACTCGGTCGGAAATAAGCACAAAGCTATAAAGATACTAGACAAAATAGATTTTCGTAGCGATATTAAAATTTTAAAGAAGGCAGTAATGGAGAATACGATGTCCCTGAACTCTTTCTTATATCTCATGTGTCTTTTGAATTTGAATAGTGATGCTGTTGATGTCGACAAGGGCTTCGAGTTTAAGGGTTTTTAGGGGTCCTAGATACTAGACCAAACTCGGTAAGAATGTATCTCTCAACAGACTAATTGGGGAGCTAAATCATTTGCACAGCAAGTATTCTTAGGAGGTTTTTGCTGGCACTGTTGACCATTTTAGACGAGACCTCTGCAACCTTGAATGACACCCATGAACTCTTTATAGAATCAAAGAATGAACCGCTAGTTTCACCTCTGCATGCAGTCGGTATTTGTAATTGTGTTGGAATTGACATTGACATTAATGTATGTATTGCTTGTGAATATTGTGATGATATAACCTGTTGATACCCAATTACTAAATAATATATAAATACGCGCGTTAAATTTGAGGTAAATCCTCGTACCAATTAGTCTAAATAATTATGTTCCATGAAAACGTTCACGCTGAACAACATAACTTATTACAATAAATATCAATTGTATGTATTGTTGTTAGCCTATGCCTATTGGTGTCACGAATCAATCTTGCGGTCCGCTCACAGGAAAAACAGCGAATACCCAAGTGCCATCCAGACTTCAACTCTTAGTACCAAGGTCAAGTTAAGTCGTCGTGGCCTAAAGGATAAGACGTCCGGTGCATTCGTGTTGAGCGATGCACCGGTTTTCGAATCTCAGGTGGGTACCAATTTTTCTAATGAAATATGTACTCAACAAATGTTCACGATTGACTTCCGCGGTTAAGGAATAACATCGTGTAATAAAAATCAAACCCGTAAAATTATAATTTGCGTAATTACTAGTGGTAGGACCTCTTGAGAGTCCGTGCGGGTAGGTACCACCGCCCTGCCTATTTCTGCCGTGAAGCAGTAATGCGTTTCGGTTTGAAGGCTGAGGCAGCCGTTGAAACTATACTGAAACCTCAGAACTTTGTATCTCAAGGTGGGTGGCGCATTTACGTTGTAGATGTCTATGGACTCCAGTAACCACTTAACACCAGGTGGGCTGTGAGCACGTCCATCCAGCTAAGCAATAAAAAAAAAGGTACCAAGAAAGCGCGTTGTCAAATTCAGTGGCTCCAGTTACCGATTTACATTAGAACTAGATACAGCTGAGCAGAGTGCCGCTAATCTCACACTGAATTGAGAATCAGCAATGACGTTCTAACAGCATTAGTGAAAGTCATCAAGTATTCCCTTCTAATCCAACTCGACGGATAGAAAGATACCTTCAAAAGTGAATCGCAATCAATAATTTAGATTGAAAAAATTAGGAGGGACACGTATAAAATAGAAGACCTTTTTTTGCTTTCCGTTCGACTGATTGAAACAATTGCGTTTAATTGAAAAAGACGGTTACAAGTCCAACTAATCCAGGTTCAAGTGAAATGAATTCTCTTGTTCGCTGAATTCGTTACTTTATTTCGAAGAACAAAATTAATTGTCTTGTCAAACGTTGTCATAAAACTTTAAATGGTACCGTAAAACGATTGATTAGTCTGCAGTTGTCCGACTTCTCTTGGAATTTTGTTTGAAGAAGTTCTTCGTCTGTTCTTTAAAGTTATTACTAGTGTAACTATTCGAATTAATATAATGACAAAATGATTTTCTTAAGGGTTCGGTATAGAAATAGAAAATTACATTTTCACTTTTGTAAGTTTTTTTTGGAACGAAGTTCCTTATGGGACGATGCGGAGGGGTACCCTAACCGGGTAAAAACGTCCGTAACGTAAGATTTTTATTAGTAATGCACACATGTACGACTTAACATTGTAATAACGTACAAATTAGTAATACACACAGTGTACGACTTAACTTTGTAATAACGTACAAATATAACATATTTTTTTATCATTAATTGACCACGATCTCAGAGCGTTCGTTTGCGCAATACACTAACTCTTATGCAAACGACCGTGAATGAAGTGTACCACAATAAGTTCGCACGTTACCGAATGACCGTGGGTTGTTGCGAAACCTCCAGTTTTATTTTCTTTATACGTCGAATAGAACTTAAAATTAATATTTTTATAATAAGGAACTTCGTTCCTATCCGGTGTCCCGCGACACCACACATCTTTTTTAAGTTATTCAAGCCTGTAGACAGTACTGTAAGAGTTCTGCCGACGAACTTTGTTCGTGAACTTCAAGTGTTAATTCAATTGTGGCGAATTTAATCTGAACAAATAAAGGAACTTGATGGAAATTCATTGATGAAATATTATTTTGATCAACGATAGAATTTTTTTTTAAATGCTTTGACGTGTGGACGATCTGACAGCCCACCTGGTGTTAAGTGGTTACTGGAGCCCATAGACATCTACAACGTAAATGCGACACCCACCTTGGGATATAAGTTCTAAGGTCTATCAGTTACAACGGCTGCTCCAACCTTCAAACCGAAACGAATTACTGCTTCACGATAGAAATAGGCAGGGGGGTGGTACCTACCCGTGCAGACTCACAAGAGGTCCTACCACCAGTTTATTATTATTTACTTCTGCCTGTCTGATTTAAGCAATTACTAAAACACGAACGGTGCTATCTGAACGCAGGATTCAAACGTATACATGATTACTTCGCAACATAAATCAAATTAGTCGTGCCCTAAAGAATAAGACTCCTGTCGGATTAAGTTAACGACTATGCCGGAGTTCGATCCCGCAGGTAGGTAGATAGTTAAAACGTGTTCACGAACGGTTTCCACTATGAAGGTATAGCATCGTTTAGATAAATTTAAACCACTTTTTTTTTCAGCTTAAGTCTACTAGCTTTTGCCCGCGACTTTGTCCGCGTGGAATAGTTGTTTTGGTATAACGCTAAATTTTATCCGCGACTTCATTTACGTAGGAGGTGAAAATATTTTTGAATAATAGAATTCTAAGGAGCTATTTAAGGTACCTACCAAAATCACACTTTTTAACCGATTTCTAAGAGGAGGTTATAAGTGCTCCGCTCTTATTGGTCTTAACATGATATTATATAGCTTATGGTCTTCCTCAATAAATGGGCTATCTAACGCTGAAATGATTTTTCAAATCGGACCAGTAGTTCCTGAGATTAGCGCGTTCAACCAAACAAACAAACTCTTCTGCTTTATGATATTAACTATAGATTCATTGCAAGATACAGATCCGTATGGGTAGGTAACGTCATTCTGCGTCCATCTACCGTGAAGCAGTCATGCCTTCTAGTTTGAACAGTGAAATAAATATTATACAATACAGTGGAAACTTTGATTGATAACTATGGACTACGTCAGCCACTTCAGCCTACATCAGGTAGGCCGTGAACTCGTTCAGAATTAGTAGAAAGACAGTTAGAAAATGAGATTAAGTTACTACTACAGGGCAAACAGTAAACTTAGCGGAATTCATTTTATAACATCGAATAATAAAAATAAAATCCGGAGCAAAAAACATTGTAATAAATTTTGTTTATTTGTTCTAAATAATTCTGTTTAAACTAAGAAATTAAGAGGTAAACGTTAGTCTGAAGGTGAGTTGCGGCATTCACGTGGTGATGTCTATAGGTTCCCGAAACCATTCACCACCAATTGAGCCGTGTGCTCGTTCACCCACCCGTCTACGAAATAACAAAAGTAGCGCACACTTTCATTTTGTGGTTAAACATCGGACAACCCCAACTGCTATATGGCGTTGTGGCCGCGCATATCAGTGTCAAAACCCATCTATCCTTTTTTTTTGGAAAGAAAAAAAAACAGATAAAAATAAAAATACGTGCGCTGCGCCTACGTAAATATAACGATCCTCGATCGAACGTAAAAGGAACATTTACGACACAGGAAACCGGTACATAAAACTTCTGTAAAAAGGGGATAGGCCTGCTTTTGAACGTTCAGACTATAAACTCAACGAAATATATACAGACGGAGAAGGTTAACGCACGAAAGTAAGTTTCGGTTTTCTACGGAACATTTAAATATAGAGTCTGATTCTGTAAGATGAGAAATTAGTTCTTTTTTTTGTGTTCGTCAACGCTTACAAACAATCCTGTGCTTCTGCTGATGTAAAAGTGATGAACATCAGCAAAGCTAGGACCATATTCATAGTCGCAGCCTTACGACAATACTTTTCTCAACCCTCGCTTAGAAGATACACGGAGTAGCGCCAGGGGAATACCGGTGTTTGCACTTAGCGTTCCACTTCGCCTTGTTTTGTAACATTTGAATATCATATTTAATGTATACTAAAAAATATACAGTACTTTTGTCGTCGTCGTGGCCTAACGGCTAAGACGTCCGATGCGTTCGTGTTGAGCAATGCACCGGTGTTCGAATCTCAGGCAGGTACCAATTTTTCTAATGAAAAACGTACTCAACAAATGTTCACGATTGACTTCCACGGTGAAGGAATAACATCGTGTAATAAAAATGAAACCCGCAAAATTTTAATTTGCGTAATTACTGGTGGTAGGACCTCTTGTGAGTCCGCGCGGGTGGGTACCACCACCCTGACTATTTCTGCCGTGAAGCAGTAATGCGTTTCGGTTTGTAGGGTGGGGCAGCCGTTGTAACTATACTTGAGACTTTAGAACTTATATCTCAAGGTGGGTGGCGCATTTACGTCGTAAATGTCTATGGGCTCCAGTAACCACTTAACACCAGGTAGGCTGTGAGCTCGTCCACACATCCAGCAAAAAAAAAAAACCTAACAATTTTTTTGCCACACTCAAGTTTGCTTGTGTATCGGTTGTTTAATCGACTAGTTTTATAAATATTCTTCGAATTAATGGTTTAAGAAATTGATACACAAAGTACAATGATCATGCAATCCTGCAGATCGGAACCGCTTTGCATTATTAAAGAAAATGCAAGAAATGCTACGAAATGTTTTACATTTAACGCAGGCTCTTTAAGCTATTGCATAGTTTTTAACTCGGGCTTTGAGTGCGGCTACCGAATCAAGAAATTCCGTAACGAAAATTAAACCTAACACCCCCACTCCGCCTACCATGTAGCTCGCGTTCAACACATTCACACGTTGCGCTTGTGTAGTGTTTGTGAATAAGCGCGCGGCGTGACGTAGCACTGCATGCGCACAATGAAAAGTCTGCCCATCTCTCTCTCGCGCTTATGAGTGCTCGAAAGGGCTCGACGAGTAAATTAATCCATAGACACAGGCCACTGAGTTTCTCGCTGGATCTTCTCAGTGGGTCGCGTTTCCGATCCGGTGGTAGATTCTGTGAAGCATTCCTCTTGTTAGGGCCAGTGTTAGCAACCCTTCCGGTTTGAGCCCCGAGAGCTCACCTACACGCTAGGGTGAACCTGAAATAACTTCTAAAAGCTATCAGCATAGGTAAGAAAAAAAAAGCGGATGGTTTCAAAGAACCAGTTTCTGTTTTATCTAATTTCAGAGGATCTGAATAGTAATAAATACCCTATCAGCATATCTAATCATGCATTCAGGTATGAAGATGAAAGGTAGGTAACATGCATTCAGTTTTAATTAGACTTCACGTTGCAGGGATCTTAGTGCCAGATAAGCGTCAGCTTTCTTATCTTCACACCAATAACTAAGATGAAGCGTTTATTTAAAGTCATAATAAAGGATGATATACTTTAATAGTTAAAAAAAACAACATATTTTATATTGAACTGATCAAAGATTCGGAATTGCTCAGAAACAGGTTTAATCTGTTGATTCAATATCATTAGACTACGTCAAATTGACAAAAATTGACCAGAATATAAATAAAAAAAAATTCAAGACCCCAAACAAGAGGACAGGGCGGATATTACTCAGTTCTTTGATCGGTATCCAATGATGAGGAAGATACTGAAATATCTGTAATACACTTTCATATTTTTTTTGCGTTACGAAATTGATTTATTTCGAGATGGATCTGTTGATGGATACAGGAAGTAGTGGAATGGACGACGGCAGGTTCTTTTGTGAGTGCCAAATGTTTTCATTTGCCAAACACATGTTGTTACAATCGGAGTAAGTTTATTTTGTTACTACTGTTGTTTGGTTGATTGTGTAATCCTTTAATTTGTAGTTTCAATTTGGCGTACACAGGACGTGTTAACCATTGAATAAGCGGCCGCTTTGTGCTCGCAAATAGAAATATATTTGTACGACGACGTATGATGTTGTAATGAGTTCGCTTGGAGTAAACAAGATTCTGGCGAAGGGGAGATTGTTACTTAATATTTCAATACCCCTTTTTGACTGTATATTCGAAAGCTTCGAGGTATCAAGATTGCTTTTTAGTCAAGTGATTGCTAAATCGAGTCCGCGAATTCTGTTTTCAATTAGTACGAAATTGTACCTTTATAATGAGAATATTTAAAGTTTACTTAATATCTCCGTGACATCAACAAAGTCCGTCTAAGTTGTGTTGCAAATAGAGTCAGCGTTCTAACAAAAATCCACGAGCGTAACACTAAAAAAATAAACAGAATCGTGTGAAACCTATGGTGGTTGATATGATCTAATGTCATCAACAATCTAAGAATCGGACAGCAGCTAAATTGCTTGATTACGAGTACATCGGACGGTACATCTCACACCAAAGATAACACTTCAAAGACAAACGGTAATGAATAAATAGGGATACCTATATTCAATTATCTTTTGTTAATATAAGAGTATAGAAATAGTTGGAAATGACGAATAATGATACACATTTCAAGTAAAGCTACATTTGGATACAAATAAAAGATACATTTGCATAGTTTACAATGTTATTAAATATCGTAGTCATACATTAAGTCCTTAGACCAGTGATTCTCAACCACTGTTCCGCGGCACTTTTGTGTGCCGCCAAATTTCAAAAGTGTGCTGCCAAATTTTGCGAATATATAATAATGTTAATATTATTAAATTATATCATTTTAAAAGAAAAATATTTTAAACATGAATATATATTTAAATCCACAAAAAAAAATGTGTAGTATATTTTAGTTTATTTCGTATATTAAAATTTTTTGATAAACTATTTATGCAGTGTGTTGTAGTAAGTAAATAATGTTTATCTTTTTTTTTTGTGTGCCGCCAAATTTTGAAATCGTTAAATATGTGACGCAACAAAAAAAAAAGGTTGAGAATCACTGCCTTAGACATTGTCTACTTTACTTAGACGAGACTTACAATAAACATTAATCAATGTACGCTGTCATTTTAAAATTATAATCAAAGTTGTATTTTAGTATTATTTTAACAATTTTTTCTTCTGACAAATGTTATTGCCTTTTTAAATATATAGTTGGCAATTTGCCGTCTGTTCTTATACTGACCATTGCAATTTGCAGTAACAGAGCTATTTCATTAAATTTTGTTTCAGTTAACGTCTTCAGTGAGCAATTTATTTTGAAAGTACGCTCTTTTTTTTTCTATTGCGAAAAAAGATGAATTATGAAAACGAAAAACAGACGTTAACTTACAAAATTTCATTTTTTTAGAACGAAATTTGTAAGTTTTTTAATAGCAGCATTTTGGCAGACAGATGCTTGGCCTAACCGATTTTAAAGGACTATCAGTTTATCATTAACTATAACAAGAATTTTGTTGTCTAAATTGAAACAATTGATGTAATTAATAATAGTAACAAAGAAAATAATAGTGGAGCAATAGCTACATTTGACGTGATTCTTCAAAAAAAAAAAAAACAGTTCATATAATATTTATAAGGTAGAGAGTTGACATAAAAGTGATCATAAAAGTCAACCCCCCATTTAGATATGAAAATATTTAAAACTTATATTCTATTACAAATTACAAATTATAGGAACACCTATAAACTTTAGTCGTAGCAGCCCTAGAGCATTTCCAGCTTTTAATCGGGCAGTGACCATTTTCCTTAAGAAGGACTGTTCGTCTGTTTATAATAGCCGAAATATTAAAAAAAAGTATCTGAATAAGAGTCGTACAGTCTATAATATATATCAGAGCCTCTGTCTATAAGTAAGGTAGCATCGTTTAAGTTGAAGATAATATAAAAATATATCATTTTCATCAAAAATATAGCATGTTTTTTTTTCTTCAGATTTGCGCAAACAAATTTGATTCGTAATAGACCTGAAATTAAATGTAAATAACATTAATCCGAGATTGGTATAAAAAAAAACATTTTTTCATCGAATCGTTTTCGAGAAGTATCCTGATGTAATTTCACCGAGAAAGCACTCTAATTCAATTCTGACGTCCTAAGTCTATACTTGAGCCAAATGAGGAATCCCGCGACAAATAGTGACCCATTGACCCCTCTTTATTCCGAGCGAAGTTTTTCCTTCGGTGCCTTTAAGCCGGCACAGAAGGCTTTGTTTAAGACCGAGATAACGCCGCCCTCTGATTTGAATTAGGAAATTGAGCTCAAAAATCGTTGCGTCGCATTGAAGCAATTTATTTGTAAATAATGCGGTCCTGGATCTCATTTTGGACGGATTTATGGTGTTCTTAAATTAAATAAATATGTAGAGCCTCAATAACTATATCATAGAAGTCTTATTTGTATATTACAATGGTCTCTAAAACGGGTACCTATGATGCCACAACAGAAATTGATGTCTCACCTACAAAACGCTATGAATCAAAAAGTATTTTTATTTTCAATAATAGACCTGTTTTTTTTAAGAAATTTTATGACCTGGTAACTAAGACCTTTAAGCCATATCTTAATTTAATTTATATTGTTATTTTTATAAAAAATGATAATAGGAGTGAAATTAAATGAAATCAAATGTATGTAGTGCTGCAATCAGACTAAAACTAGTTTTTATAGATTACCCACACCTGGTAAATAAAATGAATAAAAAATCTTTTCATGCTCTTATATTCTTTAGAACGCTTTAGAATTATGGAGGCGACTGTCTTAAAATGATAAAAGAATTTCAGCAACTTAAACTTCCTGCGTAGTGCTGATAAACAATGTGTAGTAAAATCAAGTACGCTCATTTTTCAAATACTATTTACCCAAGAATAAATTCGACCGCTAAATTCGACCGTAACCGCTAACACATAAAGATTATATTCATATTCTGTATATAATTTTCGCTTTTGTTTTGTTCGAACACAATTTGAATCTCTTAGTACAGCTGTCATTTGATTATTGTGTTAATTACTAGTCAACTAAATAACGAGGCTGTCTCGTACGCGATTTTTATCCCTAACTATTAATAGTCCGATGCTGGGTGTACAATAAATCATGGCTCTATGAGGCAATTCCTTTCATAAAGTCTTACTATTCTTCTTCATCGTTCCCTCACTGCTGAGGATCACGGACACATATAATTTTCCTCCACAGTGTTCGATCATGGGTGGCATGAGCCGCATAGTACTACCAACCGCTTCCTTAACCAGATCTAACCACCTGGCTGGCGTTCTGCCCACGGTGCGCTTGCCCTCTATGCAACCCGAAATTATGAGATTCTCTAATTCACGTCTGGGAGACCGCATGATGTGTCTGAAGAAGCTCATAACACGTTCCCGGCAGATGGCCGAGAGTCTTTTTTGGATGTCTAGCTTCCTTAGAATGGATTTGTTAGTTCTCATGGCAGTCCCCGGTAATCGTAGCATCCTCCGCCACACCCACATTTCAAAGGCGTCGATCTTTTTACTACGCGACTTTTTAATACCAATTCGTTGCGTTTTTGTGCTTGTGTAGTGGTTGTGAATAAACGCGCAGCGTGACGTCGCACTGCATGCGCATCATGAAAAGTCTGCCCATCTCTCTCTGGCGCGGTCTAGCTTATGAGTGTTGCTTTTTTTAATGTTTATAAATATGTATAGCGTGGTCTTATTGTATTAGTGTTTTAACATTAAATTATTTTTGTCTAATTATAATTGCATATGTTGATAAAAAATGCTATGCAATAGCTTTACCGCGGCAGTCCCCGAGTGCCACACGTGTTTTTTTTATTTATTTATTAAGTCTATCACAATCAAAATGTTATTTGTATGGTAAAATTATTTTCTTGTCATCGATTTCACGTTCGTATAAGTTAAAAATACAATGATAATTTAACTCGATTCAAAGGAAGTCGAATCGACAGTCCTCGAGCACTAAAATATTTGAAGCATGACATTCGTTCAGTCGAGCATCAAATGTCTCCGCGAAACCAAGATACGAACCAAGAAACACGCAAATTTAGCACTTACGCCACCGACGTAAGACAAGTTAAGCTGCAGCTCGTCAAAGTCACGTTTCCTTTTGTCTTGTTTATTACCAACTCTGGTTCGCTTTCAGGAAATGGTATGTTACGTGTGGCGTTTGCTTTTTGCAAAACAATCGTTCCTTAACTAATTTTAACTTCGAGTCATCGATTTTTCTAAATTGTCTTAAGATTCATACATTGAAGGTATTACTTTTGATGTTTTAAACTCTTGTACATGTTTACTGTTACATGCCTTTGAATATTATTATAACTCTTGAGAGATTATAATGTTATGTAGATAATAATAAACCTTCTCGTCGTTATGTAGACGAGTACATAGATACCTTCAACGTGGTCACCTAGTTCATTATTTTTAGGAAAACCTTGTGCATTATGCAAGGTAGAAGGGAAAAGACCCGCCGACCGGCCACCAAATCGTTGGTCGGATCAGATAACTGCGCTCACTGGACTCTCTGTTGCGAATGCCCTGAGAGAAGCCGAAAACCGAGGCAAATGGAAGCTGATCGTACAAAGAGCCACGAAGGGCTTTCAGGGACACGACCTTCAGCAATGAAGTATTGGACTAAGAAGAAGAAGATGCATGTATGTTAATGTAGGTGATATATTGTAATATATTGCGATCTATATAATAGAAAAGATGGCGAGCTCACGATCCACCTGGTGTTATGTGATTACTGGAGTCCACAGGCATCAACAACATAAATGCTGCAAAGCTCCTTGAGACATGAATTCTAAGTCGCCGTTTTACAGTGTAACGACTGCCTCACCCTTTAAGCCAAAACGCATTATTGTTTGACGGCAGATAAGTAGGCAGGGTGGTGGTACCTACCCGTGCGGGCTCACAAGATCCTCTAAGATTATTTGATACTACGCTACAGCTACAAGAATGGAAACTGAAAAATACCATAACCATTTCTTTGATGTACCTACATAATAGTAATGTTTAAATTGATAATATTAACGATTCGAACACGCTTCGATCGCCATTTTGCTTAATGGTGTTGCAAAGTAATTGTGCAGTTTTATCTGTTAAGCAAGATACCGTTACAGACCGCAGTGCTCATATTGAGACCTGACCTCTTATCGCCAGATGGGCGAGCAGCATTCACTACATTAACGTATAAGTTCCCAACTGAACACCAGAGCGAAAACGCATTTTTACATTTAGGTCATTAAAAGTATTGAATTTTGGTCGATTAGCTTCTTCAAACTTGGCTTGTGAAGAGTATTAAGCGGTAGACAGCGGCTTGGCTCTGCGCCTGGCATTGCTGACGTCCATGAGCGACGGTAACCACTTACCATCAGGTGGGCCGTATGCCCGTCTGCCTGCTCGGGCAATAAAAAATATAATCGAATAGTTGAGTTTCAGCTTATCTGCATTAGTTTAATGCTGCACATTCAAACAAAACAAAGGCGAGCTCTAACGAGCTAAACAAGCCGCAATCGATTACACCGAGCGTGCATGTGTTCTAGACATTAAGTGGCCGCGAGAGCGGCAGCGGAAGTTGCCGGTACTACGAGACTCCAACTTTATAGTTTAATGGATATTTGAGTACAGAATTAAAAACTATGTTCCCATTGGAACACTTTGTTTTTCATTGAGTTGTTTCCGCTTCGATTGCACGGTGTAATCGAAGTTTAACTATAACGTTCCTATGTATAATTTCCATTAAAGTTTATAGTATTGGTTCTCCGCTTTTGAACTGGTGGTAGGACCTCTTGTGAGTCCACGCGGGTGGGTACCACTGCCCTCCCTGTTTCTGCCGTGAAGCAGTAATGCGTTTCGGTCTGAAGGGTAGGGCAGCCGTTGTAACTATGTGTACGTGGGTGTACCGGAGGGACGCCGCCCCGTAGGAAGGCCCAAGCACCGCTGGTCTGACGCTGTGGAAGGAAATTTACGTGAGCTCGAAGTGTCGGACTGGCAAGGTGTTACGCATCGCCGGGATGAATGGCAAAGCTTATTGTCGGAGGCCAATACCCACTTCGGGGTCATAGCGCCAGCTCAGTAGTAGTAGTAGTAATTTTGTTGATTGATTTATTAATTATTTCTATTACATATCAATTTAAAGATTTGGGACATCCGAATCGAATTAATTACCAGAAAAAAAGAGAATATCTAAATGTCATGTACCTTGAAATTCTTGTCATATGTTTTCTGTTTTTGCACCAATTCTATGAACAAGGTCGCGAACCACCTGGCTTAAAAGAATTAATGCATAATGAAAACATATTATTATGTCTTATATTTAATGCACGGTTTCTTCGTCTGAGATACACGTCTAAGAACAAAACATGAAGAAATATAATACAAATAGATATCGGAATGGGAAATTAAAAAATAATAATAATCGGTTGTCTGTAAAATCGATTTACGGACGAGTTTTACGTGTTATCGTCACAAAGAAGAAACATTTATGAAAAATTTAATGCTTATCATACTTTATGAATTGAATTATTGTCACTGATTTTTTCATTATCACTACATAGTACAAAACAAAGTCGCTTTCTCTGTCCCTATATCCCTATGTATGCTTAAATCTTTAAAACTGCGCAACGGATTTTGATGCGGTTTTTTTTAATAGATAAAGTGATTGAAGAAGTAGGTTTATAAAATATGTATAATAACATCCATTAAATAGTGGAGAAATCAATAATAAATTATAGTTTCCGAAGCGAAGCGAGGGCTGGTCGCTAGTTTTGTATAAAAAGGAGTTAATTAAAAATTACATTTTATTCGACAAATTATTATTAACGCTTGAGCCGATCGTGCCTCTCTATCGCTTGTTCCGCGCTCTCGCTTGCACACTCAGGCTCAGGCGGAACGTGACACTTTTTTGTGCGTGCAGTGTTCATTGATTTATAAAACGTTATCACGTCATAAGCACGAGATCACAATATTTGAATCACTTTATAAACGCTCAATAGAACTTAGCTCCGAATATATAAATAGTAGAATAAAAATCTAGGTAGCCTTCGCTTTGAATTAACAATATGTAACCATATGTGTGCGTGTGCACGGAAATCCTTTTGTTCTCATCTCGAGGCAGATGCTTAATTACTTAAAGAGTTCGTGTGTTTAACTGTTTAATCGACGAAATCTATACAAGCTCCGATCCGATCGAAATTCAACTTAATTGTGCTGGCACGACAGTTCTATTTCGTTGAAATCAGACGTCTATTTTACTAACGCCGAAATCTATTGATCTCTTTGTTCACAGAAATATAATGTTGACTTTCAAGAAGATATGTCTGTGTGTGGAAATTTTTTAATAGCTCTTCTGATAAGAGTCGTTTATATTTCTGTATAATATGGAAGAAGTATCCCCCGATGGCGGATACTACGAAAGTGTTGAAGAAATGAGGTCTTTTTTGCCACGTACCATCCGGCTATGGAATGAGTTCTCCTCCACGGTGTTTCCCGAGCGCTATATCCTTCTTCAAAGCAGGCTTGTGTAGAGTATTAAGCGGTAGGCAGCGGCTTGGCTCTGCCCCTGGCATTGCTGAAGTCCATGGGCGCTGGTAACCACTCACCATCAGGTGGGCCGTATGCTCGTCTGTCTACACTGCCTACAAGGGCAACAAAAAAAATACAGAAAAGAAGACATTCAACAAAGATGTACATACATATATCGATTTAGTTTATATTTATCTTTCAGCCCACAGACTTCCACCGCTGGACATAGGCCTCAGTCAAGCTTCGACACAACGGCTGGATCAATGCAGCCTGCATCCAACGGATTCCCGCAATTTTGTTGACTGAATAAAATTAAAATTACATTCACGTTTATCACTAAGAACACTCCAGAACGATTTTTATGTGCAATAAAAATCACAATCTAAACGATATATTTTTTGTACGAATGCCACCCCTAAATAAACTCAGGGGTGATAATATAAGGAACAAACCCTCGTAAAAAATACATGTCGGTAATTTATTTTACGCTCCATAAAATACTATAAGATAAACAAGACAACGATAAAAATATGGAAACAAAAAAAAAATTTTTTTTTTAACTATTTTTAAAAGCTTTTTTCGTAAAGTGTGCCCTGAGCGACTAGCTTGAAGTACAGAAGTCGAAAACTGAAATAACAAAATTTGTGAACTTTGACAAACACTGAATTGCTGTTCGTTAGTCTTGCTAAAACTCGAGAACGGCTGGACCGATTTGGCTAATTTTGGTCTTGAATTATTTGTGGAAGTCCAGAGAAGGTTTAAAATGTAGATAAATATGAAAATACTCAGAATTAAATAAAAATAACAATTTTGTTTTTCCTTTGATGTGTCCCCCGCCGGACGGATACCTTTGTTTGTTTTAAGTTTCTTTTATACGAAAGCTTAGTTCTTTTATGTATCGATTGAGGTACTACGAAGTCTGCCGGGTCAACTAGTGATTAATATAAAAAACGAAATAACTGCAGCAACGTACCCCGTTCAGAAGCGAAGTGAAGATTGTGAAGACAAACGTGATGATGTAACGGTTTGTTTAGCGAGTTCAACTTCTATATAGTTGGACGATCACCATGGATTTCTCGAATACGAGAGATGATGATGTGACGGAGTCCATCGATATTACAAAGTGCCTGCCATCATCCGCCTTAAGATACGATTTTAAAGTTTAGCTTAAAAGCTTTTTTATTCCTAATATTGGTTAACGAGCTCATGGTCTATCTGATGTTGCCCCTACGGCAGAAATAGGCAAGGTGGTGGTGGCGTGTGGACTCGCATGACGCCCAGTGAAATTGTACTATAGAGCAGCTGTCCCACTTTTTTTTTTACGGGGCTTAAACCGTAGTGTTGCTAACACTGGCCCTAGCAAGAGCAGTGCTTTGCAGAATCTATCACCGGATCGGAAACGCGACCCACTGAGAAGATCCGGCTAGAAATTCAGTGGGCTGCTGTCCCACTTTAA
The DNA here is from genome assembly GCF_003987935.1 of Bombyx mandarina. The sequence continues at coordinate 4,659,510 of NW_021011490.1, read as the reverse complement.
CAGTAAACCGTAACTGTTTTGAAGTAGCAAATATATAGGATGATTTTACTAACTCAATATGCTCCACAACTCAGCCTAACAGCTGCAATAAAAAAATTAATTTATGAATGGCCATACTAACAGCGTTTTTAACACATCACTTGGTACTCGAATACATAAAATTTTCACTTATTTCCGCGACAACAAATTCCCTCAGCCCCATCGTGACAATATAACGCGTAATCTGACTTCCCTGAGTAAAACGTTAACCCCGGTTCGATCCCCGAAACAATAATATTTGAGTGCGAAATAAAATAACATCTTTATTGGTGTGTAGTTGACGCCTAAATGCTGTTTTGCGAGGGTGGTTGGTGTCTTTTAGTATGAATTTGTCGGACGGAAATTCTTTGAGGCGAATCGATTCGAATTACATATTAGGAAATCAAAGTACATATTCTTAAGAAGATTCATTCTTATATCTATAAACTATGTAGTTCATTAATGAAATGAAACAAGGGTAAAAGGGTGAAGTTTACATACCTTTATTTATGTCGGATGAGTAATACATAATAATATAATTTCGACGATGACAACCCCGCAATGAGTATCAAGGTGTGACAGTGATGTCAGACAAAGAATTTTGTCAAATGAAGATTGAAGAAAAAAGGCCGTATATTTTGTAACTTAAAATTAGAAATTGTTAAGAAGATTACAAAAGGACACTCTGTTCTAATTTAATGACCCGATTCCACTTTTAAATATTTTATAGGTTTACCAGTTATGTTCCCCTTTCAAATTTAAAATGTATCTACTGTACTTCTGGACGTTAGACATAAATCATCTTGAGTCTATTCAAGGTTTTCGAATTGTTCGAGATTGAGTGGAAACACAAGTGAATTCATTCAACTATATGTATAGAATAAACAATAAATTTTGAGGCTTTTGTAATCAAGAAAACTTAAAATTTTGATGATTAAAGCCACTACAATACTAACCTGATCTATACAATACAAAAACGAACACAAGATATTAATTTGAAATTCATTTAACAGATAGAGTTGAACAAATAGAAGAAGACTGGAAGTTGTCCGGTAAGCACAAAGAAAACTTCAGCAACTAACTAATGAGTTGCAGCTAACAACTAGGAAAACGAAACAGGAACTCAACGAGAACTTCAGTTCGGATTTAATCAATTAAATTCATTACCTCTCGGTTCGATTTTTTTTAAAAATCGTAGTAGACAAGCGAATTCATGAAATTATGTAAGCGCAAACGGATTCCCATTTTTACACGCTTTATATTAGCTTCAATTGTATGTATGTTTGTATGTTTGTAACTGACTCCTTTAGACGCGATTTCGACCCACTTTAAGCGGCCAGATTTCATTCAAACTTTGTAGATTTATCGAGGACCGATGGCAATACACTAATTTGATAAGATTATTCCATTATTCAATTTGCATAATAAGTTATTTGCCAATTTATATAATTTTTATCTATAGTCGATAAGGCAGGAATTGATGTTAAAGTATTTAATAGTTTTACAAATACGCTTTTATGGAAAATTTAATTAAAAATGAAAAATAAATAATAGTTAAAAAAAACTAAAAAACATGCCTATATAAAATTCAACTAAAAATAGAAAATTGTTAAATTTTAATATATTTAAATTGAAAATAGTGTAAAAATGTATATTTTATTTTAAAAAAAGCGTGGGGTGCTTTTTAAGATATTATTGAATTAATAATTCTTCTACTCATATCTGTCAGAAAAATATTTATAACTAATAAAACCATGCACCCCACGCTTTTTTTACAATAAAATATATTTTTCTTTACACTATTTTCAATTTAAATTTATTAAAATTTACTTTCTATTTTTAGGTGAATTTTATATAAAGCGTGTTTTTTAGTTTTTTTAAACTATTATTTATAATGACAGTTTGTTTATAAGTAATAAATCGCATCTTTAGAATTGAAGCGGCTCAACTAAAAATTTTAAGAAAATTAGTTTTATACTTCGAACGACTTAAAACATGTATCCTATCAGTTTATAAAATTAAACAGTCTCTCTCTTTTAGTCTAGAATATGAGTGTTGAACTCCCTAATAATAATTACAATAAATAATAATGTTAATTTTAAATCCCCAGCGAAGCGGGCGAGTACGGCTTGTATGTTATATTGTTTTAAAAAGAAGAGTAAAAACAAAAGATTTTTTTTCCTTTTTTTTATTGCTTAGGTGGTTGGATGAGCTCACAGCCCACCTGGTGTTAAGTGGTTACTGGAGCCCATAGACATCCACAACGTAAATGCGCCACCCACCTTGAGATATAAGTTCTAAGGTCTCAAGTAAGTTACAACGGCTGCCCCACCCTTCGAACCGAAACGCATTACTGCTTCACGGCAGAAATAGGCAGGGTGGTGGTACCCACCCGCGCGGAGTCACAAGAGGTCCTACCACCAGTAATTACGCAAATTATAATTTTTGCGGGTTTTTATTTTTTTTTATTTTTATTACACGATGTTATTCCTTCACCGTGGAAATCAATCGTGAACATTTGTTGAGTACGTATTTCATTAAAAAAATTGGTACCCGCCTGAGATTCGAACACCGGGTGCATCGCTCAACACGAATGCACCGGACGTCTTATCCCTTAGGCCACGACGACTTCAGAACTTCAGACTTTTTACGCTTGTTGTTGTTGTATTTATTAGTTATTGTCGATTCTCAGCTTATGTACATATTCGTCTAAGATACTTAGATAGATATGAGCATCTTCTATATTTCTGCCGCTAAGATTGACCGTATCGAGGTTAGAAAAGTAACTATTACAATGACATTGAAAATACATTTTTTGTCTTAGTATTATTTATTTTATAATAGTGTTATACTATTATTTTACGTCGTAAAGTAGGCTTAAAAAAGTGATAAGTCATAATTAAACAAGTGATAATTTGCAATAGGACTTGCAAAAACGCTAAAAGCTTAGAGGAAAAAAAGCATATTTTTCAGGATACAAAATAGAGTATTCTTTGCTAGAGTAGGTAAACGCGCGACCTCTCGGATAAAATTGTTAAAATGTAAATTGCGATTCTCAACACACGACGATAAATTGAATTCATTTGGCGATAATTAATTGATTGGCTTCATTTCAGCCAAAATTCGTGTATGGTATCTGCATTGATTTTCCTGTGTCGTACATATATTTCGTTTGGTCTGGACATGTATAAATTGAGAACAAAATCATTAAATGAACCGAAAATGTCAATACAGATTATGACTGTGAAACATTTACAAATTCCCACATATTAGATTTCAAAACAATGTAGCTTAGCTTTTTTTCAGTACGAATATTTTGGGGTACCCTATTCCACTCAATATTCATATGAGAAATCATAATAATATATTTATATACGTAACTACCGGTACTAGTTAAGGGTAAATTGGGCACCAAGATACGATCAAAAGTGGTAGCGAAATCTTAGACGAGGAATTAGAATTTAAAATAAGGTTGTATTCAAGTACGGTAGTGCGTAAAATGTATTGACATATTTATCGTTATTTAAATACGCCCTATTTAAATAACGATAAATATCAGAATCAGAATGATAAATACTTGCAAGTTATAGGCAAGAGGCATCAAATAGTATATAAATGATTTGAACTTGAAAATTCCCAAATTTAATTTGGGTACATCGAACGATTTTGGGTTGTCTATAAATTTTAGAATTTCAGACATCGACTTTATGTGTCGAGGTGAAAGGCAACATATATTGCGACCTTAAACTTTAGTAACCGTTTGGTATCAGGACAAGGGGAGAGCTATTGTCCTGTGGTGACTATTGAAACTCATAGACATCGTAACTTGAACGGCTCCATTGGAATATGAGGATGACTAGTAATATATTTCAATCTATACTTGAGAGTACGAACGCACAAATACTTCACGGTAGAAAAATATGTAAAGAAAAAGCTTTTTTATGTAATTTTATATAAAAAACATTCCAGTATTTTTTAAAAAGATTTTTTTTTATATAGATTGACTGAACTCTCTGTTATTGAGAAAAAAGACGAATTCAGTTTTATTTAATTCAAGAATACTGTGTAAAATAATTTGTGGAAAATAAAGGCTTTAAGTGTTGTTTTCTTAATATTGTACAGAAAACGCAATCACTGAAGTATTTTATTATAGCTTAACCACTTTTAGAATATTCCATATCATTATATATATTATATATATGATTGGTAATAACCATCCCTGTAGGCGAATAATATGCTCAACAGCAATGATACGAATATATTAAGCTAAGATTAATATTAATTTTATATCTCTTCCGGATTCCTTTAATTTGAAAATCTACATTTCAAACAAAAGCGTAGGTAATTAAATTTTGCTAACAATGTTCAAATCCTACCATTTCTATCATATCGCTTCGAACATTCAGTAAGCGGGAAAAATTATGATATAAAAATTATACAAACAAAAAAGAAAAAAAAAAAAACAGGAAGATTGTTTGAATATTAATCGTCATGGGAAACGACTGCTTTTCAAAGGATCAATTACTTAATTAGTGTTTGTTGAATCTGACATCCTCGCAGCGAATCCTCAAAGGAAGTGTCTCGTTAGAAATTCGTAAGTTTCTGGAAGGAATTAAACTCAAAATTTACCTGATGAGAAATTTCGGTAGCCGTAATTACTGTATTTTTTTTATTCTGATGCCACGCAGCAAATGTGCCTTCCCTTTGTATGGGTCCTAAAGTTGTCCTTTCAGCAACGACCCTTAGGTGTTCTTTTCTAAGGCCCAATATCCAATTAATACAGATGCACAGTAAAAGGTTGATGCGATAATATTTCTTACCCATTCCAACACGTATAGTTGAAGTCGCTATGAAACAGTGCTTGCCCTTTACAGCAATATCTACTCCTGCGCACTCAGTCCTACCACCAGTTAGTTGGCCTGAATTATTGAACGGGTTTCGTGATTTATATTCCTCTACAATGTCTGTAGAGGAAACATCAACATCATCAACAAAACATGACGTGTTTTCGATGATCTTTCAACTCTGTAATCTTTCGGTTCCAAGTTCATTTTATGTTTTGATATAAAATTTTGGAATAAGTATTGAATAGCACTCTGTGCTACGATAGTTGCAACTTGCCTGAAACAACAAGATACCCGACTGTGACTTTTTTTTTTCCTACCTATGCTGATAGCCTTGAGAGGCTATTTCAGCTTCGCCCTAACGTTTGTAGGTGAGCTTACGGGGCTCAAACCTGACGACGATGCTAACACGAACCCTAGCAAGAGTCGTGCTTCGCAGAATCTACCACCGGATTGGAAACGCGACCCACTGAGAAGATCCGGCGAGAAACTCAGTGGGCTGTGTCTGAGAGTTAATTTACTCGTCGAGCCCTTCGTCGCAAGCGACGGGTTCGACGAAAACGGTGACCGGAACGACTGTGACTATTATCGCATCAAAAACGTGAAGTATCCTTATTCAGTGACTTCATAAAACTACATAAAGAAGTGTTTTTGAAATATTATTGGAATTTACGCGGTTTTAGTATCATATCGATGGTCTACTACTAAATCATCTAACTACTAATTAATAACAAAAACAACCTTTTTCTCGAAAGATTGGAACATTTTTCTCACAATTATAAGAACATATTTTGTATTATTCAGTAACATTTATTACCTAAAATGTAATTTGATTTTTGCTAGCTCACCTCTCATCGAATAGTATTGTCAATTTGTATATTATTTTTGATATTGTAAGATCTCATGGATCAGTACATCTGCGTGTATTTATAACTGTGTATATTGTTTAGTTTTGAAGAGTAGGCAGTCATTATTCCCCATTGTTGAGACTACTATCGAAGCCCTGTAGATTAATTTAATTTCGTAAATGTTCTGTTTTAGTTTATCGTGTAGTAATAAATTGTTTTGACCATACTAAATATATACGAAATGAAGCAAAACCTCGCAACCTATTACATCGTAAAAGAAATTCAATAATACGATCAAAACAAGAAACTTTGTCTAATACTTAAACAATTTTCAACAAAAAGGAACATTTGTTCATTACCATAATACGAGGCACTATAAAAATATTATTCGTTCACTTTCTTGGAAAACTACGAACGCGGTTGCGAGCTCCGAGCTTTTTCGCAGGTACCTTTCTTTAGGTTGTTACTTTGGAATTTAATATACACGAAAAATCTGGGCATTCCAAAATCCGAAGGTCCGTATTAATTCCAACTTTGAAGTATCTTTTGCACTGTAAAAAGGTATTATATTTTCTACACTGTTTATTACTTTATACGTTGGTTTGGAAAATAGAAATATGATTTTAGTACCGTCTATTTGTTATTTATATGGAAAAATTGAGCGTTGGCTTGCTTGACCAGCTTTCGCAGCCCATATCTTCCCTTTAAGAAATCAGGTCGAAGTTCTTATCAAGATAGTGTTTTATTCAGCTTTCTTCTTTTATCGCTTAGATATTTGGACAAGCTCACAGCCCACCTGGTGTAAAGTGGTACCGGAGCCCATAGACATCTACAACGTAAATGCCCCTCTCAACTTGAGATATAGTTACAACGCTGCCCCATCCTTCAAACCGAAACACATTACTGCTTCTCGGCAGAAATAGACAGGGTGGTGGTACCTACCCGTACGGACTCACAAGTGGTCCTATCAACAGTTATTATGCAAATTATAATTTTGCGGGTTTGATTTTTATTAAACGATGTTATTTCTTCACCGTGGAAGTAAATCGTGAACATTGGTTAAGTACGTGTTTAATTAGAAGTGAGAGTGAGCTGAGAGCTCACGATTCTCTATTCACGATATCTTCTTTTACCGAATACCACATTTTCACAACCATGTAAAAGTCTATCTTAAACATAAACCCGAAATCGTATATCCATGATTTATCGTCTACAAAAATAACCGTTACTATAAATACGTAGAATATAACTGTTCACCCTACAAACTCCGCCTATAAATATTATAGGCACATAAACTCACACACTATGATATTGATAATAAAAATTCCTATCCCGACTGCGGGGGAATCTCTTAGAACTATGAGTGAAAAGACTTGTGGAGGGATTTCATTTTTCATAGATTGTCCACGAGGTTGGGTGTAGGTTTGATAAAAGCATTTATGATTACAAATATGAAGGTGAAAATTGTTTACCATCCTTCGTATATATCGACAAATCTAATAGCACTAGAACTTTTGAAGGAAGACGACGACTTATTTTAGGTCAAAGGATGTTTTCTATGGAGTTTAATCTAGAAATTTCTGGAACATGATTCCTAAATTTCGAACAAGTGACATCTCTGATATGCTTATTATAAATGTTAAATGATGATGTTTAGTATCCAACTTATGACATCAAATTTTAATTGCACGTTTTATATATACTCTATTCCAATTACGAAGTCCCTTTTGACACATCTTAGAATGTAACTCTTCACGTTTCGCATCATTTGAAATAATAATCATTTTTTGTTCATGGTCGTAAAAATAATTAAAAAAATACACAGTCAATGTAAATCATTATACAATTAATTCACACACACGATAACAAAATATAACATCTATCAAGTGGAACTTCGTAATTGGAATAGACTATAGTGAGTCACGAAAGCATAAACTAGTAACGCTTTATTGGTTTTCACTATATGTTCTATAAATTTTAATACTGCAAATTTATTAATAATTAAAAAGGCGACAGAAATAGAGCCTTTTGATAAAAAATAGATCCGTAACGCGCTATTTAAAACTAAACTGCGGTAGGCGGACAGATAGCCAGACAAGGGTTCTGATCTTTCCTCGGATGAATGATCCTAAAAAGTTGTTAAACATTTGTTACATAGATTTACGGAAATTTTATTAATTACCAAATAATGAGTAGCCTCTGGGTCTGAAAAATACGGTCATTGTGTTCGTAAATAACGGTGCCGTAAGAAACCCACAGACCCGAATGGGAGCCACCATCCTACCTGTTTCAACTACGATGCTGTGATGGGTTTCGATTTGAAAAGTGGGAGTGCCGCTATACAACGCAGTAGAGACCGTGATCTCCAAAAACTAAATTCTACTGAAACATCGTACCTGCTCTCTGAAACGATATTCGTTCAAGTGATTCTTTCGAGTTAATAGTAGTACTGTGGGAAGGTAGATATTTCTATCGTTTACATTCCACAGTCGGGATCGCCTTTCGTGTTTTTAAATTGTGTAAGTGCCGAGAGCCAAGGATTTAGATTAAATATTTTCATACAAATAGGTCTGGAGTTATTTTATTTCAAATAGACACTAAATATTATCCTCCGAAAAGCTATTTTGTAACGTAGACGACCAGACGTTTTGTTTGCTGAAGGATGTTCTTTCATCTTGGAAGCTGGTCAAAAGCATGTACCCTAGTATACGTAAACGTATGCACATATTACATATCGTCGTTGTCAATTCAAAATCTGCTATGTGCAAATACTCTATTTTGAATTAATGAGTAAAAACATTTTTGTATAAAATTTTATATTATTAAGAAGATAAACTTTTAAGAACTATATCAAATGAAAGCTATAGATAAATATTAAACCTATAGACACAACAGTTTTTTTATACGGTAGATAGGGCTGTGAACTATACGAAAAGGCCAAAAAGTAAAAATCTCAAAAAGTGCACATAACAGATTTTGGTTCGACAACGACGATATGCAGAATAACTTTTTGTTTAAGGAAAAAAATCCTTTTTCGTCCCGAATTTTTTAACGAAGAACTCTGAATTATCACTTTTTTGTTTTTGTAGTTTTTTATGTATTCTAAATCCTAATCCTTTTATGCTAAGAGGTAAGAGCCAACTGATAAGAACCAAATGCGTTTTCCTTTAAACAATTTGACTATTGTTTCGAGAAAAAAAAAAGCAGTTATTGGAACAAAAATCAATTATCAAACGCTGTAAAGCCGCTGGTTAAAATCCTTAAAACAAGCGTGATCGCCGGACCACCTTCCCTTGGGTGGAGATGATAAGAGACGCGCATCGCATCAAACGCCCCACCTGATCTCCGTCTCTAAAGCCCTTTTTAATGGCTAGTCAAGATCGGGCACAGGGTGTTCAGTAACAGAAGGTATTAATTAGTTAGTCCAGCGGTGTATGTTGAAACACATTCTCCTCGACTCATAGTGTGAGCGCAAGTCCGGAAATTTCCGTAGTATGTCCAACAGACCTTGCAAACAAACAATTTAAACTACATATTAACTAGCTACAAAAATATCAAAACGAAAATTATTTGTAGAGAGATACCGTAAATTGTCGAAATCAAAGCAAGCGATGTGTAAAATAAAACTGCTAGAATACGAGTCGTCTGTAATTCGAAAACATTTATTCAGTTCAAAACTGAATTTTTAGCCAAATCCCATATAAGTTCGGAAAACATTTTAAAACATTTTACAGGCACCAATAAAAACAATGGCGTATAACAATGATTCCGATAGTTTTACTGCCAAACTATATGATGCAATAATTCAAGCCGAGAATGCAACTGTTGGAAAAGTCGAGTAAACTACTAGATCTGGCCCAAGTTCTGAAGTAGTTCGGCTGACTTGTGAGGCGGTTTGGTAAATTTTAGTATGAGATGAAGTAATTCCCAAGTTTCCTTGCAGTTTCAGCCACGGCTCAATGGTGCGCCACATAAAGGGTTTAAATGAAGACGACGAAGACTTTAGTCCGGGTACAGAAAAAAATATGTATATTATTATAAATTTAGTACATATGAATAGTATATCGCTCTGAAAGAAGATTGGGTCTAACGGATAAGACGTACGGTATATTTGTATCGAGCGATACGACTTTGTCGATACTAGAATCCAGCAGGCAGGTACCTACCAATCTAGTGAAATAGGTACGTATTTATCACATGTTCACAGTGACTTACACGGTAAGGAATAATATCACGTAATAAAAATCAATCAACACAAAAATTATAATTTGCGTTATTACTGGTGGTAGAGCTTCTTGTGAGTCCGCACGGGTAGGTACCACCACCTTGCATTGCCTTCTGCCCCAAAGTGGTAGATAATAACTTAGCTTTGCCCCCGGCATTGCTGAAGTCCATGGACGACGGTAACCACTCACCTTCAGGTGGGCCGTATGGTCTGCTTGTAAGGGTAATAAAAAAAATCGTTTCGATGTAAAGAGCGAGAGTGAGGCAAATTGAGAATTAGAACTCATGTCTCAAGACGGGTGCCAGCATTTACCTTGATGATGTCTATGAGCTCCGCTACCTACTCAGCACCAGGTGGACTATGAGCTCGTGCACCCATCTAAGCAATAAAAAAATATGTTTGTCTCCCAGTTCTTTTTCTACAAGCCACTTTTCTTTTAGATATATTGTCGTCATCATCAGCCGATATTTGATCAGTGCTGGACCAAGTATCGCGACAAAGATCGTTCTAACGTCTGCCCGCGGCGATACTCGCAACATTCATCAAGTCATCAGGTCTAATTGCTTACACATCCACTCAACAATTCTTGGTCTCACCGACCGTCTATTCTGCGAGGTTTGTTGTGCCTACTGCCACTTTAGTTCAACAATTATACGTTTTGTTATCCTGCGGACTTCTTCATTCCGATTCAATCACGCACGCTAACATTGACGCTTGCCTATTGTGCTTTCGATTGCCTTAGACACTCTGATTAGGCTTATTTTATTATATACGCTGAAGTTGTATTCATACTTGTATTATTTACCGTTAATTCATTCATTCTTATTCATTTTCATTGTTTGTAGTTATTTAAAGACATGGCTTATGTAAAAACATGCTAAAAAACATAAAAATTATATTTCATTTATAACAGAAATAAATNGCTTGCCTATTGTGCTTTCGATTGCCTTAGACACTCTGATTAGGCTTATTTTATTATATACGCTGAAGTTGTATTCATACTTGTATTATTTACCGTTAATTCATTCATTCTTATTCATTTTCATTGTTTGTAGTTATTTAAAGACATGGCTTATGTAAAAACATGCTAAAAAACATAAAAATTATATTTCATTTATAACAGAAATAAATCTAGGACCAACCCGCAAACGTTTTAACAAAAATTCGTCAAGTTTTCCCTTTAAAGACCCCCAAAAATGCAAGAAAAATGTCAACGGATATACTGAGCCTAAGTTTATTACTGATAGTCTGCTCATTTTAGTAGACTCATCACGTAGCCGAACCCTTTTTCTTGGCACTAACCATTATCTTAATTCAGTCTGACTAAGGATTAATCTCACTCAACAAATGTTGTAATAAGGAGAACTGACCAGGGTCGCCGTTTGGTTTAGATTTGGGGGTTAAAAAATATCAACCATTCAATTATATATTTTTGGTGAAGTCAGCCGATTTCAGCTTGGGAGTGATGTTAACTTCATAATATACTCCATAATATAGCTGTTACATAGCTCTGAATAAAATACATAAGAAATGTACATTGAATGACTCTAGGCTATGATTTTGCTGCTGTATTACCAGAAAAGCATACGAAACCAGAATGATTACAGCTAGATCCCGAAAACCGAACATCTTTCTGAAAGGTACCCACTCAGTCCGGTCGAACCATTTCTAGTCAAATGGTTATACATCATTACCCTGAACGCTTCGGTGGCTTAGATTAAGAGACTTGGTAACTTCGTCCTCTGGTTTCAAATAAGTGACTTCATACTTTAACTCTGTGTGTGGTAGTGATTTGTTAGGTAGTGAGTAGTGTGATTAGGTAGTGGTAGTGGTCTGTTTGGTAGTGATTACGTAGTAGTCCTTACTAAGTTTTCACACAGTTAAAGCTTTTTACGTAAGCACAATGAGAACAGAAGTTGATTAATTGTAGGTTCAATAACAAAGCCATTGGACTTCAAAATTGTAGTAGACCTTTGTATTAGGTAGCGTCGTGTGTCTTACCGTGGTTGTCTTTTCATTAAGAACCATTATTTTTGGCTCTGTTTTGTACGTAGATTGTGACTTTTTCTTTAAATTGAACGTGTGTGATATATTCAGGAAATTAAATAAATAAATAAATAATAAATAAATATTTACTAACAATCACGCCACGTTAACTGGTCCCGTGATAAGTTCGTAAAGAACTTGTGTTACAGGTACCAGATAACGGAAATAAATGTAAGATTTTTTATTATACACATACATATATTGTTTAATATACATCCATAACCCTGGCAAAGACATTTATATTTACCATACAAATATCTTCCCTTGGCGGGATTCGAACCCGCGACCCTCTTGTGTAGTGACCATGTCACTTACCACTACACAAGACGGCGGCCGTTAAAATTAAAAAATTTAAAATAAAAATATCGCTAAANAATAAATGTAAGATTTTTTATTATACACATACATATATTGTTTAATATACATCCATAACCCTGGCAAAGACATTTATATTTACCATACAAATATCTTCCCTTGGCGGGATTCGAACCCGCGACCCTCTTGTGTAGTGACCATGTCACTTACCACTACACAAGACGGCGGCCGTTAAAATTAAAAAATTTAAAATAAAAATATCGCTAAAACCAGCTTCTTTGAAAAGTCTCTGAGTACAGCCTCTGTCTTAACTAGTTACTATTCTCGCTCCATACTGCATTAAGCAAAGAACACCGAAAGTTCTAGACGAAAAAACTTTATAATCCATTGAAGGTTTCGTAGAATAAGGTTTGGAAGTAATGTTTCTTTATAGACGTAGTACTTACACAAATATTTTACCAAATTGTATTGTTTACTTCTTGAAGTACCACAACTTTACTTGGTAAAGCAAATAAACTGTAGTTTTTATTTCGTTTTTTTTTATGCAGACTTTAAAATATAGCCTTAAGGTAAATTTTTTTGTAAACTCGAAACTTCTTATCACTAAATCACGAGCCGTTTTTTCCCATTTTTGATGGTTAAAAGTTCAAAAAAGAATATTATATTTCCAAAAGCCGAAATTTTAATAATAATATTATTATGTGAGATGTGTTCCGTAAATCACAAAGAGTTTATCCTCATATGTCATAGTGTGAAATGTTGCGAACTCTGTGGCCTCTGATAACTACTTAACAACGCGTGGGCCATCAGCTTGTATAACCATATTTGGCAAAACATATGTATCAGAAAATACACCACCTTTATCAGAAAGGCGTTATTTTTCTCGCTTATTATTTATACATAATATGTATAGATAGTCATATAATATATTGTACATAACATTTTTTTATATATTTGATTAAAATTAACTTTTTTTTTTATTGCTTAGATGTGTGGACGAACTTACAGCCCACCTGGTGTTAAGTGGTTACTGGAGCCCATAGACATCTACAAGAGGTCCCACCACCAGTAATTATGCAAATTATAATTTTGCGGGTTTCATTTTTATTACACGATGTTATTCCTTCACCGTGGAAGTCAATCGTGAACATTTGTTGAGTATGTATTTCATTAGAAAAATTGGCACCCGCCTGAGATTCGAACACCGTTGCATCGCTCAACACGAATGCACCGAACGTCTTATCTCTTAGGCCACGACGACTTGAATAGTTTAACTAATAAACTAGTTTAATTAAAATAACTAGTTTAATTATTATAACCATACATTTTCGTATAGTTTACTTTTATTTAAAATTAAAATATACTATGTCGCTTTGTCTTTAATTTACTGGAAACAATCTTTAAATATTTGAGCTCGCCTTTTCACATGTTTTTTAAATGTTATTAATTATTATTCTGTCTATGGACAATAAATAATATAGATTCCCAAGAGTCGTATAGGTCTCTGAGTACGTCGTAAAATTCCAAAGAATCAATTCGACTTAACGAAAGTTACTTGAAATCAGAACAAAATTTTAATTACTATGAAGTTCTCATAGACATCCACAAAGGCAGTGTCAAGTTGTGAATGCTGCTGGCGCACAGTGGGTCGATACTATGATTTTAGTGACTTAGGGACCAATTTTGCTTTTTTTCATTTTTCTTTATGTAGATAGATAGAGCTCGTTAATCTCAATAATAATTGTTTTAGGCAAAAATTACAAAAACTTTATAGTTTGGTCAGAAAACGGTGTTTTGTGATTTTTTTGTATGGAGCGGGTCACATTAAATTAAATTCCTGCTAAGTACCGCGAGGTCCCGCTTTGAAACTTTATTTTCCTTACACCTTGTCTAGTCTACTATCATCTGATGCTATGAACATGTGCATAAAGTTGCAACTCTGCCAAATAAATGGATCGAAAAAAATGAATAAATACATAGAATAAAAACCTTTTTTTTTTTTTTCGTAAGTGCTTTTAAGTTAAATTTGATATGGATTAGTAAGTAAAAGCACGTAATGATACCCATAATTACATAATACCTAACAACAATACATTTAGTAGGTCTCTAATTAAGCAATCTCTCTAAGTTTTATGTATTTTGTTTCACCATTCGATCTTTGGGCCAGAAGACAAAAGAAGATTGTGTAAAATATCCTCATTAGTCGACGTTCTACTTATTTTTCTAGAAGAACAACTCTCTGTATATTTCCGAAAATCTTTATTGAGAGCTTCCGCTGCCTCTTCCGAGAGCTTACCTATTCGAATGGCACCAAAGTTCTTCATTATTGTATATCACCGCCATGAGCCAACAATTTATGGATACTGGAAGGCATATAATACCAGGGATATAAATTAACATACAATTCTGCAGTATATCTACAAAATTCAGAAAAATTGGAAAGGTCCACGCGCTCTCCAGATGCAACAGTCTGAAGAATCAGGTGAAACCTCTCTATTCAATCTTTACGTATTCCTGTTATGCGGGCTGTTCCTTCTGCATCCCTGAAAAATCTTCTGGCAGTATTGCCATCATTGGTTGTTCCTACTTCTTGCTTGACAACATCTATAAGTAAACCGCATTCCTTTTTACGCTTGCTGTATAGCGCTCTTTCTGGTTGATATTTTTTCTTTGTCATCCCCCCTTGCAACCCCATTTCTTGAAGTCCAAACGATAAGACGCAAACAAAAAAGTGTCATATAAAAAATAATCTTACAGGAAACTACATACGATGAAAAAATTGTGCAGTAATAAAATTATATTTACCGATATGAAGTAAGCACTCCATGCATCTTATCCAGGCATGTAAAGATGGCATTCCATACTGGAATATTTCTTCATTATTTTCTCTTTGACAAGCAAGTGTCTCCAAAAAACTCTGACAGTTTTGTTTTGCAAATATCACAGACAGCAGAAAATGTTTCTGACAAATATGAGGTTATTTTGCCGTCTATCATCGTCAAGTGCAATTGATGATTCACTTCAACTTGTTTGATTTTTGATGGCTGAAGTCTTTCTATTTCTTCTGTTATGCTAGCTTTTATAATTGCCACTGTTGACTGCGTTTCTTTTGTAAATTTAAACATTATTGGACGGCAATAAAAAGTTGATTAGGGTAGATCGTTTTCCCAAACAACTGTTCCATCAAATTTCTGAAGCCTTCAGAAATTGACAGACCATGAAAATAGATGAATCATCAAACTCTGTTTCAGTTTTCTGTTTATAATTACTAGCGCCAAGTTTAGTAATGCTTGCATTTTAATAGCAGCTCCTTCTGCAGTAATAATTACCTCGTCTTTCCCTGGATAACATTTGGTCTTTTCTTGCTTAATTTTATATTAAGAAGGGTATAAATCAGACCCATTTTCACTTGCTGCTTCTCTTAGGTTTATATACTGCCACTTACTTAATTTCAATGAAACTAATAGGGCCTTATCGGGAGAATATGTACTACTTTTCACTTTACTTGTACTTAAACACTCCTTAACTTTTTCTAAATCTTCGGGGTGATTTGACAAGTGGTTCATTATTTCTCCTACATCTTCATTTCCAGTGTTTCTCAAACTAGCAATTGTAGTAGCTTTCATTTCATCCGGGGATAACGAAAGCGATTGGTAAATTTGTTCAATGCGTCTTCGTTTTTGCCTGGATCCCAATTCTTCAAAAAGTTTTCGAGGTGTAAAAGTAGATGTCGAGGCTTCTGTAGTACATTTGAGGGTGGTACATTTTCAACATCTTCAGTATTAGAAATCTCGAGCCTTTCCTGTGCAGTGTTGATAGCTTCAGGTATCATTCCTACGGGCCAGTTTATTGCACCTTCTAACCAATCACATTTTTTTCTTATAAACTGTGCTAACATGCGACTACTTCGTTTTCATATTGCACTTATATTTGAACAAAAGTGCGTACAGAATTTTCGGAGCTCAATACTTTTCTCTTCGGTCACGTTTATTTGATTTTGTAGGAATTGAAAGAGTTTTTTATTATCAGACAGCGACTGTAGTTGCTCTCTTAAAATCATAAATAATTCTAAATTGTTAACAAAATTATTCATTATAACGGAAAAAGGAAGATCACAACGACAATCACGAGATGTTAGTAGTAGTACGAATAAACGAACACTAGTTAGTATATAATAAACATGGTCACTTTATACTTCAGAGACAAACAAATATTTACTATATTTTTTACTACCCAGTAATGGCTGCTTAACTAGTTATCCTCATTAAATAATGTTAACTATCCTAACAATTAGAGAGATTGCTTAATTAGAGACCTACTAAATGTATTGTTGTTATGTATTATGTGATTATGGGTATCATTACGTGCTTTTACTTACTAATCCATATCAAATTTAACTTAAAAGCACTTACGAAAAAAAATATAAAGGTTTTTATTCTATGTATTTATTCATTTTTTTCGAACCATTTATTTGGCAGAGTTGCAACTTTATGCACATGTTCATAGCATCAAATGATAGTAGACTAGACAAGGTGTAGGGAAAATATAGTTTCAAAGCGGGACCTCGCGGTACTTAGCAGGAATTTAATTTAATGTGACCCGCTCCATACAAAAAAATCACAAAACACATTTTTCTGACCAAACTATAAGGTTTTTGTAATTTTTGCCTAAAACAATTATTATTTAGATTAACGAGCTCTATCTATCTACATAAAGAAAAATGAAAAAAAACAAAGTTGGTGCCTAAGTCACTAAAATCATAGTATCGACCCACTGTGTGGCGTTTTGCTAAAACAGGGCTCCCTACATTGTCGAAGTCTACCAGTAGTTAGTAATAGACTTTGGAGTTTCGTTGTCTGCAGATGTTTGGAGGTGTCTAGAAAATGATCTTTGAATTAGTTATTTAAGATCACTTGATTCAGAATGTTGGTACTTCAATTCATTGGATAACGTCTGTTGTTTCTTCAAGCATGAAATTCGAGATCTGAACTTTAGAATTGATTTTGTAAACTACTTGATAATAATCCAATCCAATAATCAAACTAATATTAATTTCACTTTATATTACCGCATTAGAGCAAAAATCTTACCTTATTTATATACCTACATAGTTCAGCTCATAATGAATAGCTTAAGTGCTTATGACAGGACCTGTTATGAGGCCACAAAGGATGGAGAATTCAATTTAAGGAAAAAACATAGCTTTCGAATTATCGGATTTAGAAACGAATTTCAATAGGTAAACAATTATTCAGATACAATCGACAAATAATGAAACGGCTTGCTATTGGATTTCTCGATTCTCTGAATATATTTTTTTCAAAGATTTAAACTTGGGAATCCGAATCATAGATAATAGTCTATATTAAATAGACCACAAAAACCGAAATAACACATGGTTACCGATGATAGCCCTTGAATTGTACAACAAAACTCACTGCTCACTGGATTCATAAATTATTCAATATGGTGTTACAGAAGAAAAAAAAACAAGATTCCCTTCGTCGCAACTAAAAACGCATTAACGTTGAAACTTCACGCGGTGCCAGCCCTACTATACACGGATTTGGGTTCGTGTATGTATAACGATTTATACACTTGCGTTCAAAAGTATTATGCCCTCAACTATATGGACTAGGTATAGCTTTGAAAAAAAAAAAAAAACAGGGGTCAGTATATTTTGTTATTACAAAGCCCCTGATGAAGCAAACGTATTGCTTATACATAAATTCATATAATTATAAGTACGTAATCTGTACCTTTTGGCAGAATGACTATTTTTTCACCACTCGCCTTTTTCGACGCTTATCATAATAAACTGATAAAAAAATATATTTGATTTTCATACAAGAAGTATAGATAGGCTAAATATAATATAGGTACGAGTCTATTGGTTTTACTCATTCACCGCATCTTTTTGTTTGGACGTATGCTGTTTAATGTATAGCTCTTAACTTAGCTCTACGCTCTTGTTAAAAAAATAACTATATAACCACAATATTATACTGAAGTAGCGTTTTAATTACTCGTACTTCGGTCAAAATTCATCCATCTTTGCAAATTTTGTATTTGTGCGCTCAGTAATTCGAACCTATTCATCTTGTTCATTGATTTAATTATGATTCATTCACGCTTAATTGGTCGATTCAGGCAAATATATTGATACTCGTAGGATATATTTTATAAGTCGACTAATTAATTCGGAAATCAAATTCGGCTGGTTCAATTTAAAATTATTTGTTGAGAAAATCAACATTGTTCATGTAGTTTTTTTTTATGGTCAATATGACCCCATTGTAGAATTGTTTAATATTATCTTCTTTTTTTTAAAAATTGAGAGCTTTCAATAATTCACACGCAGACTCTACTAGTCACATTAATGCGTTCGAAAAAGTTAGTATCTAAAAAAATTAAACTATAAATTTATAAATGCCTTTTTCGTCGACTGTACTTAAGTTGCGTTTAAACTTTTAGTTCAAGTTGGTGTCAAGGGCTTGATGCGGGAGCTCTCCGCGTTTACTACTAATGTTAGTGGTGTGTTGAAAATAAACCCTTGAAATATTATTTCAAAGAGTTTGAAAGTGTAGAAAAAGGAAAGAATTTTATTAAATTTTCAACTTACTTAAATAATAACAGGATTTATATTATAGATTCATTCGCGAAGCAGCTACTTTTGAGTTTTTAGGTCTCCTTTGGAGGCACTCTTGTAGCTGTTAGCAAACTCAACCCCTCCTGGCTGAGTCCTTGCTCGCCCACCTGCCCTGGGTGAAACTAGAAAGGCCTCTGGACCACTACTAATCATTTAATCATAAAAAAGGATTTATTAACATTTATGTACATTTTAAAAATAAAATAGGTGTCGTTTTGCATAATAACATATTAATTTTAAAACAATTTAGTTAGTTTAAAATGTATTGTATAATCAATAAGTAACTAGACACCGATAACCTGTAATAACCTATTATAAAACTATTCTCCAACTATCATCATACCTTTCACTTTAAAAAAAATATTTGTACGGAAAATTTCTAGATCATTCATCATTATCCTGCCCTTCTCCCAGTCACCTGGGGTCGGCGCAACATGTTTTCTCCTTCCATACTCTTCTATCATATACCATTTCTTCGCTCACTCCCCTCCTACCCATATCGTCTTTCACACAATCCATCCATTTCTTCTTAGGTCTACCTCTTCTTCTAAATCCTTCCACATTCATAGTTAACACTCTCTTAACAACCTCATTATCTACCTATAATATATTAATTTTACAAACTATTAACTATGGCTTACTACATATTGTTCCATCTTATTTTTCATGGGGATAAATTTTGTCACTCAGTTAATTTAAAACTCAGCACTTTAGCAGTTTTTAAAATGTCTTTGTACAACAAGGTTTTGGCGAACTTCATTGGAATTTATGGTCTTGGTTGGAAAAATGTTAATCAAATTAGAATAGTTAGGGTTGAGGACAAAACGAATTACTCGATTATAAAATACCCAATTATAAAGGACTCGTAGCGTAGTTGCTCATTTTAAACCCCTTAACTAATAGCGTATTTTAACTATAAAATATAGGTATTCAATCAAACTCAATCGCGGCATTCCAATCGATATAAATCACTGATTCAGCACAATTCGAGTTGGAAAATCGTTTATTTGTCATTGAAACTTTCTCGCTGTGTCCGTTCGCAATTCAATTTAATAAATCGATTCGGATCATTTGATCTTCTTGTTTTTCTTTTTATCTCTGATTCGATTGTGTTGCGGGTTTTACGTTTTCAAACTGAAATCATCTTTCCATAAAAAAACAGTTGTTCAATCCAAGATGAATATTAACAAATCGCTCGGGGCTGTAAAGAAAATGTTATTATAGTTGAGTAACTAGAGCTATTTACAATTTAAATGAGAATTAGGTATTCCTTAGCGTACTTGTTATTCTTTTTGAGTTTATCGTTATTTTTTCGATTGTCAACAGTTTTTTTTTTTCCTTTCTTAGCTGATAGCCTTGAGAGGCTATTTCAGCTTCACCCTAACGTTTGTAGATGAGCTCACGGGGCTCAACCGGAGAGTTGCTAACACTGACCCTAGCAAGAGCAGTGCTTCGCAGAATCTACAACCCGATCGGAAACATGACCCACTGAGAAGATCCGGCGAGATACTCAGTGGGCTAAACAACAGTGGTAAGCTATATAGTTCATCTGTAATGTGAAAATTAACCGCGCCCATAGACATTAGCAATTTCAAGAGCTTAACTATGTTGATGCCTGCCTTTCATCTTACTTGTTCTTTATAATTATTTCTTAAGTACTCCATGGCCTTTGCCGAGTTAAAGTAATTAATATAATCTCGCTGCTCTTAGCAACAAATGAATTCTAAATATCGCTTTCACACCCAAACACCAAATCGTTTTATGGCTAAATGGACTATGGACTGAATATTTCTGCCAAACTGTTCCCACATTTTTCCTTACCACCATAATGATGGACAATAAATGCACACACCCGCTTACTATGTAAAAAAGATAAAATAGCTGTACAAGATGGTAAGCATTAATAAACCAATTCCCCTAAAATTGAAGACACGAAGTACACGAGTCCTAACTTGAAAGAGACATAGCTTACGAGATAAACCGTAGCTTCCTTCTAAAAGAAATGTCACGTTTACTATAAAAACACTATGAAACTGGTACGAGCCTTTATTCAGCTCAACGAGAACTAAGAGAAAAGACAACCTCTAATATAAAGAGTTAGAGAATATACTGGAAAGTACAAAGTTTTTGTGATAAAAAAAAAACACATATTTGCAACTATACTTCTGTTAAACGTTATGCACAACATTACATTAAATTATAAAATAGCATTAAAAATATATTAAAATATCATATAATATATAATACATCATGTACCGTGGTTCTCAAACTTTCGCTAGCCTAATTTAAAGAACAACCTGATCGAAATATGTGTATTCGAAAGAAATTGATTCTTCTATCAACGCGCTTTCATAGTACTACCATATTTTAATCCAAAAACATGACTTGCACATATTCTTATTTTTACTGCATACGGGCGTGAACGACCCACGGTATTAAGTTCTAACCAGAATCTATAGATACCCAATGTGAATGCTATCTTAATGCATTAGATCTATATCTCAATTGACTAGTAAAATGGCGACACCGATTTATCAAACCGGAACGCATGACTGCACGGTTCAAACAGAATGGTTGACCTATCCTTGCAAGTCTACACCACACCCTATCTCTATTAATCAATTATCTTCTTTCTTCTTTATATATAAAAATGAATTGCTGTTGGTTAGTCACGCTAAAACTCGAGGACGGCTGGACCGATTTGGCTAATTTTGGTCTTAAATTATTTGTGGAAGCCCAAAGGTTTAAAATGTAGATAAATATGAAAATGCTCGGAATTGAATAAAAAAACAATTTTGTTTTCCCTTTAATGTATCCCCCGTCGGACGGATTCCTTTTACGTCTTTTATTTATCGATTGAGGCACTACGAAGTCTGCCGGGTCAGCTAGTGTTATATAAAAAGCAAAAAGCATTGTACAATTCAAAATTTCTTAAAGGGAATTTCTCTGTTTTTAATAATAGAACAACAAAGTTGAAACAATGGACACCGGTTACTACACTAGATTAGCTTCACTGCTAGTGTCTCTTCTTGTCGTACGACGGAGCCACGGCGGCACTTCCCCTGGCTTGCGACGAACGCGGCTTAATAAAGCGAATGTCGCCGCACAGACCGACAGCGCAGCGGAGAGTTCTAATTTCAAAAACTACAGCTCTTGTGATATGTATTTTGTATTGTCTTTTCCAGCTCTCTAGTCTTGTTTCTTACAGATTAAATTTGAATTTTTTTGTTTTTTTTTGTATGTTTTATATATTTTTTTACGCTTTTTCTAAGTCATCTGTTGTATACTAAGAGGCAGCTATCAATACCACGATGAATTAATAATAAAACTTAAACCAGCTAATGTTATTTACGCAATAATTGGCAATACGATGAATCGTAAGCCTGCTAAGCCTTAACACTATCGCAAAGCAGTCATGTGTTCCAGCTTGAAAGGCGGGGTCACTGTTATATTATGCAACTGGGAAATGTACTCCATGTTTCAAGATAGGTGACGACATCCGCATAGTCTATGGGTTCTGCTCCACTAGTCAAGGCGCGAGCTCATTCGCTTCGTCTTTGCAATAAATAAATAAGACATTTATTTACTGGTGGCTTGGCATATTGTGAGCACGCCCGAATAGATAATACCATCCTGTGCATTTCTGCAACGAAGCAGTCATGCGTTCCGGATCAGAGGAGGGAGCAGCCACAATGAAAGCACTGATCTCATATATATGGACCTGGGTTTCTAGCAAACATTAGATGAAGAGCCAAGCCCACCTACCTACTGAAAAAGGCCGCAGTTTTATGAACTTTCAAAATCAATGCTTTTTTTATTAATACGCTTTTATTAGCTTCAGGTGTATGTATGTTTGTAACGGAATCTTTGAACATGATTTTGACCCCCTTCAAAACGTCGAATTAACTTGAAATTTGGTATACTTATTTAGGACCGATGACGAATCAATATTTAAAAAAATATTGAAAAAATTGAAATTCAACTAAAAATTTAAAAATAAATAATAGTTTAAGAAAAGTAACAAAATACGCTTTTATAGAAAAACCAACTAAAAATTAGAAAATAAATTTTAAAAATAGCGTTAAAATAGTTTTGATATTATCCTGAAAAGCACCCCACGCTTTTTTACAATAAAATCATTTTTCTTACCCTTTTTTAATTCAAATTTATTAAAATTTATTTTCTATATTTTAGTTGGATTTTCTGTAAAAGCGTATTTTGTTAGTTTTTTTTAAACTATCAATTTATTTTTAATTTTTATGTTATAGTTTCAGCAGCGATATGTTTTGTAACTTATCAAACTATTAATAAACTAGCTTCGGTTGACTATGACCATAGAGCTATAAAAATCGGAAACAGCAAACACATGCAGTTCCAACCTGCATTATTGCGTGTACTATTGTTGGATACAACAAAAGACTTTAATATAAGCGACAGTACTGCAATATTGAGAGCGCTGGAACGCAATATTGAATGTGGTTGCTGGCTACGGAAAAAAACGTTGTATTATTTATTGTGAGAGACGAGGATTTAACTTATTTATTGTTCCTTTTATGAAAAGCCATATCCATATACGTGAAGGGAGACACGTCGATTTTTATTTGGGTTTTGGCTTTTGCGGCTTTTCCAAATAAAATTTTATTTCATTTTGGTAAAACGAGTAAAATTCAATTTAAATAAAAAAAAAATAACATTTTATTCAATTTGACAGATTTTTTATTGTTTCCGATGAAATGATGAGTTAAACTCTTATTTTGTAATCAGCGGTAGGTTGAGACTGAAACCTCATTTCGCGGCAGAAATTGGTTTAATTGATACCTATCCTTGCAGGTAAAGATAAAGTTATAGAATACTCAATGTGCAAATGTCTATTGATTCACTGGACTCGATGGTCCAAGCTAGAAAATCCAAAAAAAAAAAAACTCGTAAATTTTTTCACAAATAAAATATTCACTCACGTCTGTTCCACCCAAATAATGTTTTTCCTGAATATAATGTAAAATTCCATTCCACCTAATACCGACGGCTTAGAGTAGCCGTCCCGATAGCCTTGAAGATATTTGAAATTCTCAAAGCAAAGCCGCGAAGCTCAGAGTCAAGCCGATTAAAGGAACTGCCATTGAGATCGTATCGAGCCGGTCCACAAAAAGACCTCAACCGTTATTGTTATCAAGAGCCGTGTTCGAGTACGTTCCGTTTTGCGCATTCAAGTGAACTGCAAACAGCCCGCGGTTTTTGAGACGCTTGATTCAGTTGCTCTCAAAACTTTTGTGATTGTCGTGAATTCGCTTTTTTATTTCTTTCCCTGTACCGAGTTGAAAATTTCAACAAATAGCATAATATCTCATTAAGTGTTCTTTATCACTTTACTGGTGGTAGGACCTCTTGTGAGTCCGCGCGGGTGGGTATCATCACCACCCTGCCTATTTCTGCCGTGAAGCAGTAATACGTTTCGGTTTGAAGGGTGGGACAGCCGTTGTAACTATACTTGAGACCTTAGAAATTATATCTCAAGGTGGGTGGCGCATTTTCGTTCTAGATGTCTATGGGCTATGAGCTCGTCCACCCATCTAAGCAATAAAAAAAAAACTTCAAACTTGTCAGCTGCTAGAGATAAACACTAAAAAATTTATCACTAAGACATAATACCAATTTTTTTCCCCTACCTATGCTGATAGCGTTAAGAGGCTATTTCAGCTTTTCCTTAACGTGTAGGTGAGCTCAAGGAGCTCAAGCTCCCGGCTGTTGCTAATACTGACCCTAGCAAGAGAAGTGCTTCGCATAATCTACCACCGGATCGGAGACGCGACCCACTGAGGAGATCCGGCGAGAAACTCAGCGGTACCAATTTTTTGGTATAATCGAAATAACAATCACTAGTCGTTCGTGACCATGAAAACTGTAAAGTATTCGAAACATCGAAATAAAAACGTAATGACTTTCAAAAAATCGCGAAATCAAACTTTAAAAATAAAAACAAAATGTGTGCAATTCACACGTGGTAGAAGTGAAACCTTCCAAAATTAAAATACAATTATCCTAAACGTCTTAAGTATATGTAAAATTTTGTCATTAGTAAATAATTGTAAGGTAGCGCCCTCTGTGAATTGATATTTTAATTTCACTTATAATCCTAAATTAAAATTCACTACAAGAGCTTTCATACACACGTTAGTATTAAAAAATCTCACNAATTCACTACAAGAGCTTTCATACACACGTTAGTATTAAAAAATCTCACAGATGGCGCTGTATTAAATAGTATGTATATTTCTGTCTCATTCTTTGCTGGCTTCATCCTACACATTTTTGTATTTGTGTCTCTTACCTGTCGTTTTTTTCCGTTGCATCCGGTTTGAAATCACAACGATTCTAAAGAAGTTTTCACTTCAATAATTATTATATCAAAGACTCGCTAAAGTCGAAGAAAATATCAAAACCCCAAGTCCTACAACTGGCATGTGTAAAGATCTACGCCTACGAAGGATCATTGTTGTTAACAGAATTTCTTACGTTTATTCGTCTAATATTTTTATAAATACAGGCTTAAATCTTTAGCTACGTACACAATACAATGTAATATTTCTTTGTATAATATTACGATATTCCTATTAGAAAAAAAAAAAAGTGTGTGTGTCCGCTCCGACGCACGACTGGAGTTTACTGGATATAAAAAATTAAACGAAACAATACGAGAAATAGTTCTATATTACGACAACACGATACACTACAGATTATTAACAAATTAACGAGACACAAAACAAACGACTAACAAATATATGAAAATACAATAATGAGAGAAACGCGCGATCAGTACGAGGCTTTGTGGCGGACTGCCGGCGCAGCAGCCCGGCGTCACCTGCGATAACGCATTTCGTGTGACATGCGCAATCAGGCGCATAACGCATTTCGTGTGACATGCTAGTACGATTTTGGTCCCCATAATTTTCATACCCCGGGCCTATATATGTAAATCGATTCTAAAGGAGTAAACTCCAAAAACAGTTCAGTCTCAACGGAAACCCCAAAGATTGAGTCTAACATACGAGCAGGAAAAACAATCATACCACATGTATTACATGGGGGAAACGGGAAAAAATAGCTTTTCCTTTTGTTTTGTTTATGTATTTGTCTTTCACGGTTCGATGCGTTCGGTAGTTTGTCATTGTCCTTTTATTGGCTTAGCTCTGAGTATAATCCTTTGGGTTAAGTATTTGGATTTTTGGTTTAGGAAAAAGTCGCACTCACCCAAAGATTAGATCACTCAAAGGTAGATTTACTACCTAATGCTACTGCGCTGTAATTATTTAATTTTTAATAGTAAGACAGATATTATTTCAACGAATATTATGAGATCGGTAAAGTCTACGGATGTGAAGATAACAAATTCAACTAATTTAATTATTTGAAATAAAAGCTATCTTTGTTAAATTTGCTAATAGACTTTAGCTAATACAGTGGTCTTAGCATTAAAAAAATTGAGCAATTAATAAATCATTATTTTTAATTATATCTTATAAATGATATAACTATAGGAGTATATTATCCGCTGACCAAGTTGTAGTAATATTAACACATAGTTTCATTTCATTGTATATCAAGAGACCCGAAAGTTGAATGTACAATTATTAATTCTAAAGAATCCTATACTAATATTTATTTTAACGTGACGCCATTGATGTCGTGATTAGGCTACGGTCGATGTGATTAGCATAAGCAAATTAACCTGGTAACAATTAACACGTTTATTGATCCGTAGGACTTAGGACATCTGTTTGTTTATCTGATGTTTATATTTCATATTTACTAACATTAAGCGGATCAGTGGTGTGGTTAATATGCTTTAACAATTTGTAATGTGTGTTGCAACGTAAATAATATTAAACACTCATATGTTTAATAAATAACAAGCCTTGACTTGTTTGCCAATTCTTCTCAGTGGTGAAACTTTGAAATGGCTTTCAAGTCATGGCCACTATAAGGTACTTGTAAAAGCCTACTGGAAAACAATAGTTTTTGATATTAACGAATTGTTGCAGCAACATAATAATATAATAAATGCTTTACGTTACATTACTCTAATTAGAGTAAATATTGACTGTACCTTAGACGAATGAAGGTGAAATAGGATTTTAGCGAAAACTATGGTTTTGTCCGTGTGAGTTTGATCTATATGCTGACGATCATGAGCAACTGTGCCAACATCAAGTGTAAATTAAAATAATAATTTAAATACCAATGAAAAATGTATTCCTGTGAAAACACTGCCACAACTGTTATACAATGCAATTGAGACTTCATCCTGAGGTCTTAAGATAAACACATAGGGTACCCATAAATGCATCGGTTCCAATTTATCTATCCATCTAAGACGATAAAAACCCATTTATTTTTCTATTTCATACTAGTTTTTGACATAAAATCCATTTATTACAAAAAAATAAGCCAACCGTAAAACTGTGCCAAATTCGAAATTTCAAATTTTACATTTAACATGAAAGATTTTCAAAGATTTTGGCAAATGCACAAATTTCGGACTAGCTATCAAATAAAACGAACGCGGGACTAAACCTGGTCCAGCATCGTAAAATCCAGGTTAAGCCCGGCGCAAGATCCCATTTGACTGACAATGAGCCCTGGCAAAATGCTGCGCTAAGTTGTAAACTTGAATGACTAGGTTTTGTGGAATATCCTGATGTGACCAATGATGTTACGAGATTCAAATCCACGAATTTTCCAAGTTTTCATTTCTTATCGAATTTTTGTTTTTATGTTTACTGCACTAAAAGCATCGTACATGCATACAACTTACGACCTACCTGATGTTCTGTTCTTTCTGAAGCCCGCGAATATCACAACGTGAAGGCCAACACTCGCTGCGTAACGTGAAAATAAACTTCTACATATTTTTCTGTATTTTTATCATTATAAATGTGAAAGTGTGTTTGTTTCTTTGTTTGTTTGTCCTTCTTCGAAGCGAAGCAACGAATCGAAAGAAACCAATTTTTTTTTAAGTGATAATTAGTTCATGAATGTGATATAGGCTACCTCTAGCTACATCCCGAAAAACATGTGATCCCCACGGGAAACCACACAACCAATTTTCTTTGACAACGCGGACGAAGCTGCCAGTTTCAGCTAGTTGTCCCTAAAAACCGAAACTCACAACTATTTAGAGGCAGAATTAGGCAGAGCGGTAATCACTTGCATGGGTCTCACTCACAATGTTCCCGGCTATCAAAGGTCAAAGTTTCAATTACGTTAAAATAGCCCTTCCAATAAGAACGCACGATTTCTTCTCGGTATAATTAGGTACTAAAAAATTCCTAATCACTGTATGGACACGCTCTAACAATGACCAGAAATCTCTAATAAACATGAAGTTTTCCGAGAATCTATTTTTTTCTTTCATTACTACAGTTTCGAAGTGGTCAAAGCCCGTTGATATCAACGTTATAAGGTCGAGGGCTTTTTTGTATTCTATAACGACTGTTCTATACTTCAGCCGCGCCATTAATAAAATGTCTATCCATTTGTGTATATACTTGTACTTTGTATAACTAACCACAGGAGCGTTTCATGCGTCCTCTTCCGAACCATATTGGGGTACCGTGTGGAGGCACTCAAGTACTTAAGTATTCTGCGTGAAATGGAGCAAAAATAAAGGCTGAG
The DNA here is from genome assembly GCF_003987935.1 of Bombyx mandarina. The sequence goes on along the minus strand of NW_021011490.1, from coordinate 4,630,893 downwards.
AGTAAAATGTATTTAAAGACTTCAAGGGTCTCGGTATTTCCTCAGCAGATGGCTTAATACATAATGAACTTTGATTTTACGGTATGAATATGAGATGCAAATATGTATGCTGCTTTTTTGTCTCCAAAGGCAGATAGACAGTTCCGCAAAGATATATGTGAGAAGTAACTCGAATTATTAGTGATACCGAATTTTAAAAGTTTAATATGTGGTGCTTATGTTGAATAGGTAGTATAGTATTTTCGATATCAGCAAACTCAGTGATATCACTTTTGGGAAACTTTAAATTCATCATCTCCCATAGTCCCTCTCTATATACGCCACTGAACTCAATTTTCAACTTATCATTCGATATTGTGAATAAAATATGAATGAATATTATTATTTAAGCTCAAAATGGACGCAAGTAGATCATATGATTTTGATTCCATTAACTATATAATGGCTAATAGGTTCGGTGAATTCGGCACAATATTTCAATGCATTCACCAGTGCTAGTAACCATTTACTAGATGAGTTACATACGAATTATACCAATAATCTCCTTGAAAAACCTATATATCAGACAAATTAAATTAATTATCAAAATGAACTTTATCGCTGTACACACTACGTAGGAATAAAGTGTTTGATGTTTTCCTCCGTCTTAAGCGTAAAGAAAAAGTAATTTTCCATTGGCAAATTTAAAATGACACTCTTATATTTTCATTTTAAATTTGTTATTATCTATACTCTATACTTACTAGGTACTAATAATATTATAAAGAGGAAAGATTTGTTTGTTTGTTTTGAATAGGTTCCGAAACTACTGAACCGATTTGAAAAACTTTGTCACTGTTTGGAACCTACACTATTCCCGTGTGACATAGGCTATAATGTTTTGTGATAAAAATTAGGGATCCTGACTAAAACTCCAATGTAACCCAAGGTGTAAAAAAATTACCTAAAATATTCTTTACGTTGCGTGCCCTGCGAAAACTTCTGATGATAGAATAAAATAATGTACTTTGTAGAACATATTATTACGTCTAACTATTATAGTTATGCCGCAATAAGTGTTCTTTTATTTAAAAAAATNGGCTATAATGTTTTGTGATAAAAATTAGGGATCCTGACTAAAACTCCAATGTAACCCAAGGTGTAAAAAAATTACCTAAAATATTCTTTACGTTGCGTGCCCTGCGAAAACTTCTGATGATAGAATAAAATAATGTACTTTGTAGAACATATTATTACGTCTAACTATTATAGTTATGCCGCAATAAGTGTTCTTTTATTTAAAAAATAAAACAACGTCAAATATCGTTGAAATTTTTGTTAAAGAACCGAGCGGAGCCGGAGCGGGCCGCTTGTAGGTAATAATGAAATAAATTAATACAGGGCCTAAGTTTTTATTGTTCATCTACTTTGGTATTCATCGACAACTATTAGCCGATGCTTTTCTGGACACGTCTACAAAGTCAAATCTATCAGCTCTAAAATAACTGTTGATGAACAAACTCATGATAAAATCTGTATGTACCCATATATCTGAAGACAAAACCATGAACGGATATGACGAATATGATTAAAGAACGAAATGAAGATACATTTAAGACACTTCAAGACTGTAGACATGAGAATTGTAGATGTCTATGGGCTCCAGTAACCACTTAACACCAGGTGGGCTGTGAGCTCGACCACCCATCCAAATAATAAAAAACTATTACTAACTGACCTTCTTCTGAGAGTAAATATTATTTAAATCTGTCTAGACTCGACTTGACCTTTATTTAGGATTACATTTTTATCGGGAATATTTAGCGTGAGAATTTTCATTCGCAAACATGATTTGACACTTTTTCACAGCCTCGCTTTTATTCGTTAAATGGTTTCTAAGATTATACAGACACAGGACTTATTTAATACTTTTTGAGGCGAACAGATTTTACGTATTCATCATTTTATTTTTTCACAAATACGGCAGCTTTATTATTATAAGAACCTAATAATATATTTCCTACTTTAATTACGTGGTAAAACTTCTACAAAAATTTAATAGCCCGTCCCGTATTACCATCACAGATATCCGAATTTACTTAACAAAGTACTCACATAAAACGGAAAATCCAGTGAAACGGCTATAAAAGCGAACATCAAACGGACACCGCTTAGTCAACACTTAATTTTGTCACCACAATAACACTGCTAACCCTCGCGCAACGTTATTTTCGTAACTGGACTGGCTAGAGCGCAACACGCGTCCGACACCAACGACGGCTGACACCGAACTGTGGAGGGTTGAAAAGTATCAAGGATAGTATCCACTGAATCCCACTGACTACTCTACATACATGCACCGAAATCAAAACGAACCAAAGATTCCCAGTTCATTCGAGCACGAAAATTATTGAAGTTTCAATGCCATAAATCCGAGGTTGGTCATCTGGCGACGTTTATGCCGACCATCTTTGATGTTTACTTGTACATTTGAATGAGTTTCGAGGTTGCGTAGAGCATACAGTCTGGAATGACGATCAAAAGTATATGCTGTTTATAATCTTGTTAATAGCGGTCGAGATCAATAAATTCTCTCAAGAAATTGCTTTCGAGTTGAATTCGTGAGTAAATATTTGGCGTAGTTAATTTCAGTGATACTAGAGTTACTGAAACACATACCTCTGGAAGAGTTTCCAATTACATTCCTTGCAGTTTCAAATTTGAATAAATAGTTTTACTGATATAGTTTAGATAGAGTTTAGTTCATGATTATAAGATTTGTTGATGTTATATAGATCTGTTTGTAAAAATAAGCTCGTATTTTCACTAAATCCACTCGAACTAATTTCGAAAAATGAATTTCTTATCTAATTCTTATCTAATCTAATAACCTAATGTAATTCTTCGTCTAATTCTTATCATGAGTACTGTTAGGGGCAAGTTGTAAGCCCGTAAGTAAGGTAAGACTACACCACTTGCTGGTGCTGTGATTACGCCCTTCACGATAAAGGAATAACATTCTGCTTATTCCTACCCTAAAGCTACTGATAGGCCGTCGTTTGAAGGTAGGCGTTCTGCTAATCCTTTCGCGAAGCAGCAACGTAACCTGGCTTGGAAAGTGAGGTACCTAGCCGTTACACTATACAATTGAGACTAAAGCCCCATATCCTTATGGTATATTGAGTGGCGAAAATTATCTAGTGATGAATATAGACTTATTCTCAAATTGCACCTAAAGACTTGTTATTATCTAATACGCATGAAATGCATAAGGCCCGTTAAGTGCCCAAATTAAGTGCTTAGATTTTTTCTAACCAGTGACTGACAGGAACAATGTAACAAATTTCATTGGGTTTGAGATTTACAAGAATTGTTGAGTAACAAAAAGTTAGACTTGGATTGGTGGAAGCCCCACACATACCACTCTTCGACTCCAGTACGCGAGAGGAAGAGAAGTATGAAACAAATTCCCAAAATTTTAATTAGTGCTCAAAAACGACCACTTAAATTAACTAAACTGTATGAAATTATAAATTCACTATGAATTCTCCGCGTTTGGCATTTCGTTTCTAAGATTCTGGTTCATCAATCAAGATTATGTTTAATGTAATATCAAATTATCCGCGTCCGTATCCAATTCTGTTAGTTGGGAATCCAATTGAACTTTTCCATTTTGCAAGAAAAGTAATTTACGCGGGATTTAACACTGGCTTTTGTTCCAAGGAAAATTATACGATATCAGAGTATTTTGTTTATCGGCCTAAATGGCTCGCAATCTATATTTCAACAACGGTATGTATGTTTGAGGGGATTATACCTAGTCAGGTCATAAATTCTGTCACATGTTTAATGTAAAATAATTGAAACAAGTTTATTCATTATGTAACCATTCATATACCAAAATGAACTTAACAAAACATAGATTCTTATGACACTAAAGTTTATTCAAAATTACCTCCGTGATTTTGAATACAGGTCTTCAATCTGCGCGGCCAGTCGTATATCGCAGCACGAACGAGGTCCATGTCAATATCGGCGGCTGCCTTAATCAAGGATGTCTTGAGTGACTCCAAATTGGGAAGAGGCTTTGAGCACGCCTTTTCCTCCAAGTGTTGCCATATCTTGTAATCTAACGGGTTCAAATCTGGACTGGAGGAGGGCCAGTCTTCGTGCCGGATGAAGTCGATTTCACGCGCCGCCAGCCAGTCTTGTGTGCTCTTCGCTCTATGAGCTGGCGCCGAATCTTGTTGGAATACCCAGTGCCTGTTAATGAACATGGTATGAGAAACAGGTTCCACAAGGTTCGTCAGGACTGTATTTTGATACACAACTGCATTCGTTTTTACACCTTTCTCACAAAAATGTACCTCTGTTAAGCCCCAATAAGAAACTCCCAACCATACTATGAGCGAGGATGGAAAATGACCTCGTTGGACACGCGGAATACGGTTGCTCGCTTCTTCACTACTGCGTGCGTACACCTTATCATTTTGTTTGTTGTAGCTCTCTTCTACGGTAAAAATTTTTTCATCCGAAAAAAGAATTTCCCGATATTTTTTTCCCACGTACCGCTTCAACAAAGCGCGGCATCTCTTCAATTGGCGCGTAACCGCAACGATGCAACGCAATAACTGCAACACGGTCTTCTTTAAGCGTCCACTCCATATTTAAAAATGAGTAAAATTCTAAAAGTATACATTTTTATTTTCATGAACAATTCGAAATTCGAATTCAATAAACTTTTTTGTGGCCAGCATTCTAAAAGAAAAGTTATCACTGTGTGACAATACTTATGACCTGACTAGGTATAATTAATTTTATCGTTCCTGAAAATAAATATACAAAAATTTAAGCGTGGGTCAAAAACAAACAATGTTAGAAAAAAATTTCATACATTTTAGATCGTTTTAAATTTGTTATATTGTTTTCTGTTAGCTGTGTGAATGTAACAGTAAGCCAACAACAAACGATTTTGCATTTCTAATATTTTTATGATTATAATTTCAAAACTCGAGACCGTATTCGAACATTTTTAATAACCTCGGTTTCTGTCGAAAACGTAACCACAATCCGCGAAAGTTAACCAAGTTATTCGTCATAACTTCTCGAGCGAAAAACCCTGACAAAATTAAAAAAAAATACGCGAAACAAACACTAATTTGCGTCTGAGCCACCTTTTGTTTGAATAAGTTCTTCAAATGAAAATTTATAGCAGACCTTGGGTCACTCCCATTAATTTCAGAATTAAGGCGCAAATTGCGGGAGACATCGTTAAAATTGGGCCGGCGGCTTAAATTCTGGTCTGTACTGAACATCTGCGGTTTACAAAACTAAATTACGCAGTCTCGAACAAATCTTCTCGTTTCCCTTCAGGTTCGTATAAATTCAAAGAACTTTATGAAGTTTAAAACATCGTCGAGACGAAAATTCGTGGATTGAGTGTGACTCTTGAAAATTTTAGTGGATGAAACGTGAAATAGACAAGTTTTGAAGTTTAAATTTTCAATAGAGGAATTTCGAATTTGTTTCTCAATTATAATTCTGCTACGATGCCTAATAAAGTTTTTGGTGTACAGTTTAAGGAGTTGGGTCGGGTCGCAGGGACTTATCGAGTCAATTGAATTTCTTTGAACGGTTATTCAACAAAGTTGCTTTAGCGGTACGAGTATTTATTTGGGCGTATATCGGAAAATGTACAATGTAATGATAATTCTATAGGCTTCTTTGAAAGGAGATTGGGAGTGAGGCCTCTTGAGTACGCAGTAGCTCGGTTTGGCATTGCTGATGTTTGAGGTAAAGTGACCACTCATCAACAAAGGACCATCTATTTTGTTTTTCTTCGAAAGCAAAAGTAAGGTATTAAAAGAGGGATACCTCTTCATTATAACACACAAGATATTTGACATATCCCTGAATCTCGCTAACGACATTTAACGACATTTTCAAGACAAGTTTAATACAATAAGATTCATATATAATACAAGCTCTGAGCAACAACATATTGACCGTCCTTTCAGTGCCTCATCACGTCGCTACAGGCTGTCGTAGCCCACGTTCAGATAATCAACACTTGAAGTCACACATCTCCGGCGTAGCAGCTTTGAATCAAATGGACTATTCACGGCACTGACACAGCATTCAAGCTCATTCTCGATTCACCGCAGACTTCGAGCAGCACCGGTAAGCTAATCTTAGCATGGACAACGCTAACTTAATGACACGATCGGTCTCGGAGGGGAGTTACCTTGTGGTAGCCATCATAAAACACAGGATATTTGATAGATACCTGAATCCCGTTAACGAAATTTACTAGATAAGTTTGAATGAAGAAAAGTTCCGAACGACAACATATCGACCGGTGTTCTACAGAGCAATTTCGCCTGGAGGAAGATCTTCCCATTGTCGTCTACTCCTAAAGACTCTTAATGGTAAAAGTCCACCTGGCAACGGTATACACGCGGTGAATTTGTTGCCGCAGGTAGTACAAGCTTCTTTTGGAGCATTCTTGTAAAGATGAAGCTCATGATACATAGCCGCGGATGAGAATAATCATTTCGTTGTTTCTATTTTTTCGAACGATCACAAAAAGCACAGCTTTGACGTATGGTATAAAACATCTACCTATATCTAATACTAAACATCTACATATAACCACAATATATCTAAACATTTCCCAAATTGAAACTTCATACGGACACCGAAACCCATTAAAACTCTGCATAAAACAATATTTTTAGACGTCTATTTAAAGACTCGAGTGTAATGAACTTACTTCAAAAATACACATGAAAAGTTGGTTCTAACGAAAAAGTTTATGTTTTCCAAAGCTTACCTTATTAAAGTTTTATGAATTGTTAAATATTTAAAGTCGTGGCTGGAGGCATAATTATTTTTAATGTCTCAGAAGGCAGACTGCCCGTATGATGATAACTGCTTACCATTGCTCATAGACATCAAAAGCAGATTGTCCTCAAATCAGGTAAATTGTAAATGCTCCCATGAACCTGAATATCTATTACTGGGTCGAACTCTTGAAGAATCCTTGACTATGAGCTTAGAAATAAATAATAAATAAATAAATATTTACTAACAATCACGCCACGTTAACTGGTCCCGTGATAACTTCGTAAAGAACTTGTGTTACAGGTACCAGATAACGGATATAAATGTAAGATTTTTATTATACACATACACATATTTAATATACATCCATAACCCTGGAAAAGACATTTATATTTATCATACAAATATTATGAAATAATATTATGAACTCGTGCAGGCTCACTAGAATTCACGACAGGAAATAACAGAATATGTAGAATAAATCATGTAGGAAAATAAGCCGAGGATACTGCTTCTAGAGAAAGATATTATTATGGAGAAGTAGTTAGCAGAAGGTGAATAAAATTAGGAATGAGTATTTAAGGGGGAGTCAGAAAGCAACATCGGTGGCAGAAAAAATAAAGTGTATAAGGTTATCTTAGTATGGGCAATTTCATGGGTAGAGTATGGTCATGAGTCAAAGACTTTGGGTATGAAACTAGAGAGTAAATTGGGGTAGAAGCGTCCTAAAAATACGTGGACTGTGTGAAAGAGGACATGCAAGAGAAAGACGTGATAACAAAAAAAAAGATCCTTTAAATCTAATATCCGTAAACAGCGAATTGGTTGTCTCTGGTACTGCTAACGTCCACCAGCGACCAGAGATCAGTGACCACCACTCCCTATCAGGTTAGTAATAAAAAATCTAGAACTCATAATTTAGGGAGACAAACGTATCGACCGGTCTACAGACTAATGATACTAACTCTTGGATACCTTCGGTTTTGATCGTTTCATGCTCTGGGGGCTAGTGATCTTATCTACTGTACTCCTAACGATTACGGGTGCTGGTTTCGGAGTTAGAATATTTTTTTACTATACCTGGTTTTCAAGTCTGTACTTGTTCAAGGATTGAATGATTGTATTCTTTGCTCATTGATACGGATTGTATCATAATCTCTGCAACAAGTTTTTTTTTTTTGCAGTGATTTAGATTTTTTTCTCTTCTTTTAAAGGCGGAATAAGTTTTGAATTGAAAATAGTAAAGTTAGTTAATGTAATAAAAAACTAATTAAAAATATTAATAATGGGTAGAAAAAAAGAGGAAGCGAAGGTCTTGAACTGTTTTGTCTTTGTCTATTTATGCAAACATTTTTGGAAAAACCGTGCTTGTCAAACGTTTGACCAACATTAGGTCTGCGGAACTACGATTGTGGAATGTTTGCCCAACATCGGGATGTCTGGCAGGCCGCCAATAAACATGAATCATCGCAGGCGGCGCGAACCGCCAGTGATTTGTCAGCATTACGACATTAAGTTGAGTTCATATGAGAGTGAAGAATGCGCTATGACTCTGTGATTCGCTTTAGTATTTTTGATTTAATTACAACTCAAGAAACGAGATAATCTGTATCAATTGTTGTTGAAAAATCGAAAGACATACGACCAAAAATAATAACACAAGATTCAAATTTCGAACCAACTCTTGAAGTTGAAAAATACAAACTTGTTTCATCTTCATATTTTGTTAAAGTTTGCACGCACAGCATCATCTATTTAAACTTATGATCGTACTAGCATCGCTATCTTTTGATTAATCTATTTTTACGATTTTTACAAAGTCTATTCCCGATAATTTTTGTTTTATATAAAACAAAAACTGAGCATATCTTGTAAGTTTGCTTTTAAGAAAAATGCTACGGAACACTATTAAAAGCGAAGCTCTTTTTGGTAACTGATACTAAGCTTAGCTACGAAATACCTCCCACCCAGGTATTTACTACGTGAGTTTATCTAGAGCCTTCCGTATCTAAAAAGCACGTGTCATTAAGATCATAACGATATTATTTTTTTCTTGGTTCGGACCAAAAGACCTTTTACGCTTATTGCGTCCGTTTAAAATAAAATGAGTTAATAAAAAAATTGAAAAGGCCACATGGAAGAGAATAACTGATAAAATAGTCGACACTATGTGATACTGAGAATATAATATAGAAATGAATACTTGATTATAGAGCTATTCATAAATAATATCAGGAGTATGGTAATAATATCACGGGGTATGAGTTCCCAAAATAGCTAAGGAATAATGCTCAATCCTTAGGAGGCAATATTCGTTTGCTGATCACATTGAAAAAAAAAGTTTGTCGAATTCGTATCTGGTCAGTGTCTTTGACTTCAAGCCGCAAGCTATGTGTTAATGAAGCGAACCAGTTAACATTTGTAATTATTTCATTGCACGCATTATAAAAGCCTTGGAAAACGATGATACTTCGATAATCAGTATAGGATGTCTTTTCTCACACCCAGTACAAGCAGAGTGCGGGCTGCAGGGGAGTGGTCTAGTGGATAGCATATGCAGTCCTATGCATCAAACGTGCCCTCCGACGCTACCATCTTACGTAATTCGGACATTGCCCCGGTCCCAAAAATAATGCTACGTACAAAATTACTTTGTGAGTTTCTGTCGATACCCCAATTTTAAACTTGGCAAAATTAATTTGAATACTGTATAAACTATTATATGTTTGTATGTATGTATGTATGTGTGTATACATTTTTGTCTATGTTTTTTTTTTTTTATTGCCATTGTAGGCAGACGAGCATACGGCCCACCTGATGGTGAGTGGTTACCATCGCCCATGGATATCAGCAATGCCAGAGGCAGAACCAAGCCGCTGCCTACCGCAAAATGTATTTGTACCTATGTATTTGTAACTTAATATAAATTTCATTGCACCTACCACTATTTACTCTGCACTACCTTTGGTTAACTGGTAGAGAATGCCTTAGGCATTAAGTTCGCCAATCTGAATTTTACATGAAGTGTAATAAATAAATAAAAATAAATAAAGCAAGGAAATTTTATGAAATAGTTGCGTAAAACGTTCCTAAGAAATCGTATTCAATTTTAGAACTAAAGCAATATTAATTGAAACAAAAAATGTAGCGCTTCAAACGGCTAGTGTAGAAGGTCCTTTACTCAAAGGGACCGTCGTCGCTCAGACTAGTGTATATGGAGACACATGTGTGATATGACAAGTGTCTAAGGTTTTTTGCGTTGTAATGTTAGAGGTAAATTTGTTTGTAGTGAGCGCGCTCTGAAGATACTGGCATCTGCTAGTAGTATTTAATTTTATTCTTTACTAATCTGTAAAATAAATAATAGTTTAAAAAAACAAAAAAAAACGCTTTATTTTATATAAAGCGTTTTTTTTTCAACTAAAAAACAAAAATATATTTTAATAAATAAAATATATCTAATATATAAAATTCTCGTGTCACAATGTTCGTTCCCATACGCTTGACCGATTCTCAAGAATTTTTTTATGCATATTCAGTAAGCCAGAGAATCGGCTACTATCTATTTTTCATACCCCTAAGTGATTAGGGTCGTCCACCCCTAACATATTTTTTTTTTATTTGGACATTTTTTGTTTGTTATAATGAGGTATTATGTGGTTGAATGAGGTTTTGTTATTTTTATTATATATTCCCTCATCGTTCACAGCACTACATACCTCTTTCACTCATTTACCACATCCTTACACACTTACAATAAGTTAGTTTTTTTTTCTACACTAGAAATTCCCTAGAAATCTTATATATGGCAAAACAATGTTTGCCGGGTCAGCTAGTTTTATTGTAAAAAAAGCGCGGGGTGCATGGTGTTATTAGTTATAAATATTGTTCTGACAGATATGAGTAGAAGAATTATTATTTCAATAATATCTTAAAAAGCACCCCACGCTTTTTTAAAAATAAAATATATTTTACACTATTTTCAATTTAAATTTATCAAAATTAATTTTCGATTTTTTAGTTGAATTTTATATAAAGCGTGTTTTTTAGTTTTTTTAAACTATTATTTATTTTTAATTTTTTAGTTAAATTTTCTATAAAAGCGTATTTTTAAAACTATTAAGTACTTTAACATCAATTCCTGCCTTATCGACTATAGATAAAAATTATATAACTAATTTATAAATATCTTATTTTGCAAATTGAATAATGGAATAATCTTATCAAATTAGTTTATTGTCATCGGTCCTCGATAAATCTACAAAGTTTGAATGAAATCTGGCTGTTTAAAGTGGGTCAAAATCGCGTCTAAAGGAGTCAGTTACAAACATACAAACATACATACAAGTGAAGCTAATATAAAGCTTATAAAAAATGGTAGTACAGTATATATAGTAATCTGTTGCATTTTTTTTTTTCACAGTCACAGTAATCAATTTTTACGGTGTACTTCTGTTGCAATAGAGTGTCGGTTCGAGACCACAATGAGACCTGTTTCAATGTTTTCTAAAGATCCATTGGAACTTGATTTTCTGTCAGTACTACTACTAAAATATGGCCGTATAACAAAATATCAAGGATTTAAATTTTCAATAACTGAAACATGAAAGATTAATGTATTATACCTGAAGAAGGCACTCGTACCAAAATAGCGTAGACGGCATCTCATTAACTCTGCACGTATGTATGTATGTGTGCAGTGGAGTAAATGCGTCCGTTGCGGCGGATGCGCAAATAAATGCAATTAGAATGAAGGCGACGTGAGAAATATCTTAAGGACTGATGTGCTCCAAGCTATGAGATCAAGCGATTTTAAATGAATTATTCAGGAGCAAAATCTCGAAGTTAGTATTTGATTGATAAAAGAAAATTTTCAATTAAATTTTGACAGGACATCCTGCTTTTTTTAACTAAACAACTAAATGCATTCTAAAATTAGCTTAGCGTATTGAGAAAAACGCTACCGTTGTTATAAGAATCGTACCATTAAGACTTCACCGCGTCGCCCTCGTATCTCAAGGTGAGAGAGAGAGAGAAAGAGAGAGAATATAATTTATTGCGCACCAAAACACAATTAACATTAGAAAAACAGTCGACAATCAGATAGATTTGTACAATAGGCGTACTTATCGCTAAAAGCGATCTCTTCCAGGCAGACAACCGTTGTGCTTGATTACGAACAGGACGTTGTCGTATGTATCTATGAGATTCGAGCTAGTCCCGAGCACATGCAAAGATTACGAGATTACGAGTATCACAGAGCAGCGAAAACAAAGCCCCTAAAAAAATCATAAAAGTAACAAAACTTCACAACTTGGACCAAACAATCAAAATATACGTCGTGAAGCGAAACAGCGTGCACGAGAACTAAGACCGCAATGTGCTTTTATAAGTTTGATAAGTCTACGGAATAAATTATTCATCAATCTACCATTCATCATCCTAAATTTACCCTTTGGGATACTAAATATATTTTCATCATTTCACGATTCATGAGAATACTGAATCTGCCATACTAGAATAATAATTGTGTTTTAAAGCACAGTATTCCTATTGAACTTAACAGCAATACAAGAGTTCTTACCAAATTTCCATATTGTAATTTGTTAGAGCACACAGGAACGTGACGCCATTTACCATCAGCTTCTTTTTCTACACGAATTCCTGATCATCCTTTCGTGATAAATTTTTTCTGACATATTTCCCTATTTAGATTTTTATATCAATTCTTGAGGCAGCTTAAGTCTTCTCGTTGCAGTATCCAAAATTCATACTAATCAGTTCACAGGATTTGAGTTCCTCTACAAATTTATACAAAAAAAAAGATGTGTGGTGGGACACCGGATAGGAACGAAGTTCCTTATTATAAAAATATTAATTTGAAGTTCTATTCGAGGTATAAAGAAAATAATTATTCGGGTATACATTTTTAATTATGATTTTTTTATTAACAGAAATAAAAACTACTTTACAAATTTATCAACTTTATTTTATTCACAATGATTTATAAAAAATATACAATAAAAATATGTTATATTCTGTACGTTATTACAAAGTTAAGTCATACACTCTGTGCATTACTAATAAAAATCTTACGTTACGGACGTTTTTTTCCCGGTCAGGGTACCCCTCCGCATCGTCCCATAAGGAACTTCGTTCTAAAAAACACACAAAGTGAACTTATGTACCAAAGGATTCAAAATGAAAATACGTCGTGATGCAAAAACATCCCAAAATAGTGAGCACATATTCTGTGCAATTTCAATTAACTTCACGAACCGTAATTAATTAAATCAACGCTTTACATTCAATGTTTATCAGCTCGTTCACATGTGATGAAATCCATCGCATAATGCAATTATTTATTACACGGCACAGACTAACCGTACCCAGCTTTTGTAAGGAGTATGATACATCATTTGATTCGACATTTTTTCACGTGACTCGTCGATTTGATTAACCATTAATGACCGTTCTGACGCTGAAACATATTAGTTCTGATTTATTGACAAATTTCAAAGCAATGTAAGAAATATATATATATATTTTTTTAATATTTGATTTCGTTGGTTGCACCAAAACTGGGTGAAGCCAGTTTTCTTAGACTTTTTTTTTGTTTCATACACCTATACTTATAGCTGAAGAGTTTGTTTCTTTGAACGCGCTAATCTCAAGAACTACTGGTCCGATTTGAAAAAAAATTTCAGTATTAGATAGCCCATTTATTGGGGAAGGCTATATATAGGCTATATAACATCACGGTAAGGCCAATACAAGTGGAGCACCAATAAAGAATGTTTCAAAATAGGGGTTTAAATACCTCCTTAACATTCTATAATTCAAAAATATTTTCACTTTCTACGTAAATGAAGTGGGGGTAAAATTTAGCGTTACGCCAAAGTAACGATTCCACGCGGACGGAGTCGCGGGCAAAAGCTAGCTTCTTCTATAAATTTTGACACGCCTCTTAACAGCGGCCCGTAGCCGATACCTTTAAACTCTATTTATATCCAAATTACTGGAGCATGAGAAGAAAAAATATACTTGTTAATTTAAAGGAGCTCTGAAAATGGCTACAACTTTGTTGACTTATATTCAAACTTCGAATAACAACATTAAAGTTTTGCTGCAAAGAATAATAATTTCGTAAATTCAACCATAAATAGATCTAGAAACGATACACTGTAACTAAATCCGGTGGATGCTTCACAGAATATGATTGGTGCTTCAATCAATCGAAATCACTGGTGCGAAACGCGGTCCGAGACGGTCATTACCGGGCGGATATCGTACGGACAGCGGATATACTAAAATTGAAAAAGGTGAGTTCTGATGTGTTGGCTGCTGATGTGTTATGGTTGGCTAGCTTGTAACAAAATCACCCTGCCTATTTTTGCAGCGAAGCAGTAACGCGTTTCGGTTTGAAGGGCGGGACAGTCGTTATGAAATAGCTGTTAAGATTTTGACCTTATGCCTGAAAGTCGGTGGCGACATGGACGTTGTTCATGATACCTTTAGTCTTCGGTAATCCTAGATAGGCCAGCCATACTCTGACCACTCTCTATATAGGGAAATTAGAAACTTTAACTTATTAACACATTTTTAATCAGAAAAAATGATACTAGAGGAAATCCTGGCATAACCGCGTCATTGATCACAAAAAAAAACCGTATTTTTTAATAAATACTAAAACACAGTATTGCAAATAATGAAAATAGCATGCGTTAGTTAATTGGACGTGTCATACAAATAATTTATTTTCCATATATCTCATTAGACTTACAAATTTTATGATTGATATCAACAGGATTTCGTGGGGTGCTTAGGGGACTGACCCTTTGTAGGATTAGGGTGAATGTCTGCAATTTGATGACTCAAGTTTTGCCATTATTTAGGCTACGGTAACGGCGTTTGGTCTGTGTCGAAAATTATTTGAACTGTGAACAAGTTCATGTCTTGTTATTACCGGGGCCTATACAATTAATTAGTGTTTGTAGGGACAGTTATATCAAGAGAGATGTTATCAGCCAAATTCAGCTAAGCCACGTTTCGGGTCAAAATTACTTTCATTATCATTTTTATATCGCGTTATTTATATTGTTTAACTCCGATAACAGTTTTTCATTGGGTACTTTTTTTTTTAAATATCATTAATTCACCGATTTACCAATGTTTGCTTAGCGCCCCATTTCATTTTACGGACTGAATTCGTATTTACATCAAACTAATAAAATTTTCTGTATAACCCTCCTCAATAAAAGGTCACCCACATTATATACAATGAATATTTATTATCTTATGTTTACGATCCAAGTCATAAAGTCGTATGTCACGTTTTATTTTCACTATAAAATCAGTTGTAAATGATTGATTATTGCTCAAAATGCAACGTTTTGTGTTTATCATTAATTATTACAATATAGGCTTCACAGGTGTTTTTTACATGTGCTCTTCCCATTAATCTGACTCAGCAATTAATTCCCCGACACTTAGACTTTTGAAATCTTTTGTATCATTTCAGTGTCTTCATCTCCTAATCTCAATCAAACAACGCCTGGATGATTCCTGCAAAAATGTTTGTTAATCTAGACATCCTGTAACGGATAATAATTGTCCAAAATATTCACGTCAGCACGTAACTAACATAATAGTCAAGAAGAAGTCTCAATGTATGTATTGTATTTAGATATTCCTTCATCACGAAAATTCGTCGTGAAAATGAGTTTGATATTTCATGGTATTTCATGGTAGGCAGCGACTTAGCTGTTCCCTTGGTATTGCTGACATCCATTAGTGACGGTAACCACCTACCATCAGTTGGACCGTACGCTGGTCTGCCTACAAAGGCAATAAAAATAAATAAATAAAAACATTAAAATTGAAACCTTGGAAAAATTTAAACCTACCTTAGTTACATAAAATCATGCTAGGCGCCCAGATCACACCGACATACAAACAGTAAGATACCTCGCAGAAAAACCGCTTTAGTAGATGAGAAACAGTGTTAATTTTTTTTTTTACTTTATTGAAATAAAATTATGCAGTTCCCCGATGTGCATAGTGAATGGTAAGGCAACTTGACGCAGCTGATACAATCGATCATTCGATCGTCTGCTTGTCGTTTGTTACGCTACGGTACGTCATCAATCAAACGACGTCGTGTGACGCCCTCTAATCACTGTGCGGTGACTGCGTACACAGTTAAAACGATGTGCAGTTAGTCAATTGTGGCGTTTCTTTGAATTCCACTAGTTTTGGAGGACAGATCCTGGACTGTATCACGAGAACACGAAATACATTCTCAAGTCAATCCTTAGATATATCTAGTTTTAGCTTGTGACCCTACTAAAATGACACATATATGTCAATACAAGCTTTTTATATGTGTTTTCGCTGTGAAGCAGTCATGTATTTGCGTTAGATGAATGTGACTGCCGTTGACTGCTAAAAGGTAGTAGTAGACAGCATGGTTGTACATACCCACGCAAGCAAAATAATTGCTAAAAAATATTGGTTTCTTTTTAATAGAATCTTAGCCTTTTTTTTTGCTTAGATGGGTGGACGAGCTCACAGCCCACCTGGTGTTAAGTGGTTACTGGAACCCATAAACATTCACAACGTAAATGCGCCACCCACCTTGAGATATAAGTTCTAAGGCCTCAAGAATAGTTACAACGGCTGCCCCACCCTTCGAACCGAAACTCATTACTGCTTCACGGCAGAAATAGGCAGGGTGGTGGTACTCACCCGCGCGGACGCACAAGAGGTCCTATCACCATTAATTACGCAAATTATAATTTTGCGGTTTTGATTTTTATTACACATGTCTTTTATAGTCTTTTATAGCCGTAGATAAACTCATCGTGTACATATTTACATTAAAAATATTTATCTTTAAAATCGTTCATCTACAACTGCTATGATTCAATTAATTAAAATACTAATGAATTTGCTTTACTGAAACAACTGAACTACGAAAGCGCGCATGAAAATGAAGTGAATTGGACGCGATGTGAAATATTGTGAAGTACATCAATGTTATTAAGCTGAAACGGCCCTGTGATCTAGTTCACTTAGTTTCGATTGAGCTATTGTATGGATATTGTTATGAGTCTTGTTGATGTTTTGTAAAACTTAATTCGCCTTTTTTTTAAATAAAAATTGAGTTGATATTGGAGCAGGTGTCAATTTTTCTGGGCTGGTGGAGCTCGATGGGGTTTAGTCGGTAGTTGGTTTTGCGGGGCGGGTTAGACGCAGCGCAACGCCTCGCGTGCCTTTCTCAAGGCGTCGTCTCCCGGTACGAAGTGGAAGAAAAGGAGGACTTTGGTCTTCCTCTTCTCCCTCTTCTTCTCTAGAGGCGCCGGAGTCCGACATAACCCGGTCTATTACCTCTCTCGACCGGGTATCCGTAAATGAATTTATCAGCGTTTTCTAAGTATTGTAGAGTCGACGTTATGTACAACTTTTTTATCTTATTTGATCGGAGAAGCTTAGTTAGCTTTAGTACAGGTCGTTAGGTAAACAGTAAGCTTCGCTTATAAATGAAACGGGATGTAGGAAACCGGCTGTGAGGTGTGGGCCAATCTTCATCGCCTCATCTTTAACGTATCGTAAAAGGCGACTAATGGATTCACGGAAGAATGAAAAGATTTTTTCTCCAATTACTGTTTCGGTATACACCGATGATTGAGATGTTTGCTTCATGTCTCAGGGATGGAGCATATCATAAAGTGGATATCTGTGATGTGATACGTATTCGGTAACCTAACCTAGAATACCAGGTAAGCCATGAACTCGTCTGCTTATCTATACTAATAAAATTACGGGTCGTTTGGAACCTCTTCGGTTCCCTCTGTATTTTGTACCGTATGTTCCATGGGGAGTGCTCTGAGGAATTGTTCGAGATGATACCGGCATCTCGTTTTTACCATCGCACCGCCCGCCACCGGAGTAGAGTTCATCCATACTACCTGGAGCCACTGCGGTCATCCACAGTGCGTTTCCAGAGGTCTTTTTGCCACGTACCATCAGGCTATGGAATGAGCTCCCCTCCACGGTGTTTCCCGAGCGCTATGACATGTCCTTCTTCAAACGAGGCTTGTGGAGAGTATTAAGCGGTAGGGAGCGGCTTGGCTCTGCCCCTGGCATTGCTGAAGTCCATGGGCGACGGTAACCACTCACCATCAGGTGGGCCGTATGCTCGTCTGCCTAAAAGGGCAATAAAAAAAATTAAAAAAAAATTGTTGTTTACACGCAGTGTAATTGAAGCCTCCATGAGTATTCCAATTCGTTCGCTTGCAAACTAAAGTCTGTACATGTACTTAATATGCGTATTACCTCTTATAGTGTCGCATTTTCGTTTCATCAAGCTTCGAATAACTTCGTAAATAATCCAACAGAACACATGACATTGAGATCGTCTGATCAAAATTCATTTTAAGATGAAGGAATAATGTGTTCTAAAAACCAATATTTTGTATAGTATTTAGGGTTAGTTTCATCACCATCCAAATACACCGCATCAAAGATTTTTTCCATGCCAACGGAAAACCTCGAAATGCTATTCCAAGTAGCAAAATGTATATGGTCTCTGTTCGCCCTTTAATACATTAGAAAAATAGTGCTATTATACATTGTTTTTAGCGTCAAAAACTATGGTTTTTTATTGTCCTTATAGGCAGACGAGCATAGAGCTCACCTGATGGTAAGTGGTTGCCGTCGTACATGGACGTCGTTAATATTTATGTAGTGGCTAGTATGTGACCTTTGAGAGACCTTTATGCCTTTCTATCGCTCTTTATGTAAGTGTCAGGGCGTGTTTTGAGGTCGCACAAATAGGGACCACTCTTTTGAAGTGAAACAGTGACCCGCTCAAGCTGATTGATATGACATAAAAGATTACAATGCGATTGAGAATATAACATCAAATTTGTAGGCGGTTGACAGGATTCGCGTCGTGGTATCTATGGGAATCAGTAACTGCTAACAGTATAATTATATTTATCTCTGCCCGTCAGCAGAAAGAAAAAGCTACGTATTTCCATGCGTTAGGAGCGTGTGTTATTATAATAGCATCTACGTATGTCTTTCACTGCCCTGTTGACAATTATACAAAACAAAAGTGTTAGTAAATATTTATATTCTATTCTATCTTAATAAAATGTACACACGAACATAACGTATTTTAGATCGCCCATATGACATTGTTACATGATATCAGAGAAGTAACTGAGTAACAATAAAATTTCAGCAGTTTTTCTTTTGTTTCGAACTGTTCTTAATTTCAAATTTGTCATAATTCGATCTGCTCAAAAAATCAGTAATTACAATTTTTTATTTTATTTTTTATAATAGGTCACTGCCATAATAACCCTCTTCGGGTTATTGCATAGGGTAATTGGGAAAGGAATTGAACAGTTTAATACAATACATCAAATATAAAGCGTGTAACGAATTGTTGGTTATCAACAAATTAAAGAAGCATTCTTCTTATCTGCTAAGCTCACTGTGGCCAAAGGACTGGAACGTGTCAAGACCTATCAATGCGGCCATCTTGGCAAGTCGGACGTTTGTCTTGTGCTCGCTATCTATTTTAAAGGATTACTCAGATTGTCTTCTTGTATATTATTTAGCTGCTAAAATTACTCAGTGTGAGAAAAGTTGAAGTTTTTTTGGCGAATAATAAATTTTTTCCTATTTATATTTTTAAGAATCCGACGGAATCAACACCATTAATTGTAACCTTATGGTAACTCAGTAAAATGTACGAAACAAAACCATAACAAATATGTACATTTCAAAACAGGTCACTTAGTCTTAACATTGCATTTCTCTAATCTAATCTAAAACTTAGCTACTACTCTCTCTCTCTCTCTCTTCGATCGCTCCCTCTCTGCTGAGGATCGTGACTTCGTCTGATTCCGTCAACCAGCTCTCTACATCAATCTCGCTTTGTAACTTGGTGGAGTGCGTCGTTGACAGGTACCCTCAGTTTCTCCGCTATTTGGTCCGACCATCGTTTGGGACCTGTACCCTTAGGCCTTTTTCCCTCTATTTTACCGGTTACCAGAAGGCGTTCCAAATTTCTGGTATCCCTCCGTGCAACATGACCAAAATACCGCAATATTATTTGTAGGCAGGTTATGGATAGACGTTGAGTCTTTTCTATTTTTAACTGCCTGAGAATAGAGATACTAAAATATAATTATATGTAACTCTAAAATCAAAACAAAGATAAAATCAACGAACACCAAATATTTTTCTCCAGATTTCTATAGAAATTGAAACACAAACACAAAAAATAGAAATGGGCGTTTAACTTACAGAAATTCTATTAATATTGTATGAGGAAGACAGTTGTGACATAGGAAATATATTAAGCAAGCGTTCATAGAAGAGCTGAATGAGAAATATGATGAAAACACGAGTGGATCATTCCATGACAAATCGACCGATCGTTGACCCCTTTCAATTTGCATGAAATTCGGTAAGAAATATTCTTTCATCCCATGACCAAGTTTTTTTTTTTAAAAATCCAGTGCAAAATGAAAAATTTTAAAATTTTTAACCTCCCGAGCTTAATATTAAAACTGTTCTAGTTATAAAAAATGACCTTGGTTCATTTAAAGATAATATTAAAAGTTTTTAAGAAAATACATTTTCAAAGAAGTGTTTTATTTTTGTTTCAAAGATATGAATAGTTGAACTATGAAACAAAAGCTTCTTATTTAAGGCGTGCCTTATAAAAAATAAATTGAGGATGTGATTTTTTTTGTTTTTATAGATATAGCTTTTAGTTTAAATGATTATAATAATAAAAAACAAACTAAAAATGGATGAAATAAAATAAATAACAGAAAAAGAAAAAGAAAGAGTTTCTCCCTATGACACGTTGCCTTGGATTTATGGAGATAACCCAAGGAGGGTTAACTTCAGGGAGGCCACCGGTCATAAAACTAATGCCAAATCTCTATGCAGCGTGATGAAAGGACATGCTGTACCGACCCCACATAATGTCAGATAAAGGCAAGAAGAAGAAGTTCATTTAGTTCAAGTTACTCTCCCAATAAAAAACATCAATAAGAACATTTTTTTAATTGAGCACCTACTGTACACACATCCTTTTTATTGCCCTTGCAAGCCGATGAGCATACGGCCCCCCTGATGGTCAGTGGTTACTGTCACCCATGGACAGCAGCAATGCCAAAGGCAGAGCGAAGCCGCTGCCTACATACCTAAATTATTTGAAGACAAATCTTAATACCTACCACTCACAATAACTATAAAACATGTTTTTCAACTATTTCTGCACTTGAAGTAAGAAAAGCGACAGCAGAACAGAATTTTATATACCTTTTACATTACATCTTCTAATGCACTTAATGGTACGACAATAAATTCAAATTTGTAACTTTAACAAAAATCGATAGAAGTGCATCCTCGATACAAACGTAAAGGGAATGGAATTCCCAACTTTCCAGAGAGCTCCGATATTGTTAACAATATAGTATTGATAGTTGTTCAATGGCTTACAACAATGCTACCATGAATTTTTCCCTATGCTTGGAATACAGTTTATTTCCAAAACATTTCTTTAAGTGAATTCTGTTTAAAATTTCCGTTTGTTGTGATTATAGAATAGATTACAGATATAGGTTAAGAGTGTGATTAGAGTTACAGAACCGTAGTGGTTTTTAATTTTTAGTTTGGTTTATTAGCGATTTGATGCGCACTTTAAAATGTATTTATCTTTTTTCTCTGCAGTATTGAGTCAAGCAGACTATTGCGTTATCTTCCCGTAAATTTCTTAGCCGCTTTTTGCGGCGGATGTAAATGGGTCTGCTGCTGTTCTAAGCAACAGCAGAAACCAAAAATTATTATAATATATAGTATTTCATTATTTCTTTTATTGTTAGTACATTTCATTTCAAAGACAACATGCTTAAATCGCTTATGCATTTGTTATGTCAATTCATATTTGCGGTTCTGTAATATCCGAAATTTAATGGTGTAGTATATAATGATTACTACTGGGTATTCAAAGCTACAAACGTCCTGTCTGGGTAAGTAGAAAACTCTTAATGTACTTAAAGGCGTTTTTATAAGGATTTAAACAACCCCATTCTAGTAACCATGAATTATTAGATTCCGAAATTGAAATATAGTTAATTCGAATATTCCAGATACTATTAGGTCGATGATAATAAAAGAGATTTCGCAATATTTGGACTCCAAGTGGACTGCGTGGCTGCATTCACGTTTCGGTGTCTGTGGTTCCAGTAACACCAGGTGGGCAGGAAGGCTCGTTCATACAACAGGGCAATAAGCCGTTTCCCAAATCTGGAGTCGTTTTCATAATAAGTCAGGCTTATACCAGCGTAAGAAGTATTTCTCATTTAAAGGTGCTTTGAAATTCGAATTAATCGTACTAGGAATCGTGCAATCTCTTAAACATCAACTCAACACGATTAAAAATAATAATTGTACGAAACACTGTCACAAAATTAACGATCAAACACAGTAAATAATGCTCTCTAAGAAATATTTGATCAATCGCATGTCATCGTAAGTTATGGGGCGATCTTCAGGGCTTCGTACAAATGGCTTCCGATACCCAATGCATACAGATATCTTATGTTTTCTTAGGGAATATGAACGGCTGGAAGTGGCAGTGTATAGCTTTTATAATAAACTAGTAAAACCCGGCCATGAGTCTGCTGTTAATCGTTAAATGCATAAAAACAGTTTGTTCAGGCGCCTCACTTACCGTATTGGTTCTGTGATCAAACGCATTCACTGATATTTTAGCAACAATCGTAAAAACTCTTTAATTAAGTGAATAAAGGTATGACAAATAAACACTAAAGTGTATTTTAAAAAGAAGCTTGGATAAAATGGACTTATACTCCTAAATAGAGCCTTTAATTAAACTATCAATAAGGTAAGTCAAGACTCTAGTCTGGTTATTAATTAGAGCCGCATATATAATTTCACTCAAATCAACCTTCTAGACAATGTTTGCTTCATTATCATCGATTCAGAGACGTCCACTTCTGGAAATAGGCCCCCCCCCTAAAATTTGCCATAATGACCAGCACTGTGCTTCCTGTGTTCAGCAAATTCCCGCAATCTTAATCAGATGATCCTCCTGCGGGTAGAGCTTCTGCGAGGTGAACCATAATATTTCCGTTATTCGTCTGTATTAATAGTTTTTTCTTATTTATATCAGTACGCATTTTTCTTCTTATAATAATTCCTATCCTGCAAAGAGTTCGGGCATATTGGGAGCGCGCAAAAGTGACTCAGTACCACCCTAACCCTATCTGTGCCACAAAGCAATTATGTGCTGCGGCTTAACGGGTAAGCTTGTCGTAATATTCCGTAACAATAAAATCTCAATCTAATTCTACTAGAAAGAAAGCCATGGCCAAAGAGTAGCCATTTATATCACGCGGAAACTCCTCTGCTTATCTATTATAAAAAAAAATAACCACAGATTAATAGGACTCAAAATTCAATAGTATCAAAGCTCACCCGTTTTATATCATGTTCTTTTGCTTCACTTCTAAATAATTAAATTAATAATTCAAATTCCTATTTTCGAAGAGGAATAAATAATTGTTTGGTTATTTAAATTTGATTCCTCTCATCATTGAAATTGTGGCATTGTCTAATTTATTTGCAGTTTGGATAATTGTACCGACCCCACTTAGCGGCATAAGCGAAGGGGAAGAAAGCATTGTTTGATTTTTCTGTTATTATTCTCTTTTTTACTTGTATCAGTGAAGATTACTTACTATAATTACTTACTTTATTAAACTAAAACTTCCTGTAAAATACTCTTCGAATTGGAACATAATAATACTTAATACAATACTCAATGTATCAAAAAAAATTAATTTACAAAGTTTAAATCGACAGAACATTTATTTCAGTATTAAAACAATATGGAAAATGATAGATTTCTACTTATGACTAAGCCCTTAGATTTAATTAATTACAATAAAATTTAAAACATTACCAATGATAGTTCTTTAATTTTTTCCCTAAACAGAAACTATTATCAGAAATGGTTTAACAAATATCTAACTAATCTGCTAGGATTATGTATCCTGTTTTTTAATGAAGCCAAAGCAAATAATTATATTTGTATCTTCCGTCGGTTGTTAGAATATCTTCAACTGGTTTTCAAACAAGCTTCCCTCAATGATTGACGTCATCATCCTTGAATGACCATGACAGACGGCGCTCTCAACCGAAACCGATATCCATGTTGATTATTCACGTACGATTGATATGATATATAGCTTTGCTAGGCACGATATTTAGTATTTGAGGCTCACTTTTTGGATATCCATAACAAATTAGAAAGTCTCAGCTAAGAGCCATAGAATATAAAACGTTCACTATCAACTGTGATATATAAAATGGATATGTTCATCAATAAATTTAGTCTAAATACACATTGATAAATAAACTTTTAGATTATTTTAGTCATTCCAGTTTACACTTCGAAGTATTTTCTCCAAAGAACTTTATATCGTTGTTTACGACATTGGTCCAAGTGTAATATATTAGTACAAGCAATTGTGGTGTCAGAGCAGATACATCGAAGTTTATTCGTACAGCCAGCAGAGGACGTGACCGATCATTTGTTGCTGATCAAACATGTTTTACTTTTAAACGAAACACAGCTTAATTGCGTGATCTATAAGATTGGTATTACTTTAAACACATTTTGTTAACTCAACTTATGGTCTGGTTTGGTAACTCAACAGATTAAGCGGTATCTTTATCTTCTTATTTGTTACTTCAACGGTACATGTTTAAATGAGAATTAGGAAGCTATTACATTCGGTAAGGTCGTGGTAGTTCTTTATGTAATCTATTCTATTCTATATGTTTATAACATGGCCACAGGTAACATCCACTACTAATTTCTCAAATGGATCTCAATAACAATTTAGTAGGATCACGATGGTGCGTTAGTGGTGATCGTTGTGAACATGGATCTGCTACTTTGGAGTAGCAGCGCACCACGTTAGCCCCCTACTCTTGGCCGCCGCTGTCTACTCTGCAAGATTTGCTCGTGCTGAAGTCAGTCAACTTGAGCAGCCAGGTCTGCTTTGGAAGAAATGGGACAATCGTTAGCAAATCTCACCCCTCTCAACTAAGCTGTCAAACTAGGAAGGCTTCTGGGTCACTAGCAATCTCTTAATCCTAAAAAAAAGTTCAAATATACAGGGTGGATCATATTTTATGTTGGTTAAACCTCAATACGTACCGAAGTCCGTGGAGGCTTTGAGGACATTAGAGGATGCAATCGTTCATTCCTTTTGAGGTGCCTGTTGAAGGTATGTAAAACTCGGTATAATAAAACCAGTAGGGTTGCTATGTTCAAGTAGAAATTAATGAAATCAGAAGTCATGAGGACTGTAAAATCTAAAAAAAATCTGTAGACTGCTTCCATCCATAGAACATAAAGAATCATAGCACTCAATACTATCATAAATCAGAATTAGATAAAATACTCGAAACTATTGTACTATTATTTCATTATTTGAGTGAGACCTGGGTACTGCGAGAAAACGCCTTTGAAACCAGATCCAAAGTTTCATTTTAAGTCACGACGCACAAATAGAAAGTATTAACTTTTATATTCACATTGAATATAATCCTGTTCTAGACATTTTTATTGCCATTGATTTTATAGTAATGACTATCCTAATACTGAGTTTAATACCGTTTAATACTATCATGTTTTTTACTACAACCTTCCAACAAATGTATCCTATATTTAATTTAGCAATCAAAGCCAATAATAATTCTGTTTTGTTAGTCGATTTTATTTAAAACTAGCAACCAGCCCTCGCCTCGCTTCGCTTCGGAAACATTAAATTTTATTATTGATAGCTGAGTCCCGCGATGTTACCAGTGGTTATTGTCGAACCGCGGGTAACGCCGCGGGGCGAAGCTAGTCTAAAAAAAGTAGCTTAAGTTACTCGTTATATCATCAACTACCTATCAATGAAATTTTCGTCAAAATCGGCCCAGCCGTTCCAGAGATTAGCCGGAACAAACAGACAGACAGACAAAAATTGTAAAAAATGTTATTTTGGTATATGTACCGTATATAATTATATGCATGTATAAAAAGGTGGTTATTTTAATATTACAAAACAGACACTCCAATTTTATTTCTATGTATAGTTATATAGATTACATATTTTTTATGTCTACACTATTCACTAGTACAGTATATGTACATAATGTCCTATGACAATGTCTACATACTGAAAATGCCAACTATTTTTTTTGCTTTTGATGAATAATTCGCAGAGGTATTTATTATTTTTAATGNAAAAAGGTGGTTATTTTAATATTACAAAACAGACACTCCAATTTTATTTCTATGTATAGTTATATAGATTACATATTTTTTATGTCTACACTATTCACTAGTACAGTATATGTACATAATGTCCTATGACAATGTCTACATACTGAAAATGCCAACTATTTTTTTTGCTTTTGATGAATAATTCGCAGAGGTATTTATTATTTTTAATGATCGTTAAAGCCATTCTTTTGTTCGAGCCGTTATAAATTCCAAACGTTTTTTGATTCAACAAAAAGTCCAGTTGATATTCGGCGGATAAAAAATGAGTAGCCATGTGCCGTGTAGTAATAAAATTCTTGTCAAACTGGCCGAAACAGGATTTGTGTAATAACAAATGAAGTTTTCTTTCATTGATATTGTCGGCATCAAAACAACACCCAGACTTCCCCGGACACTCAGTTTCTCGATCGACCGACTATAGAGCAGTCGCAAAGAAAATATTTTTATTTAAAAATGCAATTTTTTTTTTGTATTTTCGCAGTTTTTGTCGGATATGCTTTATGTGAAATTAATGTTTATGAAGACATTTCTGTGGAATATGATTCTAACGTTGAACACAATCAAGACATTGACTGTGACGATTCAGAGTATAATTTAAGGGGATTAAATTTTACGGAAAATTTCGATTACAATTTTATTGAAGGAAACGTCAAGTTAGAATATGCGTGGACTAATTGCTATTTTGATATTGGCGGTGTAAAATGTAAGTACAGTATCAGGTGATTTAAATCAATATAAGAGTCAAAATTTTGGGTCTCTTCGGGTCCCTTTCGATCGATAGTAATACCAAACGATATTACTCGTGTCTATGAACCACGGTGTATACCATCAAGTAAGTGGTATCCATGAGAATTTGTAGGAAATAAAAATGCAACTTACGCAAAAATGCTATAGATCGAAATGAAATGAAGTTGATTAATTTAAGGCATTAATTGAGATGAAATTAAATGAAACATGGGATGAGAAAAGGTTTCATTAAAACGGTGGTTATTATTTATTATTATCTGCTATGTCCAGTGGCTTTGTTTCATTTTCCTCCATTTGTGCCCTTTCACAGATACTCAACATTTAATAAACCACCGTTATTACACATTTAAACCTGAAGAAACAAACACTAAATAGACAAAATAAAACAATTCACACAACTTCGCTCCTCGTGTTGACGCCAAAAAGTCTACAATATTGACAATTGCGTCTCTCAAAATAAAATTTAAATATAGAATTTCATTAGTTCAAGGCTTATTTTATATTTTAGATTATGGCAATAGTGACGTAGCATTCAAAGAAGGCAGTATTCATTTTGTTGAAGAAGAACTGACTGAAGAAGAGAAATTTTATATTAAAAATAATAACAGACCATTCGCGATTGATGGCGGTTACATTGGACTTGGATATTTCATTACAATCCCAAGAACAGAACCTGGTAATATATTTGACATTAATCTAATATTTATTTCTCTAACAGAAGCACATACAAATAAATTATAGGCTGAAGTGGCATTAAGCAGAGGATATTACTTGAAAAACAGAATGTTGTTGAGTAGAAACCCTTATCGGGATGATCGAGCGTGGAATTTTCAAAGGTGGAACAAAGACCTCATCAATTGTTTTTGTGTCAATATTTTGAAACAAGGCATCATCATTCGACATTTGAGAATATGGAATAGGCATGCGGGAGTCGAATCATGAATGAATTAGTTCCACACGGATTTCGAGGAGGAATCTCACCCCTCCGATCACCCTCTTCGGCCAAATCATACTCTGGGCCAGGAAGGTCAATTACCATGCCACGTTTATTTTTGGCAGACTCTACCCCATGATCTGTAAGCGGAGTAAAATGTCCCTTCGCAACAAGGTGACACTTTACAAAACTTGCATAAGACCAGTCATGACTTACGCGAGTGTGGTGCTCGCTCACGCGGCCCGCACACACCCCCAATCCCTACAATCTCGTTTTTGCAGGTTGGCTGTCGAAGCTCCGTGGTTCGTGAGGAACGACGACTTGAACCTCAAATAGATCCGAAAATACATGAAGTCCGCGTCGGAACGTTACTTCGATAAGACGATGCGTCATGATAATCGCCTTATCGTTGCCGCCGTTGACTATTCCCCGAATCTTGACCACGCAGGAGCCAGTCACCGTCGTCGCCCTAGACACGTCCTTACGGATCCATCAGATCCACTAAGCCCTCGCCTTAGACGCATTCCGCTCTAACACTAGGAGTAGAGACCCCGGTAACCGTACTCATCGAACTTGGCAAAGAGTTTGACGTGCAACCTAACCTAAACATCAGGCCGTTGAGTTTCTCGACGGATCTTCTTAGCGGGTCGTGTTTCCGATTCGGTAGTAGATTCATTCGAACTCTTGAGCTGTTATGTCTCCCTTGGAGGCGCTCGGATAGCTGTTGGCAACTCCCGCCCCTTCTGGCTGAGCCCTTGCTCGCCAACCTATCCTTGTGAAACTGGAAAGGCCCCCAGTGAACCTTCAACCATAAAAAAGAAGAATAAATTGGTCAAGAAATCATTCCAACATAACCTTAATTACTTTTCCGATTTAATCTCGGCCAACTAATCCAAAAGTAGTTTTAATTATGTCTCTTTCGAGCGAAAACCAAATAAAATACTATGATTACAATAATCATTAATATATCAAGATGAAATATCAAACATTTATTCACACAATGTTGTTTTTAAGGAATACCATCAACCATTAATGTCATAGGTCGTGATAAAGAAATATTGGTTAGTCCGGATTTTAAACCATTCGATAACAAGCAAGTCGACAAATTAGTTTCAGTTTATAAAACCTTCTACGATTTTTGTCAGAGACTATGGATGGTCGATACCGGATTAATCGATATACCAGGTAAGATTTAACTATTACGATTCTGACTTAGAAGTGAAATCGGGGTTATTTAGTAATGAGGTCAACTTTTAGTACAACAAAATTTAAAAAAATCCTTTTAACAAGGTACACTTTACAAAACTTGCATAAGGCCCGTCATGATTTACGCGAGTGTGGTGTTCACTCACGCGGCCTGCACACACATAGACACTCTCCAATCTCTACAATCCCGCTTTTGCAGGTAAGCCGTCGGAGTTCCGTGGTTCGTGAGGAACGTTGACTTACACGACGACCTGGGCCTCGAATCAATCCAGAAATACATGAAGTCAGCGTCGGAACGGTACTTCGATAAGACAATGCGTCATGATAATCGCCTTATCGTTGCCGCCGCTGACTACTCCCCGAATCTTGATCACACAGGAGCCAGTCACCGTCGACGCCCTAGACATGTGCTTACGGATCCATCAGCTCCAATAACCTTTGCATTAGACGCCTTCCGCTCTAACACTAGAAGCAGGCTCAGGGACCTTGGTAGCCGTACTCATGGAACTCGATAAAGAGTTTGACGTGCAACGTAACCCATGAATCAGCTCGCTGAGCTTCTCGCTGGATCTTCTTAGTGGGTCGCGATTCCAATCCGGTAGTAGATTCATTTGCGAAGCAGCTGCTCTTAAGTTGTTAGGTCTTCTTCGGAGGCGCTCGGGCAGCTGTTTGCAAATCACACCCCTCCTGGCTGAGCCTTTGCTCGGGGCCTCCGAGCCACCAGTAATACATTAATAAAAATAAAAAGTTACCAACCAACCAGTCTTCTCAAAGAGCGATGCCTCCGTCCTAAGAACTGTCATTTGTTTTCATTTAACCTCAAGAGAAGAATTCTAAATTGTTCTAAGACAACAAACGTGATTGGTGTATTCAATATTTCTCTTAGCTCGATCACCCTATTCGTCCCTATGGTGACTGACGATGGCGTTAATAATTGTGGCTTCTCCGACATCTTCATATTATTATATTCTTTCTATTTTAACAAAAAAAAACCTTTTTGTAATTTTGTAAAAAATAGATAATAGGAATATGAATATTTAAAAAAGAAACTTTTTTTTTAGTAGAATAACATCTTGATTTGATTTTCCGGTGTTGGGTTTAAGTAATATTACGCATAAATTATTTTAAAGGTGCACGAAAACAAGTGAAACACCCATCACTAGCAGCTTATAGAGACGGCACTGATCACTTGATATTCAGCTTTGACATAAGCCCTGCAGTGCTGATCAACGGTACAGCTACTGAAGGTAAGGAGTATGTAACCCTGTTGTATAATATGTTGGTGGTGTGGAACCATAACAGAGAGACACGAGAAAAGGTAGTTACGACAGGATGAATGGAATTAATTTGAAGATGGATTCCCAGACAGAAATTAGGGAGAGACTTGAGCAGAAAAAAAACAAGACAGCTATTGTGCTACTGTATTTCAGTAAGCAAAGATAGTAACGAATTTTTGGGGTAATTATTTGTAAATCATACCAGATATCACAATTTAAGAAATTTGAAACTTAGGCCTGCTGCTGGCTGCGAATAATATGGCGTTTGATCTTATAAATAAGGAACCCTTTGGCGCTAATTACAATCGACTGCACAAGTTACTCTNAAAAAAACAAGACAGCTATTGTGCTACTGTATTTCAGTAAGCAAAGATAGTAACGAATTTTTGGGGTAATTATTTGTAAATCATACCAGATATCACAATTTAAGAAATTTGAAACTTAGGCCTGCTGCTGGCTGCGAATAATATGGCGTTTGATCTTATAAATAAGGAACCCTTTGGCGCTAATTACAATCGACTGCACAAGTTACTCTTTCTAGGCTAGTTGATATCACACTCAGGTGAGTCATTGGTGTGGTGTTTAGATACTAAGATACTGTATCTTCAGTAACATGTAAAACAATATCAGTTATATTCGCGACTGGAGCCAGCACTATTAAAAAAAATCTTGCGTAAGTTAAATGTGGAACAGTTATTATGTACTTGGAGGAATTCCTTTTTTCAGTGAGATCAGTATTCGCTGAATGCAGTACCACCTTTGGCAACCACCTTTGAAATTAAAAGTTTATCTATAATTACAGCAGATGTATGTGATGTTTCATATATTATATGTACATCATTATGTATAAATGTATAATATATCTACGTCAATTACTAAAATAGATTTGATTGTCTTCATTAATCATCATCATCATCATAATTCTTTCCTGTTACCCTCTGCTGGAGTGTAGGGCTCGATTCAAATCCATCTATTTACATCGGTCTTGGGCAGTCTGTTCTAGCTCCTCCGACGTCATGCCCAAGACACCTAGCTCCTGCACCACCGAGCGACGCCAAGATTATTAGTACTATTAGTAAATTATATTTTGAGCTACTCCTGTTTTTCAGGTCTAATGATATTAGGCGTAGACACTAGTCGAGGTAAATGTAATGACACATTCGTTTATATAACGGATCAAGCTACAGACGGAATAATAGTATTTTCATTAGAAGACACTGCTTTCACACGGCTCAATGTTACTGATTTAAATCACTTCCCGACGGATTCGCCGTACTTTGACTTCCCGCGTAAGTATTTCACATTATTTTTGCAAGCATACAATAGCGTTGGAAATTTTGAAAATATGGACAATTTCGAGTACGAAAGAAGTTTCACGTCATTTTCTATTTATTTGAAGAATTTCTGAATTCTTATTGCACGGTTAGAAATGGTTTATCTCATTATTCGCGTTGTTAAAGGCGTATGTGAACCTCTGCTTTTAATCAACTCTAATTATTATATAATTATTATTTCATTATTATATATGCTTAAGCACTTTACTGTATTATAGGAGTGCCAATAAACTTTATAAAATACACATTGGCATCGAATTTAACGACTGGAAGAGAACGTTTGAAGTCATTTACTGATATCATGATGTCTACTCGTGGATCTGAGGCTACGAACTTATGGGAANGATCCTCCCGATCCACTAACGGTGCTTTTAGGTACTTCAAGCACCGGTCACCGTCCTCGTCGAACCCGTCGCTTGCGACGAAGGGCTCGACGAGTAAATTAACTCTCAGACACAGCCCACTGAGTTTCTCGCCGGATCTTCTCAGTGGGTCGCGTTTCCGATCCGGTGGTAGATTCTGCGAAGCACGGCTCTTGCTAGGATTCGTGTTAGCAACGTCATCAGGCTTGAGCCCCGTGAGCTCACCTACAAACGTTAGGGTTACGCTGAAATAGCCTCTCAAGGCTACCAGCTTAGGTAGGATAAAAAAAGAAAAAAATATTCGCGACTGGAGCCAGCGCTATTAAAAAAAATCTTGTGTAAGTTAAATGTGGAACATTTATTATGTACTTAGAGGGATTCCTTTTTTCAGTGAGATCAGTATTCGCTGAATGCAGTACCACCTTTGGCAACCACCTTTGAAATTAAAAGTTTATCTATAATTACAGCAGATGTATGTGATGTTTCATATATTATATGTACATCATTATGTATAAATGTATAATATATCTACGTCAATTACTAAAATAGATTTGATTGTCGTTATTAGTCATCATCATCACAATTCTTTCCTGTTACCCTCTGCTGGGGTGTAGTAGTGCTCGATTCAAATGCATCCATTTACATCGATCTTGGGCAGTCTGTTCTAGCTCCTCCCACGTCATGCCCAAGACACCTAGCTCCTGCTCCGCCGAGCGACGCCAAGTTTATTAGTACTATTAGTAAATTATATTTTGAGCTACTCCTGTTTTTCAGGTCTAATGATATTAGGCGTAGACACTAGTCGAGGTAAATGTAATGACACATTCGTTTATATAACGGATCAAGCTACAGACGGAATAATAGTATTTTCATTAGAAGACACTGCCTTCACACGGCTCAATGTTACTGATTTAAATCACTTCCCGACGGATTCGCCGCACTTTGAGTTCCCGCGTAAGTATTTCACAGTCTTTGTGCAAGCATTGGACACAATGGCATTGGAAATTTTGAAAATATAGACAATTTCGAGTACAAAATAAGTTTTGCGTCATTTTCTATAAATTTGAAGAATTTCTGAATTCTTCTTAAACGGTTGGAAATGGTTTATATGATTATTCGCGTTGTTAAAGGCGTATGTGACCTTTGCTTTTAATCAACTCTAATTATTATTTTATTAACCATTGTACGGTATTATAGGAGTGCCAATAAACTTTATAAAATACACATTGGCATCGAATTTAACGACTGGAAGAGAACGTTTGAAGTCATTTACTGATATCATGATGTCTACTCGTGGATCTGAGGCTGCGAACTTATGGGAAAGCGAACTGGAAAATCTTGATATCGTATGTTTTCAAATATGTATTATTATTGTTCGTATTTTTCTTAATTTTTTTTAAACGCTTCATACAAACCGCAATATTTGCCTGTAATTGTAACGTTACATTGAATAGTTCACAATCCCGGGCGGCCGTGTGCTTTGCTTCAGAAAAACGCCTAGTGGTTGCATCTACATATGTATGAATTACTACATATAATCCTCATTTCGGATTGAACGACGAAGCAACTGTCATACAATAAAAATGAGATTTCAACTTCATATTTCAACTTCTTTAGGGGCGTTGAGAGCAAAATTTAAATCGCAACAGATTCGTTACGGCTAGAGAGAAAAGATACAATTTAGGAAGAGCGAGAGTGAGAAAATATACGGAGTGTCTCGCGAACCACTCGACCGTGGAGAGAGGGAAAGGATAAAGCGAGCTAGGTCGTTTCTCTTATACACAACATTACCTATTACAAGAGAAATTTAATTTAAGGATGAAAAATGAAGAAAACCACAATACTACACAACGCAAAAGAAGTTTCACTTCTTTCACGTGCACCAAGTTAAACGCGCACCATTTTTTACGTACAGCTAAGTTAATGGTGAAAAAAAACGTTCCAGGATCTTTTTGAGAAACGAAAATTTTTGTTCTCTCTCAGCATGATTACCAATAACCTAATATTTATTAACAAAGCGAGAGACGGTGTACTATGCTGGAATCTGGACACTGAAATGATACCTGAGAACGTCCATGAAGTAGCAAAGCTAAATATCACTTCATCGCTTTACATCTCTGGTATGAACATTTAAACTATCAATTTTTATGACAGCATCTGCACTCATAAATCTGTATACAGGACAAACCGCCAGAGCGTAGCTCGATAGGAGCTATCTCTTGGAGTGTACTCAGTGCAACGTCCAGTATAACTCACAATCCACAATGTTTGTGTGAACCAAGTAAACCAAGAACCAAGTAAAGTAGGTAATATTAAGAAATTCCTATTTACCAACTTAGAGTACTCTGCGATAAATATTGCACGTCGACCTTTCGAAAGAGACCATCGGCTCATTTCGGCTTCGCAGAGTAGTTGTTCTCTTTGTCGCACGAAACACTAACAGCCCGATATCTATTAGGACCGCACTCCACCGCACTTTCACGTCTGACAAACGTAACTTAAGTAGTTTTTTTTGGAATTTGAAAACGGATTAGTTGTGGCCCGAAGGCCTTTCCAGTTTCACCAAGACAGGTGGGCGAGCAAGGACTCAGCCAGGAGTACATAGGTAGTGTGCGACAGAGGCAATGCTCAACGAAGACAAAATTGGCCGACTGTCACTTCTCGAAAGTCGATGTGCAATATTTATTGCTGAGTATTGAAACAGCTCCAATACGTCGGACGATGATTTGGCTATACAAGTCCCAAGCCAAAAGCGGATACTGACTTGACGTAGTCACGATAAGGACTATTAGCTGGTTGTTTTCGTGTATGCATAATTGATTTTTTTCCCTCTACCTATTCGCTGATAGCTTAAGGGGTTATTCCAGCTACGCCTGGAGGGGTAGGTGAGCTCACGGGCTCGACCTGAGAGAATTTGTCAACACTAGCAAGAGCAGTGCCCTAGCAAGAGCAGTGTCCTAGCAAGGGCAGTGCTTCGCAGAGTCTACCGGCGGATCAGAATCGCGACTCACCGAGAAGATCCGGCGAGAAACTCAGTGGGCTTTGTCTATGGGTTAGTGCGCTCACCTCGTCGAACTCGACGTTCGACGACGAAGAGTTCGACGAGGGCGGTGACCGGTGCTTGAGAGGCCTAAAAGCATAGAGAATTATTCCGGAGGATCCGTCAAGACATTTTTCGGGCGACGGCGGCTTTGCGTTGCCACGTCGAGGTCGGATAACTAATTAGCGGCGGCCACGATAAGAGGGTTTTCGTGTATGATTGATGTAGTGATTCCCATTGCAGATGTCCTAGTCGTTGGAGAGACAATGAAAATTTTGCTTAACAGAAAGTTGAATTCACCACAATATCAGGATCCCGACCAATGGAACTATTACATGTACACGTATGTAAAAGTTTTTTTTTTATAGGATGAAACTTTTATTTTCTTATCTGAGAATCCTAGAACCAGATAGAAGTACAGAAACTACGTATTTTGTGCTCAATTTCAATAGCTTGGGTCTTTTCATTGGAAAACCACTTGTATTTTTCCTTTTCGCACCAAATTATATCTGAACCCATTTGTCTCAACCATTGGACAAATCAATGAAGATATCAGTGCTCGTGGCCCATCAGGTCTTAACTGGTTACCAGTGCTCCTCAACATCATAACGTGAATTCCTTCACTCACCTTGAGATGTCAAGTGGTAAAAAAGTTGTTCCGCCTTTTAAACCGAAACGCATGAGTACTGTGGAGTAGAACTAGATAAGATGGAGTAACTATCCGAGCCTTAAAAAGGACCTAAAATCTCAATGGCGATAACCATTAATGACTGGGTGAGCAGGTACTAACTATAAGGGAAAACAGAAAAAAAATCTCACAACTATACAGTTTTTTTGTTTTTTAGGATGAGTTTTGATAGTGCTATTCAAGATACAGCGTGCTTTCTGAATAACAAGCATTTTAATTTATATTATAGATACTACTATCCGTAAGAAAGTAAACTTTTACTATAAAAAATTGTTTCATGATTATCTTGTTACAATCTTAAGTGTATAAGTTCTTGAGTACTAAGTCAAAATAAATAAATATTGGGTAAATTATTTTTTGTTTATCATTTTTTACTATAATTTATTTTATAATCTTTCATTAATGTCCCTAATATCCGTATAATATTATGTTAATGTTTTTTATTTTATTTTATGAATCACTCAACACGGTACTTGCTCTTGGATCGAAGCTGATGCACTCTACATGCTTACACTATTTTTAATTCTTTTTATCTTATTATTAATAAATAAATTGTTTTATTTTTAAACCAAACTTACAACTAGTAGGATGTATGTATTAAATTAATTGATGCTTTTCTATGAACAAAATTAAAATGTTTGTAACTTGCACATTATAGTAACCTTGCCATAGTATAATAGCAATTAGAAAATGCATGAAATTAATTTCCACATAATCAAATATACATTTTCTCCCTATACCTTTATGAATGTAATCATCAACATTCTTTCAAGCGTTTGCAGTCGAGGACACTTCTTCTAATTGCAAAGTTTCAATATCGAAATTAAAAAAGTAATTGTGAACGCAGACATTCGTCAATTTGCCGCGCCTACATCTATGCATTCCGCACACCGGTTTGATGTGTCGAGTGATAATTGAAAACATTTTTACTATAAAAAAAATTATCGTAGCTCAAGGTGGATGACGGCATCATACTTTAACCTGAACAAAGCCTTTCACATGTCGAGACATTTGTGTTTTGACGTGTTATTAGTATTCATATATATAAAATAGTTAAAATGGCGTTGCCAAAGTGGAAACATTAAATTTAAATAAAACCTGCACGGTCTGCGATTGATAATTAAAACATCTTGCAAAAAAATTTAGTTTTATGAATTTTAATTTCTTAATTCGAAAAGAGTACGTTGGCAGACAGTAATTTAGTGCTTTACGATTTTTCGTTTCTCGAATTAGACAACTATTTAGGTTCCCCCTAGACCTGGTATGCTTATTCGCTCTAATGAACTTCATGACTTGGAAATTGTTGACCAGTTCGTTTATCTTGGCTCTCTTCTTTGTGGCGAAGGTGAGAAGGAGATAGCTAGAAGAATCCAAATGTCCAAAAGAGCGATGAGTAAACACACTGAGTAAATATCCTGCAAAACCAACGTGAGGTCGGTACATCCCTTCTTGGGCTTCTCAAATTTCCTTTACGGCGCTGAAACCTGAACGAAGTGATAGGACAAAGATCGACGCTTTCGAAATGTGGTATTGGAGGCTGATCTTGCGAATTCTATGGATAGCGCGCCGGACCAACTTATCCATTCCGAAGGAGCTCGGTATTGTCACAAGGCTGTCCGCTATCTGCTTCCAACGTATTCTCACGTATTTCGGTCACATCGCTCGTAAAGACCCCGATTATCTTAAAGAAGCTGATGGTAGTTGATATAGTTGACGGGAGAAGATCACGCGGACGCTCACCTACCCGCTGGTCTAATCTAGTAAAGACGCTCACTGGCCTGTCAAAAACCAGGGCTATAAAGAGGACAGGAAGACGTAGGGAAGCATTGTGCATCGAGTGGTCAACATTTAGACACGACCTTCAGCAATGAAGAGACCGACTCAGAAGAAGAAGATTTAGGTTTCTCAAAGTCGTGCAATTCGTTTATCCCTATTTGTAGTGATGTAAATGTATCACGATTCGAAGGTACCAAATTTATCAAATTTATCAAAGGCTATCGTATTTTCATTTTGGGTCACGAAAACTAACAAACATTTAAGTTCTTAGTAAGCAATTCTTTAAAAGAAATACTTCTCGATGACAATTAGCGTAAGAAGTGTTTCTTTTAAAGGTTGTTTGAAATTCGAATCACTAGGAATCGTGCAATCTCTTAAACATCAACTCAGCACGTTTAAAAGTAATAATTGCACGAAATACTGTCACAAAATTAACGATCGAACAGATTATAGGGTAATAAAGGGTAATATTGCATTTCAATTAAACCTCAACCTAATTCTACCAGAAACAAAGGCTTCTAATCACGGAATAGATATATTTATTAACCTTATTAGGTTGGAAAGGCCTTTGCTCTAATTTTGTATTAGAACCAGTGTCGCCGCTTCATCCCCACTATTTTAATTTCTACACATACACACACTGTGATTACAAGTATTTCGCACACAACAAAAACACCCACACATAAATCTCAGGACAGATATTCGTTCGCAAACTAGCACAAAACACCCGTAGGCATACACACTCACACACGCAAAAAGGCAATAAAAATGTTCATACACGCTAGTGCTTGATAAAATCGATATTCTTTATCGATAAATTATCTGATGAATGAATGGAGAAAATGAAACATGAAATAAATATTGAAAAAAAAAACTATTTTACTTTTATTAATTACAAATAGTCACTGTCGCTGGAATAAAACGTATTTGTTAAGCAGTTGGCGCTTGCTATTAATTGCGAATGAATTTTTCAAAACTAAGTGTATTCTGATTTTTTTTATGATAAAATCATTTTCAGTAAAATGTTTAGAGCAAATAGTACTCGTCTTTGTCTCCAGTTTCCTCTACCTGTCACGTCAATCCATTGTTCCCTGGCGTTAGGTTCTTTAGGAAACCTAAAATTTTTAATTTACTGCATAAGTCAAATAGCATTTTACTTAGATTTTAATACGTCTTAGACAATATAGTAAATACCCGTAAATTAGAGGTCTACATGTCCCTTTATATTATACCTTCACTTTAATTCAATGATAATAATTCAATAATAATAATACATATTTATTTTACTCAAAATACGTCTCACTAAGAATATACTAGGTATCATTAATTAAATATAAAATAATGCAAAAATTATCCATGTCAAATGTAAATATAGTCGAGAATTCTGTCGATGATTTTACCACATGGTCACCTCACTATCGACAAACTGCACGGCCAATCAGGGCAAAGGCCGAAATTTCAAAGATTGAAGTGTAGAGAACGCAATGCATGTAGTACATTGGAAGCTGACTTGGTCATTGCGTTCATTGGGCGAGTACACATCGCGCAATGTATGCTATTTATAACTTGCTGCAATAATATTGTTAATGTTTGGAATTTCATAATGCTCAGTATATTTTTATGTTTTAGACAAATAATATTGTAATTAAATGGTAATTTCGACTTACCGATCGAAAGATATACCTCCTCGCTCTATACTTGAGGTCTGATTTTTTGTTTTACAAGTTATAATTGCACAACACGGCACTATAAAGCGGAGATCTGTTCGCCAAAGTAGTCCGAAGCGCACTAAACGCGGTGAATGAAAGAATCGGTCGAGTTATGTTTGTACAATCATAACTGTGGCACGCTTGCACCGCCTACATTACCATTCCAACCTTATTTATCTATTCCGTGCTTCTAATGTCGCGCGGAATCTCTTCTATCTACCTATTATAAAAATCTAAATACAGATTAATAGGACCCAAAAGTCAATAGTAGCTAATTTCCCCCTCTCTATATTTTGTTCTGTTGTTTCACTTCTAACTAATCTAAACTAAATTAATAATCCAAAGCCCAAGGAAGAGGAATAAATAATTGTTTTTATTAATTAATCAAATAATTGTTTGAATATTAAAATTTAATTCTTCTCATCATTTAAACTGTCTCTAATGGCATTGTCTGAATTATTATTGTCAGGATAATTGTACCAATCCCACTTAGCGGGATAAGAAAAGGGGAAGGAAGCTTTGTTTGATTTTGTTGTTAGTTCATATTATTTTTTTACTTGTACCAGTGAAGATGTCTTAGTAAATATATCCAAAACTTTCTGTAAAACACTCTTCGAATTGTAAAATAATTATATATGACGGAGTGACTGGTTCCATGGTGTTTTTAAAATGATGACGTCACCATTTCACTGGTGGTAGGACCTCTTGTGAGTCCGCACGGGTAGGTACCACCGCCCTGCCTATTTCTGCCGTGAAGCAGTAATGCGTTTCGGTTTGAAGGGTGGGGTAGCCGTTGTAACTATACTGAGACCTTAGAACTTATATCTCAAGATGGGTGGCGCATTTACGTTCTAGATGTCTATGGGCTCCAGTAACCACTTAACACCANATTATATATGACGGAGTGACTGGTTCCATGGTGTTTTTAAAATGATGACGTCACCATTTCTGATGGCGTCAACGGCTGATAACGGTGCCACTAGCGTCTCGTTGACGTCATCATTTGTAATAAAAACAGCGCGTCAGACAATTACGTCTCGCTGACGTCTGTTTTCTGATTCTGTTAGTTGTTCGCATTGCCTTCCATAGTGACTGTAAACAAGACTGACTTTTCCAATGAATTCCATTTATTGAATTTCAACCGTACAACAATAATAACAGAGAGCTCCGGCTAGTTCAGCCGAACGAGACGGAATGAATTGTGCGTTTTTTTTTGTTTTTTTCCTACCCATGCTGATAGCATTGAGAGGCTATATTATCATCGTTACCTTAAGGTGTAGGTGAGCTCTCGGGGTTCAAACCAGGAGGTGTTGCTAATACTGGCCCTAGCAAAGGCAGTGCTTCGCAGAATCTACCACCGGATCGGAAACATGACCCACTGAGAAGATCCGCCTAGAAACTGAGTGGACCGAGTCTGTGGGTTAATTTACTCGCCGAGCCCTTCGTCGCAAAAGACGGGTTAAATTAATTTAAATTAAATTAACAATTTAATTTAAAATTACATATTTTTATGTCTACACAATTCACTAGTACAGTATATGTACACAATTATGTCTACACACTAAAAATGCCTACTGAATTTTTTGCTTTTGATAAATAATATAATTTGCAGACTAAAGTTGGCTAAAGCGATTATCAATTTTTTTTGTTAGAGCCGTCATAAATTCCAAACCTTTTTTGAATCAGCATAAAGTTCAATTAATATTCGGCAGCATAAAACAAGGAAAACATGAGTTAGCACATGTCGTGCAGTAATAAAATTCTTGTCAAACTGGCCGAAACAGGATTTGTGCATTAACAAATAAATTTTTCTTTTATTGAAATTATCGACATTGTCGGCATCAAAACAACACCCAGACTTCCCCGGACACCCAGTTTCTCGATCGACCGACTAGAGTGCAGTCGCAAAGAACATATTTTTATTTAAAAATGCAATTTTCTTTTCGTATTTTCGTAGTTTTTGTCGGATATGCTTTATGTGAAATTAATTTTAATGAAGACAATTCTGTCGAATATGATTCTAGTGTTGAATATAATCAAAACATTGATTATGATTCAGAGTATAATTTGACTGGATTTAATTTTACGGGATTTAATTTCACGGGATTCAATTTTACTGTAAATCCCGATTACAATTTTATTGAAGGAAACGTCGAGTTAGAATATGCGTGGACTAATTGCCATTTTGATATTGGCGGTGTAACATGTAAGTACAGTATCAGATGATTTAAACCAATTTATGTGTCAAAATTTAGGGTCTCTTTGGGTCCCTTTCGACCGATGGTAATACCAAACGATATTACTCGTGTCTATGAACCACGGTGTCTACCATGAGGTAAGTGGTATCCATGAGAATTTGTAGGAAATAAAAATGCAACTTATGCAGTTTTGTTGAAGACGTTATTTTTGTCGAGATGTGTTTCTAAGAAGTGGTTCCATTTTCCCAACTGGAAAGGCGAAGGTATCACACCACACGGCCAAATTTTTTGGATATTTTGTTTTATGAAAAATGCTATAGAGCGAAATGAAATGAAGTTGATTAATTTAAGGCATTAATTGAAATAAAATTAAATGAAACTTTGGATGATAAAAGTTTCATTAAAACGTTGGTTATTATCTGAGACTTTTTGAGTGGACTTTTTGGAGGATCCCGAGAAGCTACGTTCAGCGGCTTTGTTTCATTTTTCTACATTTGTGCACTTTTACAAATACTAAACAGTTAATAAACCGCCGTTATTACACATTTAAATCTGAAGAAACACTAAATAGACAAAATAAAACAATTCGCACAACTTCGCTCCACGTGTTGGCGACAATAAGTCCACAACATTGACAATTGTTTCTCCCAAGAAAAATTTTAAGTATAGAATGTCATTCATTTAAGGCTTATTTTATATTTTAGATTATGACAGTAGTGACGTAGCATTCAAAGAAGGCTCTATTCATTTTGTTGAAGAAGAACTGACCGAAGAAGAGAAATTTTATATTAAAAATAATAACAGACCATTCGCGATTGATGGCGGTTACACTGAACTTGGATATTTCATTACAATCCC
The DNA here is from genome assembly GCF_003987935.1 of Bombyx mandarina. The sequence continues at coordinate 4,588,543 of NW_021011490.1, read as the reverse complement.
AAGAACAGAACCTGGTAATATATTTGACATTAATCTAATATTTATTTCTCTAACAGAAGCACATACAAATAAATTATAGGCTGAAGTGGCATTGAGCAGGGGTATTGCTTGAAAAACAGAATGTTGTTGAGTAGAAATCGTTGTCTGGAAGATCGTGAGTGGAATTTCCAAAGGTGGAACAATGACCTCCTTAATTGTTTTTGTGTCAATATTTTTAAATAATGCATTATCATTCGACATTCAAGACTGTGAATAGACATGCGGGAGTCGAATTATCTTAACTACTTATTCGACTTAATCTCGGACACTACTACTAATCTAAAAGTAGTTTTAATTATGTCTCTTTCGAGCGAATACCAAATAAAATACTATGATTACAGTAATCATTAATACAACAAAACTACAAGGTGTTACAAAAGTACCCGTTGATAAGCCTAGCTAACGAAACAACCTAAAAGAACATTTAGTTTTTCATAGTAAACCTCAAATTTATAGAAACGGCTCAAAGTGACCGCTCCGCTCAAAAGCTCCGCCTTACTCAATACACAACACAACCTCGCTGCAAATATTTATGAATGAAAAATAGAAAAACTATTAAAGTAGGCAATTATTTAGTAAAATAGGTACAAACGTAGGCCTTTCTGTTAAATAACCTGGTTCCCTGACATGACAGTTTACTAGGGATGACAATAATTTTTTTTACGGGATATTTTGTAACCAGGTGGTATATGAAGATGAAATATCAGCTATTTCTTCACACAATATTGTTTTTAAGGAATACCATCAACCGTCAATGTTATAGATGAAAGCGAAGTATTCATTAGTCCGGATTTTAAGCCGTTCGATAACAAGCAAGGCAACAAATTAGTTTCAGTTTATAAAACGTTCTACGATTTTTGTCGGAGACTATGGATGGTTGACACCGGATTGATTGATATACCAGGTAAGATTTAACTGATACGATTCTGACTTAGAAGTTAAATCGGTGCTATTTAGTAATGAGGTCGTTAGTATAACAAAATAAAAATAGAATACATATTTTAAGTTATTGTTTATTCGCAGTAGTTTTTTTTTTCTAATTCATTGATATAGTAGCACAAATCAAGTTACTGCCACAATTATTATATTGATGACTGATGAACCTCAAGCGAGCGAGTGGGAACAGTAAACACATTAATTAATCTTTGGACACTTGATGTGACAATAATGATACTGCTTTATTGTCATATTAAGTCATTTCTATTAATTTCAATTTTAAATGATTACTTCATTAAAAATGAACAAAAAAAATGAATGAAAAAATAGTAATTACCTATATATTATAAATTTTTTTTTTTAGTTTATTTATATTTTAACAAAAAAAAAACTATTTTATAAAAAATAGTAAGGACAGTAAGTATATTTAAAAAAGAAACCTGTTTTTGACTTTGTGGTGTTGGTTTTAAGTAATTTTACGCATACATTATTTTAAAGGTGCACAAAAACAAGTGAAACACCCATCACTAGCAGCTTATAGAGAGGGCACTGATCACTTGATATTCAGTTTTGACATAAGCCCTGCAGTGCTGATCAACGGTACAGCTACTGAAGGTAAGGAGTATGTAACCCTGTTATATAATATATTGCTGGTATTGAGACATAACAGAGAGACACGAGAAAAAGTAGTTACAACAAGATAGAATACAGAAGAATGCGAGCCATTGATGTGGTGTTTAGATACTGAGATACTGTATCTTCAGTAACATGTAAAACAATATCAGTTAGATTCGCGACTGGAGCTAGCGCTATTAAAAATTTCGTGTGCAAGTTAAATGTGGTACATATTATTATTTACTTAGAGGGATTCCTGTTTTTAGTGAGATCAGTATTCGCTGATAGCATTACTGGCAACCACCTTTGAAAATAAAAGTTTATCTAGAATTACAGCAGATGTATGTGATGTTTCATATATTATATTATGTACATCATTAGGTATAAATGTATATCTACGTCAATTATTACTAAAATAAATTTTAATTTCATTGTCTTTATTAGTCATCATTATCATCATTCTTTCCTATTACCCTCTGCTGGGGTGTAGGGCTCGAATCCTTCCATTTACATCGGTCTTGGGCTGTCTGTTCTAGCTCCTCCCACGTAATGCCCAAGACACCTAGCTCCTGCTCCACTGAGCGACGCCAAGTTTATTAGTACTATTAGTAAATTATATTTTGAGCTACTCCTGTTTTTCAGGTCTAATGATATTAGGCGTAGACACTGGTCGAAGTGAATGTAATGACACATTCGTTTATATAACGGATCAAGCTACAGACGGAATAATAGTATTTTCATTAGAAGACACTGCCTTCACACGGCTCAATGTTACCGATTTAAATCACTTCCCGACGGATTCGCATCACTTTGAGTTCCCGCGTAAGTATTTCACAGTCTTTGTGCAAGCATTAGATACAATGGCATTGGAAATTTTGAAAATATAGACAATTTCGAGTACAAAATAAGTTTTACGTCATTTTCTATAAATTTGAAGAATTTCTGAATTCTTCTTAAACGGTTGGAAATGGTTTATATGATTATTCGCGTTGTTAAAGACATATGTGACTGTAGCTTTTAATCTACTCTAATTATTATATTAACCATTTTACTGTATTATAGGAGTGCCAATAAATTTTATAAAATACACATTGACATCGAATTTAACGACTGGAAGAGAACGTTTGAAGTCATTTACTGATATCATGATGTCTACTCGTGGATCTGAGGCTGCGAACTTATGGGAAAGCGAACTAGAAGATCTTGATATCGTATGTTTTCAAATATATATTTTTATTATTCGTATTAAAAAAAAAAAAAACGCTGCATACAAACCGCAGAATTTGCCTGTAATGGTAACATTACATTGATTAGTTTACAAAACAGGGCGGCTGTATGCTTTGCTTATCTATAATAGTATGTATGAATTAATATATATAATCCTCATTTCGGATTGAACGACGAAGCAACTATCATACTTTTACAATAAAAATGAGATTTCAACATCATATTTCAAGATGAGCAATGACATTCGAGTTATGATATTGACGGGCTACTTTAACTGAATAATTTCGTTGATATAAAAAAAACCATCTACAAGATATTATGTCTTAAAAACTTAAGCCTTTTAGCAGTGCAACTTCGTTAGGCGCGTTGAGAGTAAAATTTTAACCGCGACAGATTCGTTACGGCTAGAGAGGAAAGATAAAATTTAGGACGAGCGAGAGTGAGAAAATAGATGGAGCGTCTCGCGAACCACTCGACCGTGGAGAGAGGGAAAGGACAAAGCGAGCTAGGTCGTTTCTCTTATACACAGCATTCCCTATTACAAAAGAAATTTAATTTAAGGATGAAAAATGAAGAAAACCACAATACTACACAACGCAAAAGAAGTTACACTTTTTTCACGTGCACCAAGTTACACGCGCACCATTTTTTACGTATAACTAAGTTAATGGTGAAAAAAATTGTTCCAGGACCTTCTTGAGAAACGAAAATTTTTGTTCTCTCTCAGCGTGAATAACCATAATTTGGTATTTGTTAACAAAGCGCGAGACGGTGTACTATGCTGGAATCTGGCGGCTGAAATGAAAACCGAAAACGTCTATGAAGTAGCAAAGTTAAATTTCACTTCATCGCTTTACATATCTGGTATGAACATTTAAGCTTAAGTCAGTAGAACCTGTAGAAAGACCTAGCCGCCAGAACTTAGCTTTATAGGGGCTATCTCTAGGAGTGTGCTCATTGGATCGTCCAGTATAACTCCCAATCCACAATGTTTGTGAGAAAATAGCAAGTATAAGCCTCAGCACCAACTCCGCGATCTACATTTTTGATCTCGCTGGTCCGTTGTACAAATATTATGTACAATTGTATGTTGAGTGTGTATGTTAGATTTGACCGGAACCGGAATAACGGATTACTGGAGGGCGGGAGGCCTTTCCAGTTACACCAGGACAGGTAGGCGAGTAAAGGCTCAGCCAGGAGTACATAGGTAGTGTGCGACAGGGACAATGTTCTATGACATGTCCTTCTTCTAACGAGGCTTGAAGAGAGTACTTAACAGTAGGCTCCTGGCATTGCTGAAGTCCATGGGCGACGTTAACCACTCACAATCAGGTGGGCCGTATGCTCGTCTGCCTACAAGTCCAATAAAAAAAAGAAAGAAAAAGAGTATTGCAACAGCTCCAATACACGGGCTTAGCTATACTAGTGCCAGGCCCAAAAGCGGATATTGACTTGACGTAGTTATGACAAGGGCTATTAGCTGGTTGTTTTTGTGTATACATGATTGATGTAGTGATTCACATTGCAGATGTCCTAGTCGTTGGAAATACATTGAAAATTTTGCTTAACAGAAAGTTAAACTCATCACAATATCAGGATCCCGACGAATGGAACCATTACATGTACACGTATGTAAAAGTTTTATTTATTTTATACTATTATACATGATTTTTCTTATGTGAAAATCCTAGAACCAGATGGAAGTACTAAAACTGGGTATTACGTGCCAAATTTGAATAGCTTAGGTCATTTCATTGGAAAACCACTTGTATTTTTCCTTTTCTCACCAAATTAAGACTATCTGAACCCATTTGTCTCAACCATTGGACAAATCAATGAAGATATCAGTGTTCGTGGCCCACCAGGTCTTAACTGGCTACCAGTGCTCCTGAACATCACAACGTGAATTTCTTCACTCACCTTGAGATGTCAAGTTGTAAAAAAGTTGCTCCGCCTTTCAAACCGAAACGCATGACTACTGTTGAGCAAAACTAAATAGGATGGAGTATTATTTTTTATTGCTTAGATGGGTGGACGAGCTCACAGCCCACCTGGTGTTTACTGGGTACTGGCCCATAGACATCCACAACGTAAATGCACCACCCACCTTGAGATAAAAGTTCTGAGGTCTCAAGTATAGTTACAACGACTGCCCCACCCTTCAAACCGAAAGGCATTACTGCTTCACGGCAGAAATAGGCAGGGTGGTGGTACCCACCCGCGCGGACTCACAAGAGGTCCTACCACCAGTAAAGAGTAACTATCCGACCCGTAGAAAGGACCTATCTCAATGGCGATAACCATTAATGAACGGGTGAGCAGGTTCTAACAGTAACAGCAAAATATTCCCACAATTGTACAGTTTGTTTGTTTTTTAGGATGGATTTTGATAGTGCGATTGAAGATACAGCGTGCTTCCTGAATAAGGACTATTTTAATTTATATCGTAGATACTTTACGTAGGCAAATACAATTTCACTGTAAAATCATTTAATGATTATCTTGTTACAATCTTAAGTGTATAATAAGTTCCTGAGTACTCAAAACACCTAAAAAAAAATTTTTTTTTAAATATAATGAGGACACAGTTTTTGTCTACCCACGATGACAGACCAAGACGTTTTTATGTATCTCTACTTAAATAATACCAGAGTTGAATTCAAAATTGCTTGATCAATTAATAGATGTTCACTCAGGTGAACTTCTATGAGGAATTTAATAAATATATTATAGAACTGTATAATAATTAAATGTTTATAATAATCAAATGTTTTTCATTGATACTGGGTAATTTATTATTGTTTATCATTTTTTACTATAATTTATTTTATAATATTTCATTAATGTCCCTAATATCCGTATAATATGTTCATGTTTTTTATTTTATTTTATGAATCACTCAACACGGTGCTTGCTCTTGGATCGAAGCTGATGCACTCTACATGCTTACGTTATTTTTATATTTTATCTTATTTTTAATAAATAAAATATTCTATTTTTAAACCAAACTTACAACTAGTAGGATGTTTGTTTAAAATTAATTGATGCGCTTCTATGAACAAATTTAAAATGTTTGTAACTTGCACATTATAGTAACCTTGCGATAGTATAATAGCAATTAGAAAATGCATGAAATTAATTTCCACATAATCAGATATACATTTTCTCCCTATACCTTTATGAATGTAATCATCAGCATTCTTTCAAGAGTTTGCAGTCGAGGACACTTCTTCTAATTGCTTAATTTCAATATCGAAATTTAAAAAGTAATTGTGAACGCAGACATTAATCAATTTGCCGCGCCTACATCTATGCATTCCGCACACCGGTTTGATGAGTCGAGTGAGACGATTGAAAAGATTTTTATTATAAAAAAGAACATCGTAGTTCAAGGTGGATGACGGCATCATACTTTAACATTTCGACCAATGTTAAGTGAAAAGCTTTGTTCATGGCGAGACATTTGTGTTTTGACCTGTTATTAGTATCCATATATACTGATTATTTAGTCTGGCCATAAATTCTATTATAATTAAAAATAAACAAAATATTACTTTTGAATTTGGAATCTGTCATTTTTATATGATTCTCAATGAGCAATCACTCAGAGGCTCCAAGCGATCCGTGAGAATGGGATATAATACACCATATACTTAATCTGGCCATAAATACTGTTACAATTAAAAATAAACGAAATATTACATTTGAATTTGGATTTTTTTTATGATTGCTCATTGAGTTTTCTCATTTTGGCGCCAATACATTGTACAATATTTTGCGATATTAAAATGGAGTGGGGTGATGAAGAGAACCGAATCGCTGTGATTGCATTACACAAAGTAGGTATGGAGCCAAATGCAATTTTTAAAACTCGCCATACGCTTGGTATTAGTAAAATGTTTTGTGTACCGGGCTATTAATAGGTGCAATGAGATCTCCTCTGTTTGTGACAGAAAAAGATCTGGCCGTCCACGTAGTGTTCGTACGAAACAGGTGGTCAAAGCAGTAAGGAAAAGAATTCGAAGAAATCCTGTCCGAAAGCAAAAGATTTTATCTCGGGAGATGAAGATAGCACCTAGAACCATGTCGCGTATTTTAAAAGATGACTTGGGACTTGCAGCCTATGAGAGACGTACTGGTCATTTCTTAACTGATAATTTAAAAGAGAATAGGGTGGTAAAACAGAAACAACTACTGAAGCGGTACGCAAAGGGATGTCATAGAATTTTTGGAGTTTACTCCTTTAGAATCGATTTACATATATAGGCCCGGGGTATGAAAATTATGGGGACCAAAATCGTACTAGCATGTCACACGAAATGCGTTATGCGCCTGATTGGCTCCTGATTGCGTGATGCGTGCGCGCGCCAATCAGGAGCCAACGCGCGGCCGCGTTATCGCAGGTGACGCCGGGCTGCTGCGCCGGCAGTCCGCCACAAAGCCTCGTACTGATCGCGCGTTTCTCTCATTATTGTATTTTCATATATTTGTTAGTCGTTTGTTTTGTGTCTCGTTAATTTGTTAATAATCTGTAGTGTATCGTGTTGTCGTAATATAGAACTATTTCTCGTATTGTTTCGTTTAATTTTTTATATCCAGTAAACTCCAGTCGTGCGTCGGAGCGGACACACACACTTTTTTTTTGTTTACGAATGAGAATTTTTTACAATTGAGAAACATTTTAACAAACAAAATGACCATATTTATGCTCAAAGCTCTAAGGAAGCTTCCCAATTAGTCGACAGAGTGCACCGTGGGCACTATCCGACTTCAGTGATGGTTTGGTGGGGTATTAGCTATGAAGGAGGAACTGAGCCATACTTTTGTGAAAAAGGTATCAAACCATCGGCAAAAGTGTACCAAAATACCATTCTTGAGAAGGTAGTGAAGCCCCTTAACAACTACATGTTCAATAATTAAGAATGGTCCTTCCAGCAAGACTCGGCGCCAGGTCATAAAGCTCGGTCTACACAGTCTTGGTTGGAAACGAACGTTTCGAACTTCATCAGAGCTGAAGACTGGCCGTCGTCTAGTCCCGATCTTAATCCGCTGGATTATGATTTATGGTCACTTTTAGAGAGTACGGCTTGCTCCAAACGCCATGATAATTTGGAGTCCCTAAAACAATCCGTACGATTGGCAGTGAAAATTTTTCCCATGGAAAGAGTGGGTGCTTCTATTGATAACTGGCCTCAACGAATAAAGGACTGTATTACAGCCAATGGAGACCACTTAGAATAAGCTTTTTATACTTTAAATTGTTTTATATTTATGTATTAAACTAACTCACTGTAAAAGTAATAAATGTTATTTGCAATAGTTTTTTTTTTTCCTTTGTCTCAGTATTTATGGCAAGACTAGGTATATATATATTTTAAGAGTTAAACTGGAATTGCCAAAGTGGAAACATTAAAATTAAATGGAACCTGCACGGTCTGCGATTGGTGATTAAAACTTTTTACAAAAAATTAAATTTTATGAATTTTAAATTCTAAATTCGAAAAGATTATGATTACAGACAGTAATTTTGTGCTTTACGATTTTTGGTTTCTGGAATTAAACTTTTTTAATCTTATATAACTATTTAGGTTCCCCCTAGACCTGGTATGCTTGTTCGCTCTAATGAACTTCATGACTTGACACTTGATGAATTTGTTGACCAGTTCGTTTATCTGGGTCTCTTCTTTGTGGCGAGGGTGGCAGCGAGAAAGAGATAGCTAGAAGAATCCAAATGTCCAAAGCAGGAAATACTTCTTACGATAACAATTAGCGTAAGATGTATTTAGTTTAAAGGTTCTTTGAAATTCGAATCACTAGAAATACTGTCTGTACTGTAAAGTAACAATTGTACGAAATACTGTCACAAAATTAACGATGGAACACAGTAAGTAATGCCCTCCAAGAAAGGCAGGCAGCGGCTTGGCTCTGCCCCTGACATTGCTGACGTCTCTGAGCGACGGTAACCGCTTTCCATCAGGTGGGTCGTAAGCTCGTCTGCCTACTTGGCAACAATTTGGTCAATCGCATGAGATCGTTTTTATCGGGCGATCTTCAGGACTTACCCACAGGACTTAGACAGGATACCCAATGCATACAGATATCTTATGTTTTCTTAGGGAATATGAGTAGCTTGAAGGGATAACGTATAGCTTTAATAATAAACTAGTAAAACCTGGTCATGACTGTGCTGTTAAATTACTCCTTAAATGCATAGAATAACAGTTTGTTCAAAATATTCAGGCGTCACTTATCGTATATTAGTTCTGTGATCAAACGCTTTCACTGATGTACTAACAACAATCGTAAACAGTCTCTAATCAATTGGATAAACGCACATACTGATAGATGACAAATAAATTCTGAAGTGGAAGTTAAAATGGATATATAAGTAAATAGGGCCTTTGCTTAAATTATCAATAAACTAAATTAGGATGCTATTCTGTTTATCTATATATTAATACGTGAAGGAAAAACTTTGTAGGCCGGCTATCCTCGACCCACGCTGGTTCTGGCCCAGCGGGGTATTCCGTAGGGTAACCCACTCTAACCGGCGCCATCTAGGCGGGCTTCGGACAGTCTGCCGACCGAGAGGGCTGGTGGTCGTGGCGCTGACGACCGCCAGTCCGGCGTCCCGAGGGGGAGGGTGATGGGAGAGATGTGCTCCGCACTAAACGCTTCTGAGCAAAAAAAAAAACCCTTTTTACGAAAATTGCGCGGACGGAGGAGTATGAAATTTTCCACACTTATAGAGAATACAGAGAAGAAGTGCACAATGCTAATATTCTTTTAAAATAATGCATACAAGATCCATTAAATCAATAAAGAAAACATTACACACACTACATACCATGTATTTGACGCACACACGCATGCATACTATTTATTGTCAAACTTTAGTTCTTGGCGTCTGTTGTCAAATTGAGAATAGATTAAATATTGTTTGTCTTTCTTAATATTTTTTATAGTGTAGACTTGGCCAAATTTGTGATTAAAGAAGTATAAAATACAATCATAATAGTGTACAAACTTACAATTCCAAGTAACTATAGTCGAATTTCTTTTACTACTTTTTTAATTTCGACTACTGCGGGACCTCTAGTTAATTAGAATTGCATATACAATCTAACTCAAATCAACCTTAGATAGATTTTTTGCGTCATCATCCTTCTTTTTTTTTTTCACAGGAGAAAATCGCCGGATCCTGACCTGCACGACGGGTGGGGTATGTGGGAATTGAACCTCACTTAAAACTTCTGCGCTCACAGCCGGCGCCCTACCCCGGACCGGGCTGAAGCCCAGTCAGGGCTATCGAGACGGTGGGACAGGGTTTATGCAGAGCGTATTACATCCATCCCGCCGTCCCCCAGACGCCGGATCGGCGACCGCAAGCAACACAACCGCCGGTTCCTTCGGTCGACGGACCAGGAGCCCGCATTGATGGCGCGGATTAAAGCGATTTTCAATTTTTTTTGTTAGAGCCATCAGAAGTTCCAAATCTTTTTTGAATCAACAGAAAGTCAAATTGATATTCGGCAGCTATAAAACAAGGAAAACGTGAGTGGCCATGTGACGTGCAGTAATAAAATTCTTGTCAAACTGGCCGAAGCAGGATTTGTGCAATAACAAATGAAGTTTTCTTTTATTGTAATTATCGATATTGTCGGCATCAAAACAACACCTAGCCTTCCCCGGACACTCAGTTTCTCGATCGACGGACTTCAGCGCAGTCGCAAAGAAAATATTTTTAGTTAAAAATGCTATTGTTTTTTCGTATTTTCGTAGTTTTTGTCGGATATGCTTTATGTGAAATTAATTTTCATGAAGACAATTCTGTCGAATATGATTCAAGTGTTGAATATAATCAAGACATTGATTACGGTTCAGTGTATAATTTTACGGGATTTAATTTTACGGGATTCAATTTTACTGTAAATCCCGATTACAATTTTATTGAAGGAAACGTCGAGTTAGAATATGCGTGGACTAATTGCTATTTTGATATTGGCGGTGTAAAATGTAAGTACAGTATCAGATGATTTAAATCAATTTATGTGTCAAAATTTAGGGTCTCTTCGGGTCCCTTTCAACCGATGGTAAAACCAAACGATATTACTCGTGTCTATGAACCACGGTGTCTACCATCAGGTAAGTGGTATCCATGAGAATTTGTTGGAAATAAAAATGCAACTTACGCAACTTTATTGAAGACATGATTTTGTCCGAGATGTGTTTCTAAGAATTACATTGTCCCCCTAGAAAGGCGAAGGTATCACACCACACAGGCAAATTTTTGGTATATTCTGTTTTATAAAAAATGCTATAGAGCGAAATGAAATGAAGTTGATTAATTTGAGGCATTAATTGAGATGAAATCAAATGAAACATTGGATGAAATAAAGTTTCATTAAAATTTTAGTTATTAATTGAGAATTTTTCAGTGGACTTTTTGGAGGATCCCGAGAAGCTACGTCTAGCGGCTTTGTCTCATTTTCCTACATTTGTGCACTTTCACAGATATTAAACAGCTATGTAGCCACTGTCATTACACATTTAAACCTGAAGAAACAGTAAATAGGCAAAACAAAACAACAACTTTGCTCCTCGTGTTGACGCCAAAAAGTCCACAACATTAACAATTGGGTCTCCCAAGATAAATTTTAATAATAGAATATCATTAGTTATAAGGCTTATTTTATATTTTAGATTATGACAGTAGTGACGTGGCATTCAAAGAAGGCACTATTCATTTTGTTGAAGAAGAACTGACTGAAGAAGAGAAATTTTATATTAAAAATAATAACAGACCATTCGCGATTGATGGTGGTTACTCTGAACTTGGATATTACATTACAATCCCAAGAACAGAACCTGGTAACATATTTGATATTAATCTGATATTTATTTGTCTAAAACCGAAGCACATACGAATAAATTATAGGCTGAAGTGGTATTAAGCAGAGGATATTGCTTGAAAAATAGAATGTTGTTGAGTAGAAATCTTTATCTGGATGATCGTGAGTGGAATTTCCAAAGGTGGAACAAAGACCTCATCAATTGTTTTTGTGTTCGACATTCGAGACTGTGGAATAGGCATGCGGGAGTCGAATCATGAATGAATTGGTTCCACACGGATTTCCTCCCGGATCTTGAGGAGGAATCCCACACCCCCGATCACCCTCTTCAGCCATCTCAAACCCTGAGCCAGGAAAGTCAACTACCTGGGTGTCACCCTGGATGCATCCATGACATTCCGCCCACATATAAAATCAGTCCGCGACCGTGCCACGTTTATTCTTGGCAGACTCTACCCCATGATCTGTAAGCGGAGTAAAATGTCCCTTCAAAACAAGGTGTCACTTTACAAAACTTGCATAAGGCCAGTATGACTTACGCGAGTGTGGTGTTCGCTCACGCGGCCCGCACACACATAAACACCCTCCAATCCCTATAATCTCGTTTTTGCAGGTTAGCCGTTGAAGCTCCGTGGTTCTTGAGGAACGAAAACTTGGACCTCGAATTGATCCAAAAATACATGAAGTCCGCGTCGGAACGTTACTTCAATAAGACAATGCGTCATGATAATCGCCTTATCGTTGCCGCCGTTGACTACTCCCCGAATCTTGATCACGCAGGAGTCAGTCACCGTCGTCACCCTAGACACGTCCTTACGGGTCCATCAGATCCAATGACCCTTGCATTAGACGCCTTCCGCACTAACACTAGGAGTAGAAACCCCGGTAACTATAGTCGTCGAACTCGGCACAGAGTTCGACGTGCAACCTAACCTAAACATCAGCTCGTTGAGTTTTTCGCTCTTCTCAGCGGGTCACGATTCCGATCCGGTAATAGATTCATTCGCGAAGCAGCTACTCTTAAATTATTATGTCTCCCTTGGAGGCACTCGGGTAGCTGTTGGCAAATCCCGCCCCTTCTAGATGAGCCCTTGCTCGTCCACCTGGCCTTGTGGAACTGAAAAGGCCTCCTCGCCACCAGTGAGCCCTCCAGCCAGTGAGAACATAACCATAACTACTTTTTCGATTTAATCTCGGACAACTAATCCAAAAGTAGTTTTAATTATGTCTCTTTCAAGCGAAAACCAAATAAAATACTATGATTACAATAATTATTAATGTATCAAGATGAAATATCAGACATTTATTCACACAATGTTATTTTAAGGAATACCATCAACCATCAATGTTATAGGTGATAACGAAATATTCGTTAGTCCGGATTTTAAGTCATTCGATAACAAGCAAGGCGACAAATTAATTTCAGTTTATACAACCTTCTTCGATTTTTGTGGAAGACTATGGATGGTTGATACCGGATTAATTGATATACCAGGTAAGAATTAACTGGTACGATTCTGACTTAGAAGTGAAATCAATGCTATTTAGTAATGATGTAAATTTTTTGTGGGAACAAAAAAAAAAAGAAATCGTTTTTAAACAACATGTTCATCATTTTGAAACATGATTTATTTGCAGTCGTTTTTTTTCCTAATTAATTGATATTACGAATTAAGTTACTACCACGATTATTATATTGATGACTGACGAATCTCCAACGAGCGAGTGGGAACAGTAAACACATTAATTATTAACCTTTGCACGCTTGATGTGATAATCATGATACTGCTTTATTGTGATATTAAATCATTTTTATTAATTTCGATTGTAAATGAAGTAACTTAAAAATGAAAAAAAAAATGAATAAAAAAATAATAATATTATTATAAAAAATCCTTTTTATACTTAATCTGGCCATAAATACTGATGCAATAAAAATAAAAAAACTATTGCAAATAACATTTTTATTACTTTTGCAGTGTGTTAGTTTAATGTAAATTTAAAGTATAAAAAGCTTATTCGAAGTGGTTTCCATTGGCTGCAATACAGTCCTTTAAACGTTGAGGCCAGTTATCAATAGAAGCACGCACTCTTTCCATGTGAAAATTTTTCACTGCCAATCGTAGGGATTGTTTTAGGGACTCCAAATTATCATGGCGTTTAGAGCAAGCTGTACTCTCTAAAACTGACCACAAATCAAAATCCAGCGGATTAAGATCGGGACTAGACGACGGCCAGTCTTCAGCTTTACACTTACTACACACACTTTTGCCGATGTTTTGATACCTTTTTACAAAAGTATGGCTCAGTCACTCCTTCATAGCTAATACCCCACCAAACCATCACTGAAGTCGGATAGTGCCCACGTTGCACTCTGTCGACTAATTGGGAAGCTTCTTTAGAGCTTTGAGCATAAATACGGGCCTTTGTTTGTTAAAATATTGCTCAATTGTAAAAAAATTCTCATCCTAAACAAATTTTTTCTATGACCTCCCTTTGCGTACCGCTTCAGTAGTTGTTTCGATTTTACCACGCTATTCTCTTTTAAATTATCAGTTAAGAAATGACCAGTACGTCTCTTATAGGCTGCAAGTCCTAGGTCATCTTTTAAAATACGCGACATGGTTCTAGGTGCTATCTTCATCTCCCGAGATAAAATATTTTGCTTTCGGACAGGATTTCTTCGAATTCTTGCCCTTACTGCTTTGACCGCCTTTTTCGTACGAACACTAACTGGACGGCCAGATATTTTTCTGTCACAAACAGAGGAGGTCTCATTACACCTATTAACAGCCCATTTACTAATACCAAGCGTATGGAGAGTTTTAAAAATTGTATTTGGCTCCATACCTACTTTGTGTAATGCAATCACAGCGATTCGGTTCTTTTTATCACCCCAATCCATTTTAATATCGCAAAATATTGTACAATGTATTGGCGCCAAAATGAAAAAACTCAATGAGCAATCATATAAAAATGACAGATTCCAAATTCAAATGTAATATTTTGTTTATTTTTAATTGTAACAGTATTTATGGCCAGACTAAGTATATTATTGCTATTTTAACAAAAAAAAAAACTATTTCATAAAAAATTGTAAGAATATGAATATTTAAATAAGAAACTTTTTTTAATAGAATAAAATCTTGATTTGACTTCCAGGTGTTGGTTTTAAGTAATTTTACGCGTAAATTATTTTAAAGGTGTACGAAAACAAGTGAAACACCCATCACTAGCAGCTTATAGACGGGGCACTGATCATTTGATATCCAGTTATGACATAAGCCCTTCTGTGCTGATCAACGGCACAGCTACTGAAGGTAAGGAGTGTGTAACCATGTTATATATTGGTGGTGTTGAGCCTAACAGAGAGACACGAGAAAAGGTAGTGACAACAGGATAGAATACAGATGAATGGAATTAATTTGATGATGGATTCATAGACAGAAATTAGGGAGAGACTTGAATAGAAAAAAAAAAGACAACTATGGTGCTACTGTATTTCAGTAAGCAAAGAGATTAACGAATTTTTGGGGTAGTTATTTGTAAATCATACCAGATATCACAATCTAAGAAACTTGAAACTTAGGTCTGCAACTAGGTGCGAATACTATGGCATTTCATCTTCTAAGCCAGGAAGCCTTTTGCGCTAATTACAATCGACTACCAGTATATATTAATATAAAATACTCCTTTTAATAATATATTTAAGTTATTAAATTATTATTATTATTTTTCAAGTTTTTTAGTTTTAGGTTCATTGTTAGAGTTGATTGTTTATTAGTTATTATATATATTAGATTTATATTCCAAGATTAATATCATAACTACCTAGTATTATTATCATGATATCCTAACATTACAATTTCATAATGTCAAACAATAATAAAATATTTATTAATTATCTAGCTGACCCGGCAGACTTCGTATTGCCTCAACTGATAAATAAAAGACCTAAACTTTTGTATAAAATAAACTTAAAACAAACAAAAGGAATCCGTCCGACGGGGGACACATCAACGTAAAAACAAAGTTGTTATTTTTATTTAACTCCGAGCTTTGTCATAATTATCTACCTTTTAAACCTTCTCTGGACTTCCACAAATAATTCAAGACCAAAATTAGCCAAATCAGTCCAACCGTTCTCAAGTTTTAGCGAGACTAACGAACCGTAATTCATTTATATATAACTAGTCAGGTCATAAGTATTGTCATACAGTAAAAACTTTTCTTTTAGAATGCTGGCCACAAAAAAGTTTATTGAATTCGAATCTCGACTTGTTCATGAAAATAAAAATGTATTACTTTTAGAATTTTACTCATTTTTAAATATGGAGTGGACGCTTAAAGAAGACCGTGTTGCAGTTATTGCGTTGCATCGTTGCGGTTACGCGCCAATTCAAATTTTTAATATACTGAAAAATTTGAATATAACCAAAAGATTCGTTTATCGTACCATCAAACGATACGATGAAGACTCTAGTGTAGATGACAGGTCAAGAAGTGGTCGCCCTCGGTCTGTTGGGACTCCAGCAGTGATAAAAACTGTGAAGGCGCGAATTCAAAGAAATCCCAAACGTAAGCAGAAACTGTTGGCCCTTCAGATGGGGTTAAGCAGAACCACGGTGAAAAGGGTGTTAAATGAAGATTTAGGGCTTCGGGCATATCGAAGAAAAACAGAACATCGTTTGAATGCTCGTCTAATGGACCTGAGACTGAAGAGATGCCGCGCTTTGTTGAAGCGGTACGCGGGAAAAAAATATCGGGAAATTCTTTTTTCGGATGAAAAAATTTTTACTGTAGAAGAGAGCTACAACAAACAAAATGATAAGGTGTACGCATACAGTAGTGAAGAAGCGAGCAACCGTATTCCGCGTGTCCAACGAGGTCATTTTCCATCCTCGCTTATGGTATGGTTGGGAGTTTCTTATTGGGGCTTAACAGAGGTACATTTTTGTGAGAAAGGTGTAAAAACGAATGCGGTTGTGTATCAAAATACAGTCCTGACGAACCTTGTGGAACCTGTTTCTCATACCATGTTCAATAACAGGCACTGGGCATTCCAACAAGATCCGGCGCCAGCTCATAGAGTGAAGAGCACACAAGACTGGCTGGCGGCGCGTGAAATCAACTTCATCCGGCACGAAGACTGGCCCTCCTCCAGTCCAGATTTGAATCCGTTAGATTACAAGATATGGCAACACTTGGAGGAAAAGGCGTGCTCAAAGCCTCATCCCAATTTGGAGTCACTTAAGACATCCTTGATTAAGGCAGCCGCCGATATTGACATGGACCTCGTTCGTGCTGCGATAGACGACTGGCCGCGCAGATTG